>CM062294.1:411195046-411525849 GCA_031216915.1 Pictodentalium vernedei | reverse complement strand
GCGTGTTTCGCCTTACCGAGGTACAAAAGACAAAAGAAACCCTTTACCTCGGTTGTTTTCCCAGAACTGTACCGGCAAAACGAGGTAGAAACCGTTAGTCCACACAAAGGACAAACAATGGGGTACCTCGGTATGTAGGGTAGACAAGACTGTGTGTGTGTGTTTGAGGTTAAAAAATCGCACTGGCACAGACATTTCCTACTGAAACGTTTTTTTCTTTTAATATGCCGCCGAAAAAATTGTTTTCATTTACTGAATCCTGATTGGCTTCAAACATGACAAAAAAGTACATAAAATTGATTTAAACTAATTGATGAGCTTAGGAACAGGTTAAACTGACTGGCAAAAATTGATGTTATTCATTGATGGGCTCTAATTTAGTCCTTACAAGGATGTTACGCAAGCTTTTGTTTTTCTTATAGGCGATGACAGGTCGAAGATTCAAAGGTTCATTTAATTTAGCATTGGTAAAATTGAATTCATCTTTTAACATTTTTGCTATTTCGATATTTATTCTGTTGTAAGTTAAAGTGAAAGGAATGATGGACCTCCTTTCGCATTCGCCCTCTGATATGTTCATACCAAATGGCCAGAGGGTTTGAAGCGTATTGATCCAAAAAGCTTCACGTTTTTTTTCTAAATTCATCCGTTCCTTCTAATGTGTCTTTAATTGGTGGTTGTTCAATAGGATGGATTTCGAAATCGTCCAAAGAATGGCCAGGAAGGTTGAAATGTTGTGCTACTGGGGCATCAGCATTATGTTTTATATCCTGTTTGTGTCTAGTAGCACGTTCTCGGAAAGGATTTTGACTTTGACCAACATACTGTTTCCGACATCGCTTACAAGTGATAAGGTGAATAATGTTTGGTGAATCACAATGGAGGGGGTTACGGATCTGATAATGATTTTTCGTTTGTTCGGAGGAAAATTCCTCTTTCTGATCAGGCATAAAAGTATGCAGTCTACAACGAGGCTTTTTGCAATTAAATACCGCGCCACTACCATTTTGCAACGGTCTGTTGTGTTCAATCTTCAGTGGTTCGAAATCGGTTGCTTCAGCTGGACTTTCGACCTTTTTCAGGGTTTGGGATTTCAGGCTACGCAAAAGGCGCAGCGAGTACCCTCTCGATCTGAGGGCGCCAAATAGAGTAGAACAAGCCTCATTGAAATTTACCTTATCACTTGAATTGCGGTGGAAACGAATGAGTTGTGATTTGATTATACCTTTAAATGTATGTTGAGGATGAAATGATTTTGTGTGCAACAATTGATGTGAATCAGTTGGTTTAAAATACACTTTATTATCTAAATGACCGGACGCCTGAAATTGCTTGCCTTTATACACGGTCACATCGAGAAAATCAACAGAATTTTCACTGATAGTAGCTTTCAATTTAATATTTGGATCGTGATTGTTCAAAATTTCTAAAAATTCATCAAAATCTTCTTTTGAATGTTCCCAAATAATAAAAATGTCATCTAAATACCTGAGATATACAAGAGGATGCTTTGCACATTTGCTTAAGGCATTTTCCTCCCATTCCGCTACATAAATGCTTGCAAAATTAGGACTGAATCTTTTACCCATAGGACAACCCATTATTTGTAGAAAATATTCTCCATTGAATTGAAAGTCATTACCTTTTAAGCTCAGCTCTGAAAGATCCAAAATTTGTTCATCCGGGCGTTTTACATCCGGATATTTTTCAAATGCTTTTTTAACTGATTTAACACCTTTATCAATATCAATGTTCATATACATACTGTCGATATCCAAAGTAGCCAGAATTGCATTTTTTGATATTTTCAATTTCGAAATTTTTGACAGGAAATCCTGTGTATTTTTTAGATAGCTCGCATGTCTATTTGCTATAGGTTTCAGATGATAATCAATTAATTCCGAGATCGCATAAGATTCCGAATTACAATCTGATACAATTGGCCTCCCGGGTGAAGTTAAGTCATCCGTCCATGAAGAACGGTCCTTGTGGCTCTTTGGTAGGATATAAAATTGTCTTGTTTGAGCACTGAGCTTAGCTGTTAAATATTTCAATTGTTTTTTGGTAATGTGACCTTCGTCGAGGAGAAATTTTAAGATCTTTTTGAATTTTTCGATATTACTAGGCCAAATAAGTGAATCTATTTTCTTATAATGTTTAGTATTGCTGAGTTGTCTCATGGCTTCCTTTATATAATTATCCCGAGATAGAACAACTACCGACCCACCTTTGTCGGCTGGTTTAATTACTAATTTCTTATTTTTTCGAAGTTTCGTGAGGGCTCTCCGTTCACCAGCTGTTAAATTGTCTTTATCGGAGAGTATGTTCATGCTGAACACCTTTTTGATGATTCGTTTGCTAGCCTCAATAATTTCGGGATCTACTTCACTATCTGGAGGTGACCAACCAGATGATTCTGTAAAAGGAAGTTTCCGACCGCTGGAGTTTCTAAAGCGGTCGGCTAATTTCATTTGCCTAAGAAAATTACAGTTGTATGATGGTAAATTTGTTTGGTTATCAGTTATAGGCTTTGGTGCTGGTACAAAAGTTAAACAGCGATCTAAAAGAGATTTCTCTTGGGTTGTTAGGTCATTGGTGCCAGACAGGTTAACGACATTAGTTCCTAATCCCACATCTGTTAGGCGGCTGTTACCTTTGCCTTTACTTAGTTTAAATTTAGGTGGTTCAACCAGTGATCGTACAAAATATTGGCGGTTCTCGTGGTCGAATGGATTAAATCCTGAGCAACATCAAACTTCGCGTCATCAATTTTTGGTATCACGTTAACGTCCTTCACTTTCCGAATGGTTTCGTTGATGATGCTCAGGGTTCTCCTCTCAGCCTGAGGGAGTTTTTGCGAAAAGTTTAGTTCAGCGAAATAAATTTTTGCTGATCTAAACTTGACCCTGATATCGCTAAGCATATTCCGCAACTGCTTAACTGCGAGATCAGAATTATCGTTTCGTGAATTCACGCCAATATTTAATAATATTTTTTGGGGACTGGACTGGCCCCTGTGCCCCTTAAACATAGAGCGCAGATGATTGAATTTGGCGCCGGGGTAACACTCCACCCGGATGTCCGGATGGGGATTTCGATCAATGCGTCCTAAATTTGAACTTCCAATCATAAGGATGTTTTTACAAACATCGGGGAGGCGCCAATTCCTTTTGTCAAAATTAACTCCGCTTTTATGCCGAAACTGGGAGAATTTAGAATCAAATGAGCGGCCCGAGTTGCGGCTCGGTGATTTGACTTTCTCTGAGTACGATATACCTGGTTGAACCACACTAGATGCAGGAGAAGGGGCAGAAGAAACAGAAGCAGGAGAGGAAACAGAAGCAGGAGAAGAAACAGAAGGAGGAGGAGGAGGAGTTCTAGTGAGAGCACTAGGAGAAGCAGAGAAAAAAAGGCTGAGTAGGGGTAGGAGGTAGAGGAGCAAGACGAGGCGAGACAGCGTTACTCAATTTGCGAGCATCTTCAGTCACAATATGGACCGGAGATGTTTGCAAATTGAGGCGCTTACTCTGAGAGAAAGAAGAAGTAGAAGGAAAAGAAGAGGGAGAAGTGCTTTGCCTTGATCTTTTCTTATTTTGCTTTTCGCGTTGGGGTAGAGGGACAACACGGGCCGGAGTTTGCTTGCTCCCTCCCGTATTGTTCCTTACTCCAGACGCTGGGCGAAGTTCCGAAATGTAAGACTCATAGGCCGAAATCGTCTTATCTGTCAACTTATTTTTAAAGTTCTTTTTAGCCCAGATCAAGGCACGCGCCGAAGCGCTGTTGAAGTCTATTTTTTCGAGTCCAGGAGGTGGTCGCATAGCCAAAGTTATCTTAGACTTCAACTGGTTTAAATTTATCTTATAATGCTCAACTAAAGCATTTAACGTTTGATTGGCCCATCCCACACTAATCTGTCGAAAAACAGAAAAAATGTGTGGGGTGGGAAGAGCTGGCTTTAGAAAGCCACCTAACTCATCTACTTTCTTCTCCAGCTGTTTCGGGAAATCCCGATTTGCCAAATGGTGCTCTAATAGCTCAATGTGGTGCAAACATTGAAGCACCTGAAACAAAGCCTTGACCAGCCTAGAATAAGCCTGGAACGATAGTTCCTGGCCAGTTCCGGACTGGGCAACTCTCTGCCTCTGCCCTTTTCTTGCCATTGTTAAAGAAAGTAGCTGAATTAAGTATAAATAAAATATAAAAATGATGAAATAAATAAAATTGGAAAATTAAATATTACCTATTAAAGAAGATACCTGGATTGGTTGCAGTCTTCAGCAAAGGTAGAAAATAATCCGTCTGTCTCGACGCGTTTCGCTTGGTTTGGCTTTTTCAAAGAGACTTTGAGGAAAATGAATCCAACTTTGGGAGGGCATGCATGGTATATATCCATATGTGGGCTGGGGGTGTTTTTCACAGCTCAGTACATAATTAAACTTGGTAACAAGCTGACAAATGTCACTCATCTAATTAATTCTTTTCAATCTGAGATGTTGTCCAGAATGGCTTCAGGAAGGGAAGGAGAGTTACTGACCATCTTTTCACACTATCCCAAATGATAGAATCCGCGAAAGCAAAAAAGAAAAAGATGTGTATGGCCTTTTTGGATATCAAGAAGGCATACGATAGAGTATGGAGGGAAGGTATGTGGCGCAAGCTGGAGGCTATGGGCTTAGGAGGCGAGTTTGTTGGAATTATGAAAGCATTATATAAAGATGTACAGAGTGAACTTAGCCTGGGAAACATTACAACGAAACGTGTGCCTATGGAGATAGGCCTAAAACAGGGGTGTATCCTTTCGCCGATCCTGTTTGCATTGTACATCAAAGGTTTAGGAGATGAACTCCTGCGTAGCGAGGAGGGGGTAGCAGTTGGTGACTTGAAGATCCCAGGGCTATTTTTTGTAGACGATATGGTTCTAGTGTCAGAAAGCGAAGAGGGGCTAACGAAAATGCTGGGAATTGTTGGGAAATATGGGAGCAAATGGAGACTCGAACTTAATGAAAGCAAGAGCAAAGTTATACCTGTGGGCCGCAAAGTGGACCCCACTCGAAGGTGGAGAGTGGGTGAGTTCTGCATTCCGGAAGGGAGCAGCAAACTTCTCAGTGTGGGAGAGACGGGTGATTACGAGTATTTGGGGGTAAATATAAACATTACAGGAAGAGGCATCTACCGGAACCACACAAATAAATTGATTCTGAAGGGGAAGCGAATCCTTAACCAAATGAAACTTATAGGGAGAAACAGTTTCAATAAGGTTTTCGTGGGGAAAACCATTTGGGAAATGGTGGGGCTGCCAAGTATAACATACGGTACGGAAGTGGTACCCCTAAACCAGACGGCCGTAAAGAGCTTGGAAATCCTGCAGAACGATGCAGGCCGATGGATAACGGGGTCGAGTAATGCCGCAGCGCTAGAAGCAATCAGGGGTGAGCTTGGGTGGATGAGGATCAAGGACAGGATGGACCTGTTGAAGCTCGGTTATCTTAATTATTTGGTAAATCTCCCCGAAAGCCGATGGTGTAAAGTAATGTTCCTGAGAATTTTCAACTCAAATATCAAAACGGGGTGGATGGTCCAAATGAGGGAGCTAGTAGAGAACTACTCATTGGAGATCTCGGACCTGGACGTTGGGGCAAACCAGGGTAAAAAAATCGTCAGAGAAAGGGTCATGGAGGATTGTAACCGTAATTGGCGAGAGGGGGTCAAATCAAAGAGGTCTTTGGGTGGCCTGCGTGATAAAGAGAAGCCAGGTTTTGAAGAGTACCTTGATGGCACCTTTGGGGGGGGGGGGGTCACTGTTGTTCAAGCTGAGGTCGCGATCCCTGGAGCTGAGGGGAAAATTTGGGAAAGACGGTGAAAGGGAGTGCCAGATGTGTAACTTGGACATGGTGGAGACCCTGGAACACTTTCTAATAGAATGCCCAAAGTATCAGCCTAAAAGAATGAGATTCACTGGGAGTATAATGGGGAAGTGGGATGGGAGAATGAAGGACATGTGGTTAGGGGGAGACTCAAAGGAGAGGGTTAATATGCTAATCGGAGAGATTGGGAAGAATGGGACAAGGGATATCATCAAGCAGTTCGTCTCCGAGTGTTGGGAGGAGAGGAGAAGCGTGGGAATAGGGAGGCAGTTGGGAGTACAGGGGTAACCATGGCCTTCTCGTCCGAGAACCGCGACAAATCAGCGGCTGGCCAAAGTGTTATTATATTATTATTATTATGTCCCAAGTTTGTTTTTCACAACTCAGTTTGTGTCGACCAAACAAATTAGATGAAGCCCTATTGATTGGCTTCCATTGAATTTTAATCAGTCAGTGAGTGGTTTGCTTTACTGACTCCATGAAGTCCTATTGGTTGGCTTTGATTTAAGTAAAACCAATCGGGAGCGGTTTGCTTTACAGGCTTCAGAAGTATGTGAAAATAATATGAAAAAATGGTATGAGAAAATATATTGAGACTAAAGAAATAAATGAAAAAACAACGCCAAAGATCATGATGCCTCACGAATGTTATCAGTTGGAATGAATATCCCCTGACGGAGGTTTATGACGGAAAATATTTTACACCAGTAGAAATTGTGTGTTTTACCTTCTGACCCTCTACATTGTGTGAAAGGTATGAAAAATTAAAAATAAAAAATAAAAATAAAAATAAAAATGAAAAAATAAAAATAATAATAATTTAAATAAAGGAATAAATAAATAAATAAAAAAATAAATTAATAAAATTAATAAAAAATAAAAAAGTAAAAATAATGAATAAATAAATATATAAATAAATAAATAATAATTTTATTTAGGAAATACATACACATGATTGAAATTGGAACCTATTTTGTTTTGGAGCATATATGAACTCTGGCACTCGCCTGTGTGTGTTTGAGGTTAAAAAATCGCACTGGCACAGACATTTCCTACTGAAACGTTTTTTTCTTTTAATATGCCGCCGAAAAAATTGTTTTCATTTACTGAACCCTGATTGGTTTCAAACATGACAAAAAAGTACATAAAATTGATTTAAACTAAGTGAAAGGAATGATGGACCTCCTTTCGCATTCGCCCTCTGATATGTTCATACCAAATGGCCAGAGGGTTTGAAGCGTATTGATCCAAAAAGCTTCACGTTTTTTTCTAAATTCATCCGTTTCTTCTAATGTGTCTTTAATTGGTGGTTGTTCAATAGGATGGATTTCGAAATCGTCCAAAGAATGGCCAGGAAGGTTGAAATGTTGTGCTACTGGGGCATCAGCATTATGTTTTATATCCTGTTTGTGTCTAGTAGCACGTTCTCGGAAAGGATTTTGACTTTGACCAACATACTGTTTCCGACATCGCTTACAAGTGATAAGGTAAATAATGTTTGGTGAATCACAATGGAGGGGGTTACGGATCTGATAATGATTTTTCGTTTGTTCGGAGGAAAATTCCTCTTTCTGATCAGGCATAAAAGTATGCAGTCTACAACGAGGCTTTTTGCAATTAAATACCGCGCCACTACCATTTTGCAACGGTCTGTTGTGTTCAATCTTCAGTGGTTCGAAATCGGTAGTTTCAGCTGGACTTTCGAGCTTTTTCAGGGTTTGGGATTTCAGGCTACGCAAAAGGCGCAGCGAGTACCCTCTCGATCTGAGGGCGCCAAATAGAGTAGAACAAGCCTCATTGAAATTTACCTTATCACTTGAATTGCGGTGGAAACGAATGAGTTGTGATTTGATGATACCTTTAAATGTATGTTGAGGATGAAATGATTTTGTGTGCAACAATTGATGTGAATCAGTTGGTTTAAAATACACTTTATAATCTAAATGACCGGACGCCTGAAATTGCTTGCCTTTATACACGGTCACATCGAGAAAATCAACAGAATTTTCACTGATAGTAGCTTTCAATTTAATATTTGGATCGTGATTGTTCAAAATTTCTAAAAATTCATCAAAATCTTCTTTTGAATGTTCCCAAATAATAAAAATGTCATCTAAATACCTGAGATATACAAGAGGATGCTTTGCACATTTGCTTAAGGCATTTTCCTCCCATTCCGCTACATAAATGCTTGCAAAATTAGGACTGAATCTTTTACCCATAGGACAACCCATTATTTGTAGAAAATATTCTCCATTGAATTGAAAGTCATTACCTTTTAAGCTCAGCTCTAAAAGATCCAAAATTTGTTCATCCGGGCGTTTTGCATCCGGATATTTTTCAAATGCATTTTTAACTGATTTAACACCTTTATCAATATCAATGTTCGTATACATACTGTCGATATCCAAAGTAGCCAGAATTGCATTTTTTGATATTTTCAATTTCGAAATTTTTGACAGGAAATCCTGTGTATTTTTTAGATAGCTCGGATGTCTATTTGCTATAGGTTTCAGATGATAATCAATTAATTCCGAGATCGCATAAGATTCCGAATTACAATCTGATACAATTGGCCTCCCGGGTGGAGTTAAGTCATCCGTCCATGAAGAACGGTCCTTGTGGATCTTTGGTAGGATATAAAATTGTCTTGTTTGAGCACTGAGCTTAGCTGTTAAATATTTCAATTGTTTTTTGGTAATGTGACCTTCGTCGAGGAGAAATTTTAAGATCTTATTGAATTTTTCGATATTACTAGGCCAAATAAGTGAATCTATTTTCTTATAATGTTTAGTATTGCTGAGTTGTCTCATGGCTTCCTTTATATAATTATCCCGAGATAGAACAACTACCGACCCACCTTTGTCGGCTGGTTTAATTACTAATTTCTTATTTCTTCGAAGTTTCGTGAGGGCTCTCCGTTCACCAGCTGTTAAATTGTCTTTATCGGAGAGTATGTTCATGCTGAACACCTTTTGGATGATTCGTTTGCTAGCCTCAATAATTTCGGGATCTACTTCACTATCTGGAGGTGACCAACCAGATGATTCTGTAAAAGGAAGTTTCCGACCGCTGGAGTTTCTAAAGCGGTCGGCTAATTTCATTTGCCTAAGAAAATTACAGTTGTATGATGGTAAATTTGTTTGGTTATCAGTTTTAGGCTTTGGTGCTGGTACAAAAGTTAAACCGCGATCTAAAAGCGATTTCTCTTGGGTTGTTAGGTCATTGGTGCCAGACAGGTTAACCACATTAGTTCCTAATCCCACATCTGTTAGGCGGCTGTTACCTTTGCCTTTACTTAGTTTAAATTTAGGTGGTTCAACCAGTGATCGTACATAATATTGGCGGTTCTCGTGGTCCAATGGATTAAATCCTGAGCAACATCAAACTTCGCGTCATCAATTTTTGGTATAACGTTAACGTCCTTCACTTTCCGAATGGTTTCGTTGATGATGCTCAGGGTTCTCCTCTCAGCCTGAGGGAGTTTTTGCGAAAAGTTTAGTTCAGCGAAATAAATTTTTGCTGATCTAAACTTGACCCTGATATCGCTAAGCATATTCCGCAACTGCTTAACTACGAGATCAGAATTATCGTTTCGAGAATTCACGCCAATATTTAATAATATTTTTTGGGGCCTGGACTGGCCCCTGTGCCCTTTAAACATAGAGCGCAGATGATTGAATTTGGCGCCGGGGTAACACTTCACCTGGATGTCCGGATGGGGATTTCGATCAATGCGTCCTAAATTTGAACTTCCAATCATAAGGATGTTTTTACAAACATCGGGGAGGCGCCAATTCCTTTTGTCAAAATTAACTCCGCTTTTATGCCGAAACTGGGAGAATTTAGAATCAAATGAGCGGCCCGAGTTGCGGCTCGGTGATTTGACTTTCTCTGAGTACGATATACCTGGTTGAACCACACTAGAGGCAGGAGAAGGGGGAGAAGAAACAGAAGCAGGAGAGGAAACAGAAGCAGGAGAAGAAACAGAAGGAGGAGGAGGAGTTCTAGTGAGAGCTCTAGGAGAACCAGAGAAGAAAGGCTGAGGAGGAGTAGGAGGTAGAGGAGCAAGACGAGACGAGACAGCGTTACTCAATTTGCGAGCATCTTCAGTCACAATATGGACCGGAGATGTTTGCAAATTGAGGCGCTTACTCTGAGAGAAAGAAGAAGTAGAAGGAAAAGAAGAGGGAGAAGTGCTTTGCCTTGATCTTTTCTTATTTTGCTTTTCGCGTTGGGGTAGAGGGACAACACGGGCCGGAGTTTGCTTGCTCCCTCCCGTATTGTTCCTTACTCCAGACGCTGGGCGAAGTTCCGAAATGTAAGACTCATAGGCCGAAATCGTCTTATCTGTCAACTTATTTTTAAAGTTTTTTTGAGCCCAGATCAAGGCACGCGCCGAAGCGCTGTTGAAGTCTATTTTTTCGAGTCCAGGAGGTGGCCGCATAGCCAAAGTTATCTTAGACTTCAACTGGTTTAAATTTATCTTGTAATGCTCAACTAAAGCATTTAACGTTTGGTTGGCCCATCCCACACTAATCTGTCGAAAAACAGAAAAAATGTGTGGGGTGGGAAGAGCCGGCTTTAGAAAGCCACCTAACTCATCTACTTTCTTCTCCAACTGTTTCGGGAAATCCCGGTTGGCCAAATGCTGCTCTAGGAGCCCAATATGGTGCATACACTGAATCACCTGGAAAAGGGCCTTGACCAATCTAGAATAGGCCTGGAACGATTGTTCCTGGCCTCTTCCAGACTGGGCAACTCTCTTTCCCTGATGCTTCTGTCTTTTTTTGAGCCATTTGAAGAATAGGTAGATGAATTTAAAATGAAATTAAAATGAAGAAATGAAATAAATTTAAATGAAATCTAGATATTACCTATTAGAGAAGATACTTGGATTGGTTGTAGTCTTCAGCAAAGGTAGAAAATAATCCGTGTGTGTGTGTGTGTGGGTTTGTGTGTGTGTGTGTGTGTGTGTGTGTGTGCGTGTGTGTGTGTGCGTGTGTGTGTGTGTGTGTATGTGTGTGTGTCTGTGTGTGTGTGTGTGTGTGTGTATGTGTGTGTGTGTGTGTGTGTGTGTGTGTGTGTGTGGGTTTGTCTTACCAACTTGACGAGGTAACTAGACAAAAGAGTTTGCGTGTTTCGCCTTACCGAGGTACAAAAGACAAAAGAAACCCTTTACCTCGGTTGTTTTCCCAGAACTGTACCGGCAAAACGAGGTTGAAACCTTTAGTACACACAAAGGACAAACAATGGGGTACCTCGGTATGTAGGGTAGACAAGACTCTGTGTGTGTGTGTGTGTGTGTGTGTGTGTGTGGGTTTGTCTTACCAACTTGTCGAGGTAACTAGACAAAAGAGTTTGCGTGTTTCGCCTTACCGAGGTACAAAAGACAAAAGAAACCCTTTACCTCGGTTGTTTTCCCAGAACTGTACCGGCAAAACGAGGTTGAAACCGTTAGTCCACACAAAGGACAAACAATGGGGTACCTCGGTATGTAGGGAAAACAAGACTGTGTGTGTGTGTGTGTGTGTGTGTGTGTGTGTGTGTGTGGGTTTGTCTTACCAACTTGACGAGGTAACTAGACAAAAGAGTTTGCGTGTTTCGCCTTACCGAGGTACAAAAGACAAAAGAAACCCTTTACCTCGGTTGTTTTCCCAGAACTGTACCGGCAAAACGAGGTAGAAACCGTTAGTCCACACAAAGGACAAACAATGGGGCACCTCGGTATGTAGGGTAGACAAGACTGCGTGTGTGTGTGTGTGTGTGTGTGTGTGTGTGTGTGTGTGTGTGTGTGTGTGTGTGTGTGTTTATCAGTGTGCTGCACTGTTGATATGTTGATAGGTTTACCACCGCTTATTATTGTGCTCTATTGTTGACAATGTTGATATGTTCACCACCGAGGCCATGCTTTATTTCCTCATTATCTGTCATCTGTCAGTGTTCTGTTTTCTGTGTATAGAACTGTAACCCCATTCATTTGAGACAAACAGGAGTTGATTAAAAAAAACCTTTCTTTCAGTTAGCTGTACCAGAGCTGTGTGATGCCCGAAACGTGTAACACCCATTGTATGAGAAAGTTTGATACCTTTGAGCAGCACAGCAAAATCCGAAAGAGGCTACTGACTGGGATTGACAATAAATCTTTCAGTGAAAAAGACAACAGAAGAATGAAATGTCGCATCACTCTGGGAAAGTACTCGATTCCTACTCCTATGTTCTAAATTATCATACCCTTAGTATTGATAATTTTTTTTTGTATTTTCTACTCCATATTATTCTGATTTGATCCCCTATTTTTAATCATTTTCACCATAGCTGTAGATAGTTAGGTTATTTATCCAAGACTTGGAACTTTGAAATATTATGAGGTCAGTTTGTAACTTCTGTATAATATTCAACCCTGTATATGGATGACAGGGGTGTACCCCCTATCCCATTCCCAATAAAGTTCACACAGAAAACATGAGGACATTGGTCAGTGGATGAAAATACATATAGAATTAGAATATGGGACAGAGATCGCTCTCATCAGTCACCACATTTATCAACCCCCCCCCCCCCCCCATACTGCCAACACACCACCAATTTCACTGTGACCTCCCCATGCTATGAAAAAAAGAACTACAGTGTCATGCTAATAAACATCCTTGAACACTTTTGTGGTGAGAAAAACTCTACTGAATCAGATCGACAAATCTGGACAGGCTGAAGCCTTGTTCAAGTTTTGAGACTTTAACCAGCAGGGAATTGGAGAAGCATGGAGTTGGAGAAGAGATACAGCCTGGACAGAGTAGAATACCATTAAATCATTAAAACTTTACAACAATTGTCCACACCTTTTGATAACAGAACTCACAAAACAATAAAAGTTACAACATAAAGCCCTGGGAGTGCAAGCGGTCTATGAGCTGAACATTTAAAACTTCTTATACAGTACTTTCTTAAAAAAATAGTATCCTGCAAAAACTGAATAAATTCAGACTGCTGTGTTGTGATGTCACCCGGGGACTTGGTTAGGAGGATTTAGACCGAAGCCACAAGAAAACAATCCCGCCCTGGGATTTTTTACTTCTGACTTCAAATTACAATTTGGCGAAAGTCCTGTTGCCCATCAAAACATTCTTTTCAAATATATTTGTTACGGTCCTGCAAAATTCCACACCCCCCCCCCTTCCCCCACCAGCACAGCCAATGTTTTCTAACTAGTGTTCACAGTAATTACTATTCACAAAAACATCTAGTTACCTGCCACCACTCCTTATATTTTTATGGTCTTGTTGTGTAATTCAAGTTTATTCTCTATACCCCCCACCTCTCCCCCATCCACCCAGAGGTTTTCTAGCAGTGCCCTCAGTAAGTACAATTAACAATTTGATAAAAGCAAGGTGAAAGCCATTACCCCTTCCAAATATTTTTTTATGGTCCTGGAGGTATGAATTTCTGACTGCATCTTTTCTTTTTGTGTTTGAAAATTTCCTAATTATGGTGAATTCTTAGCAGCGAGAAAAGATTGTTTTCGCATTTTTTTAGCGAAGATGTCTGACTTTTTGTCACTTTCAAGTTTCAGAATTTCATAACACAGCAATCTGTGATAAGATTTGGGTGGAGGCATCAATTAAAATACCCACACACCGTCTCCATATCATTTGTTGTATTTTCAAGTACACGTGGTTTAAGCAGGTTTAAAATGTTCTGAAAGGCGGGGGAGGGGGGGGGGGGGGCAACAAATACACTCACCCATTCAACCTCTACACCTCAGGTTCCAAGTGGCTTGGGACGGGCCCTTTTTGGGGGTGGGGAGGGGGGGGGGGGCGTCAAACACCCCATCAAAGTTGAAACCCAAATCTGTGGTTGTATTTTCAATTTGCAAGTAGGTTAGGACATTATGTAGCTTATTTTTATGTAGTCCTTTCTGCAATTTTGATCATTACATTGTCTTTCCATCACATGTTTTCTTGATACCGACTGATTGTTACAGTGGCGGCGCCAGGATTTCAACTGAGGTGGCGGGGTGGATAATTAAGATATGGGGGGGGGGGGGGTCCAAGATCGAGATGCCAAAGACCGCAGGCAGAGGAGGGGATGGGGATGTTCCCCTCGCGTGAGTGGGGGATTGGGGGTCTCCCCCATGAATGATTTTCATATTTGGAGGCGCTGAGAGCGATACCTGAGCATTTCAACAACACCCGACATGATGTGTATCGTTGTGTGCCGTCTGCGGGTGTGATATTGGGTGGGAAAATCACGGTCAGATAGCAATTTGAAGTCTGATTTTGGGGGCCAAGGGAAAAGTGGGCGGGGGAAGGGGCCACCCCCTCCCCTGTGGCACCGCCACTTGATTGTTAAACGTCATTTTTGCTCACCTGACAAGTTGTTCAAAGAAGTATTTTGGATCACATTCAGCTAATCATGGCTCATCAACACTTCAGAGGAATGAAGTCAGGAAATTATTTTTGAGGTTCTTTTTTTTACATAAATTCACTCTAATTCCTTCAAAACGTATTTTGTAGCAATTTTTTATCCTCCGCTTAATTGCCCCTCGGGGTGGGGAGTAGGGTTGGTGGTCATGTTTTTTTTTTTTGGGGGGGGGGGGGGGGGGTAGAGGGGTTGGCATAAAATCACTCTAAATCTTTCATAGTATATTTTGCAGCCAAACATTTTGTTACATCTAACTGCCCTCCCCCTCCCCTCCAACAAGGAAGGGAGGGGAGGACATCGAGTAAAAACATTTCGCATAAAACCACTCAAATTCATCGAGGAACTCGATTTTGAAAAGAATTGAAAAAAAAAATTCCGAATTTTGGTCCACAATTTCCAAGTCGGAACCGGACCTAAAATGTTCAGGCTATAAAAATTTTATTTTCGTCTCAAAATTGAACAAAACGCGTAAAAATCCAAAACAAATTTCCGAATATTGGTCCAAAATTTCGGGAGTCCAAGAACTGGACCAAAAATTTTTAGGCTAAAAATTTTTTTTTCGTCTCAAAATTGAACAAAACGCATAAAAACCGAAAAAAATTTTCTCCAAATTTGGGTCCAAAATTTCCAAGTCGGAACCGGACCCAAAATTTTCAGGCTAAATTTTTTTTTTGTCTCAAAATTGAACAAAACGCATAAAAAATCGAGAACATTTTTTTTTCGAATTTTGGTCCAAAGTCCGAACCAGACCCAAAATTTTCAACCCAGGGACCCAATTTGAACAAACTTGCATCTGACCCCATAGAGATGATGTATACCAAATGTTAAAGGATTATGACTGGTGGATCTGAAGAAGACGATTTTTAAAGAAATTTCCACATATTGCACTAAGTTAAATTCGGCTCCCATAGGGAGTCCAAATATTAACCGGGGAACTCGAGTTGAACAAGCTTGAATCTGGCACCCCTAGAGATGATGATGTACCAAATATGAGAGAATTCTAACTGGTGAATCTGAAGAAGACGATTTTAAAAGAATATTCCACGTATTGCACAAAGTTAAAATTTGAGCTCCCATAGGGAGCCCAAATATTAACCCAGCGACTCGATTTGAACAAACTTGAATCTGACTCCCTAGAGATGTTGTATACCAAATATGAAAAGATTTTGACCACAGGATATGAAGAAGAAGATTTTTTTTGGTATTTTACGAGTGCTATAAGATTTATGCCTCTTGTGGTGCCCCCCTGGGGGCATGGCAACTTTATTTGAACAAACCTCAATTGACATATGATAGGGAACACGCACACCAGATTTGGTTCAATTTGGTCGAGTAGTTTGTGAGGAGAAGGCGATAATGTAAAGTTAACGCCGGATGACGCCGGACGACGCCGGACGGAAAGTGGTTAGTAAAGCTCCCCTTGAGCTTCGATCAGGTGAGCTAAAATGTTTTGGACTAGATAGAAAATGAATTCAGTATCAGTGAGTTTACAAATTGTCTGGTATCAAATTTATGCAATTAATTACTTTTGTTCCGACGTTTTAATTTGTTGTCCCGTTTTGCGGGTCGCCTGGAATTGCGAATGTACGGAAGCGTAGAGGCGCCAGTTGAGTTTTATTTCTATCTTGCACGTGCAAGTTAGCTATCTTGCACCTGCAAGTTACTATCTTGCACGTGCAGGTTAGCTATCTTGTACCTGCAAGTCACTATCTCACACGTGCGGGTTAACTATCTTGCACGTGCAAGTTAGCTATCTTGCAACTTGCAACGCAAGTTAGTTATATTTGAGGAACATCATTATAGTCATATTTGAAGTCGAGCTCATCAAAAGTAGTATATTAGGGTCCAACCTAGCCCAATTTGCCCGACCTAGGTCCGGATTTGCCGGACCCTCTCCCGGACTACCGAAATTCCTATCGTTGAGACAACCACAATAGGCTCATTGGCCATCTCTAGCCGTCTGGCTATGTAAGGTTCCTTAGGGTCGTTGTATAGCCGATGTCTCCCAATAGGTGGCAGTGCCGTTGAGTAGCCCCTGACGGCCCGGGTCTCAATACCCCATAACAGGAACAGGGAAGGCATTTTGAAGGCTTTCGACGTGTCTTCTCCCTGATCGACAATGTCCTACTCTGTCGGCTCGAAGGGCTCGAACCAAGGAGCCACTAGAGCAGTCCCCCGAGAAGGGACTCCTCGAACGACTCATCAGATGAGTAATTGTGGAGCTGCTTTAGGAGCAGCTTATCGAACGACTCACTGAATTGGGCCTTCGAAGAACAAATGAGTAATCAAAGAGTGAGTCCCAGCGACTCCTCGAACGACTCTTCTTCATCTGGATTACAGTGATCACCAAGTGATCACCTGAGCTCCTGCGATCAGTGATCATGTCAATGGCCCCCACCCATCAGCAATGACTGACCTGTAGGGCGACCCTTCGAGCTTGCGGAGGTAGGAGTACTGGAAGAAAGGAAAGAGTCACTGTGCCGCTCTTAATTCGGAACACTGGGGGTAGGGTCCCTGTCTCACTGGCGCAGGTCGTGGTGGCCTAGGCTTCTGAGATAAGATCGATGGGTCCCTGGTGTGATGAGGGTGTTGGGTCGGGAAGGTAGGGTTAGGGAATCGTGGCGGGGAAGGGCTTCTGGAAGAATGGGAGGAGCGACTGTGTCACTCTTGGTCGAGCTGCAGAGGTAAGGTCGCCGTTTCAAATACGGGAATGTAAGCCACTAGGGCAAGTATGGGGAGCCGGGGGCTTCTGAGATAGGGTGGCTGTCGCACAATAACTAACTTTCACGTGCAAGATAGCTAATCTGCACGTGCAAGATATTAACTTGCAGGTGCAAGATAGCTTACTTGCACATGCAAGATAGAAATAAAACTCAACTGGTGCCTCAACGCTTCCGTACGAATGCATTTGGAGACTGACTGAGTATTTGATTGGACTCATTCACTGATCACAAACGACACCAGTTTCACCTCCTGGTCTTTCTCATTTATTTCTTAAAATATATCTTTCGAAGGAATCAATCATGAACTATTTACTGAATTATTTTATTTTCAAAAACAAAAGGTATCGACACTGCGTGCGTAATGATAATTTTCTCTTGCAATCACAGCCCAAAGACCTCAAACAGTCTATCCAAGCCAAAAGTAGTATACATGAATCTCCGGGTGACGCAAGAGTGGGTCAATCCGAAAGTAGCAACATTTTTCGGCTGAGTTTCCGCTGGAAGTGCTTGGGTATAACACTCTATCATATCAATTCAAAACCTCAAAATGGAAAGATCGTATTCGAAATATCATTATCAGCTACCGTACTTTTTTATAAATATTTTTTTAGTGGAAAAATTGTTCCAAAAACTTTATTGCGTCAGAAAAATGGGAAACAATTGACGATACGAAAAGTACGGCATCCTACAATGAAGAGCAAAGTCTCAGGAATCCCATTGTGTGCCTCCCTTAATTGTATATTACGTATCTTCCAGCGGAAATCGTTATAAGCACGGGAGGTGTAAAAATGTTTTTTACAAAAAAAGCGGATCAGAAATGCGAGAAAACATCGACTCGTCGTTTTTAAACGTCTCGCGAAAGGAAAATACATACAATTTTATATTTTTTTTTGCAGACAAACATGTTCATAGATATTTTATTAACAAGCGTGTCACTTTGTGGCCTTCAACAATTTTTATTTTTTTACATTCAATTGAAATTGAAAAATTGGACGACAAATGCAGCGCAGCGTGCGTTTCTTTTGTGGTTTCGATTTTTGGACGGAACATACCAAGGTGGCGCTATTCTTGCACGTTCACCTTTTCCCTTTTTCAGAAATCCAATTCGATTTCCCCCAATGAAAACAGAACAATTTGATCAACTTCGACATCTATTTTTTGTCCATGTGTTTACTTCCGGACACAGATGTTTGGATTGCTCAGACATATATTTTTACATCGTTCGCAGCCCTCGGACGCTCACAACGTTCGCTATAATGAACGTTACTAGCTTAACTATGGAGTGGTGGGTCTCACGACTCTGAGGTTCAATTGAATTCATTATTACTTACATCATTATCACGACACATGAAAGACAAATATATGTTCTTCAACATAAAAAAAATGAATAGGTGATCTTCAAGATGCATTAGCCTTGCCTAGCCTAGCCTGAGAGGGAATCACTAGGTTTTCGTCGTTCCGACCAATGCGTTTGAAATCCCCTTACCAGATTAACGTCGAATGATTAGTAGAGAAGGGTCACAGACATTTTGCGTATTGCACCAAAATTAGATAAAGTGGATCCAAGCTTGAACATGAAAAAACAAAGGACTGATGAAGCTCTCGTACACGGGGAACGCAAGCAGGCATATGTATAGGTCTGTGTGCGTGTTTGGCTGTGCATATCTGTGTGCTTCATTTGAAAGTACGTTGTCTCTACAGTCGACTTCTCAAGTGTGAAGTTGACTCAGAAATTAGATCTAGATGCGAATAATTTGGAATAAACGTAAGGCAAACAGGGGGGGGGGGGGGGGGGGGAGTGTTGTTTAATATTGTTGGGACAAAATCATTTCGAATTAACTGGCAGAGTGCGAAGCACATACTTTGGTTTTATTCTGAAATGCAAATGCTACAACGTAAGGGCTTCATATTTCTTGCTGTGCTTTGTTTTTATCTCTGAAGGGAACTTATTTATTCGGAATTGAATTACTTTGTTACAATTTATGGGGTAGTGCCTACAGGCACTCTTCCATAGATCTTAACAAGGCAAAGCCATGTGAACAAATTTTGAAGATCAAAAATAATTCAGCACTGTACCAGTTAACAATTTTGGCTGACTCTACAGTGGGTACATGCATTTGGGTTTTGTGGTGCGTGAATTGAGGTGAGAAAAGTTAATTGCATATGCATTGTAACGGTTTAACCCTTTACCTAACGAATCGCCAGCATCCGGCCGCGTAATATGCAAATTCAGCAGCTGAAAAAATATTATTTTTCGACAAATTTCAACAAAACCATATCATGTGACCCCTCTTTGGAACGAGATCGTCGAGCTCGTTCCAAAGAGGGGTCACATGATATGGTTTTGTTGAAATTGTTTGAAAAAATTTAAAAAATGATATTTAAAATAATAAATTTTGAAATCGTCTGCGTTGGGTAAAGGGTTTTAAATTCCGCCAAACTGTCTTAATGTTATAAGAGTATGTAATAAAAAAATTCTCTGTGAGTTTGCTCTGGAGGCCCCAACTACCTCGCGCATTGGGCAAAGGGATGCTCCAGACATATCAATATTAAAATGCGTCCCAGAGCCTGGATGCATCATTAATTGATGTCAAACATCTGAATAATTGACAGGACAATGCTAGAATAAAATACCAACATATCAAAATTCAAATATGGCAGTCAATTATTTTCATAGCCATGTATATAATAATAATTATTATTATTATTTATTCACTGTTTTTCGTGCCAGTACAATGATACATAACATTTACACATAGCCTTACACACACATAAGGCAATGAATATTACAAAGGAAAGCAGAAAGGTATAGCATAAGGGTATATGGAGAACAATAGAAAGTATATCCATGGAGGAGAGCGCACTCGCATTTGGTGACTTCTTTACCACGTTTACAACAAGATGCTCCGTTTTAAAAATTAGCTACGGTATTTTTGTCGACCCCAGAACAGTATAGCTTCGATCCAAGTCAGTTTTGAGAAAGTCTAATATAATGAAACCCTTTAAGACAAGGCCCTCGATTTCTTCATTAAGTGATATTATCGAGTGATGGATCAATTTACTTTGTTGTAATGTAAGAACAAGATTCATGAATGCCAGTCCTTTCTATACTGACCACGTTGCAATGCAAACAAAGTGGTGCATAAATTTGACGATGATTCAAATTACTGTCTAGAGGATAGTTTGAAAACTGATAAGAAACCGTCCCAAGCAAACATCAACGCATGCCACTAATCCAACTTGATCGAATAGCTATCGGCGAAAATGTTTACATGTCTCAATTGGATATGATGATATGAAAGAAGATATACAAGGAGCTAAACGAGATGTCCAATAAACATGATTGATATATTAAGTTATTTGTAACGGGTATAAAGCCAATGAGGTGTTTACGTTCACAGGAACTCGGCACAAGTGGAAAGTGGTTACGAGCGACGAGTGACGATTCTCCGATTTATTATGAAAATTCGAGCTTCCATTGTCTATGGAGGGCAGATTCAAATATTAACCGTATACCGCTATCAATTTTCAATCTTGGGTTGACATTCATTCATTTCAGGAGTTCACATTTAGGGTTTATACACTTTTTAGCCGTCACTTGAAACCTCATCAACTTGTTGGCATCCATAGATACGGCGACTCCCACAAAGATGTTCCCATTCTCTCATTGGCTTGTTTTCATGTATGATTTTCTCGGCATAAATAGTAGCCAACGGGATGTTTGTTTGAGCATCTTCGCTTCTATGGGTGCCGGTAGCTTGACGAGTTTTCAAAATAAGGGTAACAAATGTATAAAAGATAAATGTGAACACCAGAAATGAATAAATATGGATCCAAGATTAGTTAATATTTGAATCTACCCTCCATAGACAATTGGAGCTCGAATTTTCATAATAAATCGTCCCTCGTAACCCACCTTCCACTTAACAGCATCTTGTCCGACTAAATGTTTTTCGGCCTTTTCTGTAACTTCTCCCAGTTATTATGAACAACCCAAGAGCATCAAACGGTCGTGTAATACACAATTGTAAAGTTTATCCACTCCCCCTTTCCACTGACGCCGGGTACTGCTAGATACGTTAGGTGAATCAAATTTGAGGGGGTTTAAAGGCCCATAAGAGGTTTTCCACGAGCGAAAAACCTAATCTTCTACCTCTTCCGAAAATTATACGATGGGGGAATAGAGAAGAAAGCCTTCACACACAAGGCATAACCTCCCAAAAGACATGTCAACAAATACAATCGTACATGAATCAAAATTATTCCAAAGTCGACGACATGTGTGCCCAGATAACAGAAACGTTACTCTCAGGGCTGTGAGAGCCGAGTAGCCCGAAACTTCAAACTACAGGCGGGGCACGAAAAATCAATCACAAAAGACACACACTGTGGTTTGATGTAGAATGTTTAGAATATAAACGCATAATGAATAAAAACGCTAGGGAAATACCCGCAAGTACTGGCCACACACAGGCACTTACGGAATACCAAAGTGCCAACAAAAAATACAAAACCCTCATCAAGAGGACGCAAAGGCAATTTAAGACCGCCCAACTTGCCAGTTTGGAAAATTTTTAGAAATACCGACCGTAAGAGTTTTTGGGATGCCATAAACAACTTTTGGGAAGCTGACAAAGCACCGGACGACAAGACAAAACGTATACCACCTTATAAATGGCTGCAGCATTTTAGAGGACTGATGCGGAATTTTAAAGGAAGTTCGAGTTAAACCTAGATAATACCGAACTGGACTTTGAAGTTTCCCTCGAGGAACTCCAGCGAGCGGTAAAAAATCAGCTGGGGTAGATCGGGTAAACAACGAAATGATCAAGTGTTCGATGCCAACTACAGCGACCTGCTATCTAAAATTATTTAACAAAATACTCAGTACCTCTAAATTTGAATCTTTATGGCGACATAATTTAGTCAAACCACTTTTTAAAGGCGGTTCACAAGACGACACAGCAAACTACAGGGGAATTTCAATATCTAGTTGCATTGCATCCACCCATGTCAAATAGGGTTTAGACCACACTGTAGAACTACGGACCATATCTTCACTCTCAGGCAAATAATAGACAAGTATATATAATCGGGGAGATATCTACATGATTGTTTTGTCGATTTAAAAAGGGCGTTTGATACTGTGTGGAGGGATGCCATGTTTTACAAGTTACCAAAATACAGAGTAGGAGGACGTTTTCTCAAAGTTATAATTAATGTGTATGAAGAGGTTAACTTCTCAATCAAGCTGGCCGAAGGGTTAACTAAAGCGTTTTCCTCCATCACCGCAGTTAACCCTTTCCCCCAATATAACTGCAAAAAACCGGCCAGCGCTATTCACAAAATTCACCATTCAATTTTTATTACTTTTTCATCTTTTGTCACACAAACATAGCATATGACCCCTCAATGGAACGTGCTCAACGAGCTCGTTCCAATGAGGGACCATAAACTATGTTTTGGACGCAAAAAATCAAAAACATTAGTGCTTCAAGAATTTTATTTGCACGGGTCGTAACAGCCGTCTGCTTTTCGTGTTAAGTAAAGGGTTAAGCAAGGTTGCGTTCTCAGTCCGAAAATTTTCAACATCTATATTAATTTCATCCCCGACATATTCCTTACAGAGTCCGATTATACGCGGATGTGAAGCGAGAGCACATTCACTGCCTTATATACGCCGATGACTTAGTGCTTCTCTCCGCGTCCAGCAACGGCCTTCAAACCAAACTAGGCAAACTACACGCTTTTCTCGATAAGTGGTCGTTATCCATTAAAACGGAGAAAAAAAAGAAGATCTTTAACAAAAGCGGCAAAGAAATAAAGCGATCGTTTCAGTATAACGGTAACCCGACCGATACTTACTTATAAACCATATAAGTATCCTGGCGTACATTTTAAGGCCTCGGGTAAAATGGAAGTTGAACATTTAGTTAACAAGAGTCAGAAAGCCCTTTTCCTTCTCAGACAGAAACAGCCCTTAAGCAATCTGAACGCCGCGACAGCATTAAAACTATTTAAATCCAGGATTGAACCTATTATATACGGTACGGGTGTGGAGGAGGTGGGGGGGGGGGGGGGGGGGTGATTCTTTGCAACTCTCAAAACTGCATCACATGGACAATAGATGTGAAAAATTTGACAAACAAAGTTATGATCGCGTCCAATCGAAGTTCTTAAAATAGATTTTAGGAATAAACAAATACGCCAGTACATTCGCCGTCAGGGGTAAACTGGGAGTTTATCCACTAGGCATCCTTAGTTTGTCCCGTATAATTAAACACTGGCTGCATTTGATAAACTTGGACTACGAGAGTCTTGCCTCCAAATTCATCCAAGATGCAATAGAAACAGACACGTCTGTCTGGACAAGAAGTGTTCATATTCTCTTAAACTATACACATTTCGGCCACGTTTGGACTAACAGATCGACCTGTAATGTAAAGCTTCTACTGAAAGCATCTGGAAACGAAGTACATGAAAGATACTCAACGTGATGGTATGGAACAATCCACGATTCTCCAAAATGTGACCTCTATAAAACAATTAAATCGAATTTCGAAACAGAGAAGTACCTGCTGATAAATTACGACCCCGAGGCTCAACGAACGTTTACAAAGCTGCGAATAAGTGCGCATCGATTAAATATACACTAGGACGGCACGAAAAGCCACACGTTCCATGTAATCAACGGTGATGTATTATTAGTGTGGATGAAATCGAAGATGAATATCATTTTGCAATGGAATGTCCACTCTTCTGCGTCGAAAGAGCAGCTTTCATGGAGGAGTTGATGGAAATTCTTCCGGGAGCTGTGAATATGGACCAGACAGATTTTTTTCCGATGGTTAATGGGAAGCTTTCACTACGAGATAACACCCAGATTTATCATTCCTCAAAAATATACTTAATCGCCGCCTGGAACTGCAATTCGGGGTTTCCATCCATGCCATACTGATATTACCGCCATGCACATACATATAATTAACATGTCTGTCTCAATGTGAGCGCGTGCATTCGCGTTTGTTCACTGTTCATCTTTCACTTGAACGTTTGTCTGTTACTGTTACTGTTTGAATGTCACATTTATTTTTATTCTTTTATTTTTAAATTGTCATGTACCAGGGTGGAACTTTCGACAAATAAATATTATTATACTTTGTGAAGATCTTAATGTGGTTTCATATTTGAACTGGAAAACCTTTTATTTAAGTAGATCTTTAATTACCTTCATGCTGCTGACGGATATTCCTGACAGAACATCCAATCTCTTGCCATTGAAATTAGTATAATTTGGGCGCATTTATCCAAATTTCTCCCCTGTAAACTGAAAGGACTTTTTACCAATGATTTCTTAAGTAAAATTTAGATGATACTGTCATCGAATCTGGTCATTGCTGCTTCAGAGCAGCCATGACAAGATTTGATGAAAATATTTTGAAAATTATTCAGCGGGTTAAGAGTTAATTTCAAGTTCCATCGCACAGTATTCGGGAATGGTATTGTAGTTCAAAATACTGTCGACATAGGATGAGTAAATCCATTTACATTTTGTGCAGAGGCTCAGTTATCATTTGATCCCACAGACCCGTCGGTCTGAATGCTTTTGAATTATACGAGGCCTTCTTCGTCGATTTGTTGCCTGGTCTCCTGCGCGTCGTCTATTAAACGTTTTGTAGACCTGATTTAAAAGAAGTAACACTATTAAAAGGAAACCAGTTGTTCTTGGATGGGTGACCGTCTGAGCGATCGATTCGGACTCCCGCGTTGTGTCCTTCGGCAAGGCACTTCACCCCGATTGTCAACATGGGGACACGATGACGCCGTGTACTAAGGCGTACTGCACGTCGATGGTGCGCATGTCTTCAACTTATCTAACCCTGCCTGTGCTGCAGTGCGGAGTTACGATACTGGGGAGCGGTGGTTCTCTCCGGGTATTCAGGCTTCCACCAACTGCAAAACTGTCACCCTCACGATATGACCTTGGCTGTTAAAGTGTCGTTAAACCCTATAAATAAATAAAGAAATAACCAGTTGTTCACAGCTCCATTACAACTTAATTGATAACACAAAAAAATTAGCGTACAATACAGTAATACGACACGAATCGCGATACACAGACCGCGATACATTAATTATTTTTTAGCTATGATTTTTTCCACCAGAATTGCCCATTATCAAGCTCGGCAGATATGGATACAAACTCGGCTGATATGGCGACGACCGTGGCCGATACGAACCAAGCTAGAGTTGTTTATATTATCCCATAAGAAATAAACCAGTTCGAATTTAATTAATCATGATCTAGCTGTAACTGAGAACTGGGCAAAAACATGGCTAGTCGAATTTAATTCCCCAAAAACTTAGAGTATGGTTATATCGTGCAAAACGAACCCAACTGCCCATCCACCCTTGTTTTAGGTGGTGCTCAAATAAGTGAAGTCAATTCTCATAAGCACTAGGAATTGTACTAAATACAACATGTACACTGCAAAAAATATAGGTTCTCTTTAGATCCAAAACTGGTTCTAATCTTGTCCCTGAGATGGAACCAGTTCTGTTTAAATAGTATTTATTTCAAATCAAATAAATTTATAAAGATTAACATTAAATATTAACAGAATTAAACATAAATTGAGGGGGGTTTCAGCCGTAAGTTTGGAGCTTATACGAGGTTGTCTCAAATCATTATTAAGCAAATGAGATATGAACAGTTGGCATATCGAACCAGTTTTGGTTCTATACAGAACCAAAACTGGTTCGAAATGCCAACTGTTCATATTTCCTTTGTTTCAAAATGTTTGGCGACTGCGTTGAATAAGCACCAAGTTTACTGCTGAATCTACTTCAGTTCATGTAATATTCTGTTAAAATTGAATGCTAATCTTGGTAAATTTATTTGATTTGAAATAAATACTGTTTAAACAGTATTGGTTCCATCTCAGGGACAATATTAGAACCAGTTTTGGTTCTAAAGAGAACCTATATTTTTTGCAGTGTACTTGGACCAATCACATTGAATATGTCTGTTCCAAAGCCTGGTCTCGACTTGACGTGTTACGGAAACACAAATTCGAGCTAGATAGACATGTTTTAGAAAAGATATACTTTGCCTTTATCAGGCCTTTACTGGAATATGGTGATACTGTTTGGGATAATTTCTCGCCAGGACAAGTCGCCGACTTGGAAAAATCCAGATAGGTGCAGCAAGAATAGTTAAAGGGGCAACAATTAGTGCTAGTAAATCTTTATTATACTCCGAAACACGTTGGGACACTCTACAAGAAAGACGCCGAAAACATAAACTCGTGCAGTTCTTTAAAATGCATCACCACTTAACGACTCATATTGCCAATAAAGTTACACCTCTCATATCCTCAATAAACCCATCACTCAATATTCGAACACGCCAAAATCACAGAGTTCCATTTTGTCGCACACAGTTATATCAATCGTCTTTCATTCCTAATGTAACTGATCAGTGAAATAACCTGCCTTTATCTGTTCGCGAGAATTCGTCACTGAGTATTTTTAAGACCTTCTTGAATGGTGGCAAACTCCGACCACCATCATTTTACAGTGGCGCGAAATCTCGCACGGCTCAAATTTACCACTGTAGATTGCGGTTACACTGCAGCAGCCTTAATGCCCATTTATATGATAATCATCTCGCACCTAGTCCTTTTTGTCAGTGTGGTGAATTTGAGACTCCAGAACACTTCCTTCTTCATTGTCCAATGTTTCCTAACGCACGCAATGGAACCATCAATTTACTCCCTTTCACTATAGATATTACCACACTTCTTTTTGGCTCAGAATTTTTCAGTAACGAGAAGAACAGCCTAATTTTTGATATAGTGCAAGACTTAATCTTAGAGAGTGGCCGGTTCCTCTGACGAGTGACGACAACTGTTTTTTGAACATACTTCATCTCCATCAAGAATTCCTCTCATGGTGTCCGCACGATTAAGACAATGTGACACAATTTTACTTTCTAGTTATTGATAGAGATGCTTAATTTCAAACCCTCTTTTCTATTCAACTTTATCTAAAGACAATGCACCATATATTCGGGATGGCTTCTTCCTCTTCTTCTTTATTGAACTTCTTCTTCTAGCATCTTCTTACTATCTGACTTCTTCTTTCTATTCATCTATTACCTTAGGATACCTTAGGATCTTCTAGTGGACGCAGGCAGGTTCTGCCTCAATATCCGCATCTGTATTCCTTCTATTCGTCTTTTCCGGTTTTACATAATCTGCCTTAAAATTGTATTTCATGTCTATCTCTGACCAAAAGCTATCAAGTTTGATTTCAAAGCTCATTACTGTTTTACAGGCCATCAATGCTTTTGGTAGGCCATTCCATATTTCAACTGATCTGTTCCAGAAGGCATTTTTCTTAATTTCCAAATTACTGTGTTTTTTCATCAACTTGTAGTCATGTCCTCTTGAGGTTCTTTTAGTACAGTATTGTAACATTGTTGAGGTTACTTCTTCGTCATATATACCATGGCTTATTTTAAATAATTCGATCATATCCCCACGTAGTCTTCAGTATTTCAAGGTGGGCATGCCTAGTTTTCTTAGTCTTTCTGGATATGACAGATCTTTTAATGATGGTACCTGTTTTGTTGCTCTCTTTTGAACTTTTTCAATGTTTGTTATGTCTTTCTGTTTATATGGATTCCAGATACAGGCTGCATATTCTAAGTTTGGTCTGACGAGTGCTTGATACAGAGACTTCAAGCTTTTTTCATCTAGATAAGTATATGCTCTTCTAATAATCCCCATGGTCTGGTTTGCCTTCAATGTCTGAGCCATAATGTGATTTATTGTTTAAGACCACTTCAGATTTCACGTATGTGTAGTTTAGACAATCGCGTATATCGCTGGCTAAGGGACTAAGCCTGTTGGTCAACTTATTCTAAGCATGAAATTAGTATAAATTACCTTTTTCAAATTTTTTCTGATGAGCAGTCGGTACCCCTCAGCTGCACTTGTTGATGGAAAGAAAAGTGAGCTATTATGTAGCTGCAGGTGACTGTGCGTACGCATCTAGAATGCTCACGTAGTGTGACGATGTGATATACATGTTTCATTTGTTACTACTGATCATTGCCATCATCTTTACGAAAAGTGCTATAGAAGACGACTCATATAAGCCTAAGGCTACCTGTCGAATCCTAGTTTATCTACCGATCTAATTATCACTGTTGCTGTTATACTTCTAGCAAAACTTCTTTTTTATTAATCTATTCTACTGCTATGTAATGTATACATATAACATTATCTTGAATAAAATATTATTTGAACTAAACCAATTAAGTTAAAACATTTAACGTTTCTAGACACGTGCAATTGTAGTACATTCTCGTGGAATTCATTTCTCACCCAAATAGCTGATGCAAAATTCGACAGTTGAGGCTGTGAAAAGAGCATTGCTGAAAGAAATAGCGTGGCTAACATTATTGTGTGAATACCCAAACTCTGTAACTTCTGTACTGCGTGAAATTTGTAAAGAGACCGTTGCTGTGCGCTGATTTAAAAGAACTAACTAATTTTAGAAAAAAAAATGAAAATCATATATAGAGGATATGAAATGAGTATTTTTCTCATATGATATTTATTAAACGAGTCTAAGAATTTTCCGTTTGGGCGAGCCTCTGGCGAGCCCCAAACGGAAAATTCGGACGAGTTTCATAAATATCATATGAGAAAAACACTCATTTCATATCCTCTATATATAATTTTCATTTTCTGTTTATCATATGACACACATATGCACAAATTAACGACTTAGTATAACTTTTTAACCCTTTACCTAACGTGTGTTGCAGACGACACTTGGAAAAAACATCATCATATAACTAAATTTTTAATTTTTTGCTTCCAAAACATAGGTTATGACCCCTCATTGGAACGAGCACGATGTTCTCGTTCCAATGAGGGGTCATAACCTATGTTTTGGAAGCAAAAAATGAAAAAAAATCGTATATAGCACTGGCCGGTTTTGGTCGTTATGTTAGGTAAAGGGTTAATGCAATATAACCCAACCTAAATAGGACAGATAACGTAAATTCTCCCTACACAAATTATGCAAATGTGACCCAGTTGTATTTTGTTCAGCTAATCAAACTGTCCATATTTGAAATTGACCAATGAAATCTTTCCAATTATGCAAGTTATGAAAATATGGCCCAGTTGTATTTTGTTCTGCCAATCAAATTGTCTGGTTTTGAAATTGACCAATGAAATCGACGGAAGGCTTTATTTATCACTGATTAATATCAAAGCAAAATATCAAATGTTTTAAAGCGAACAAAACGGACGAGTCATATGATAAATTTAATTACGATAATTTCTTAATAATGCTAGTCGGGTATAAACGGTACGTTGGGCAACAGATTAACAAGATCAACGAGTGAAGCAGAAAATAAAAATAAAATCGACGATTTCGTGTGGGTACTCGAATTATTCTATTCGAGACAGTGATAGTTTACCGGATAAAGAGATAATCATAGCCTTCACTCAAACAACGCGGATATTCTCTATTTATTGTACCTCATTCTTAGATACAAGGTTAATATCCCAATAGGTTAGTAATTTTGAATTTTTTCCTCCCTCTTCCATTATCGGTCAATATTTTTTACAGTGTTTACTGCTCAAACAAAGACGCCCCGAAGACACATCACGGAACCACCTGAGGTGAAGTGAATTGCCGAAAATGGTAAGCACACTAGGGCGATGGGGCGCCGATTAACATAAAGAATACAAAATATTGAATTTGTTGTTATATCCAGTTGGAAAGATTAATTTTGTGTTACCATTTTAAACACATCGCATTCGGTTCAATAAAAATAATGATGACCAAGCACGAGGTAGACTTTTCGAATAGTCTCCTATTGGAACCAATATCTCCTTCAGATACCACAGCGGGAGAATATGTATTCCTCGAGGAAACAATCGGCAATGCCCCGCTCGAACCAGGTCATCATTTTTATGATATCATTATCGCATTTTCACATTTTCACAGGAACGATCCCTTTGTATATTATGATCGAGTTGGGTAGGACAACTCAGTTTATAATGAGTAGCAAAATTGGTGAAAAAATAAGATATCGCCCAATAAATCAGTTTCATCGCCTTTTGGAATGCTTCCATTGCATCCTGACATTCATAATTACTTTTTGGCCAGTAGCACTTTGTTATATTTTGGATCAGAACAAGGTAATGGAAATATATGAAGAAAAAACGCTGATTTGCGGCGTCCCATGAGAACATGCTTTACCTAATTTACGCAACGTCTCTTACAGAAATTCCCGTAGCGGCAGAAAAAAAACAAATTAATGTTTAGAACCGAATGATTACTATTATTCATCTCTCCTGTATTAGCAACTTCGAACCTAGAGTTCTCCCAGGAGATCACCTTCTGTGAATATAAGAAAAGAAAGCAAAGAGTGTCTGCAGATCGTATCGCTAAATATCTGACCAACTTAGACCAACAGATCAAACTATGATTTCAAACAGTCAACTAACAACACAGAAAGTAATTAAATTGGGAATCTCGGTGTCAAGACTGAGATTAGATCGTGATTAAATGCGACCTTCTTTGATAAAATGAAAGACTGGTTATTAAAGTACCTTAATTAATGGTCCCTTCCAAGCAGAAAAACTGTCCTTCATTATGCGATTAACTTTCATCTAAACACGAGTGAAACCCACAAAATAGATAAATCGACTCACACACCAATTACTTTTACCCTCTCACCGCGAATGTCTAATCTCTTTCGCTCAGTCATCTGAAAGTTATCCGACATGTCAGGGAAAATTTGGTCAATCAGTAGAAATGGAGATTACAGAAAAGTGATTACGCTTAACCCTTTACCCAACGCAGACGATATCAAAATTTATTATTTTAAACATCATTTTTAAAAAAAATTTCAAAAAATTTCAACAAAACCATATCATGTGACCCCTCATTGGAACGAGCTCGGTGAGCTCGTTCCAACGAGGGGTCACATACTATGGTTTTGTTGAAATTTTTGGAAAAATAGTATTTTTTGGCAGCTGAATTTGCATTATTACGAGGGCAGATGTGGCCGATTCGTTGGGTAAAGGGTTATGACCGGTAACGATCAGCAAAAGATACAGAAAAGATTAACGGCAGAATAAACTACAACCAGTTAAGCAGGATCAGTAATAATATAAATCTATAGTACTTATCATCCCAGTGAATATCAAGAACATTTGCAGAACTGTAGTACACTTAGAGCTTATTATTTGGTTAGTTTCATATCGGGCGAGATATCAGTCCGAGGTAACTTCATATCAGCCTGAGGCCAAAGCCCGAAGTTTCCTCATCTCTTACTCCTAGTTCATCTATCCGAACATCTGACTTCTTCCTCAGTCGGGAAGCCGCGACGTTCGGGTAGCTAAACTACCTCTTCTTACACTTCGACGAATTACGACTCTGAATTTTAGTTTGCGATGAATTTTCTGTACATCTGTACAAAATCTACTCTCTTTTGCTCCTTAACACCAATTTTACTTATTGACTGCTTTCGACAAACTGGCTGTTCCTAGTAACACATCAAAGGGGACAACTCTAGCTTGGCTCATATCCATTTTGAAGTCATATCAGCCGAACTCGATAATGGGCAATTCTGGGAAAGAAACTCATATCAAATAAACAAAGTATTGTAAATGTAGATACAGCATTCTGCATTAACGGCGAAGCGTTAATTTTGTCTCAGAAGTTTCCATTTATAATGTAATTACTCAACATTTCAGTGTTTTAGCAGAATATAAACCATGTTGTAGTAAGACATAGGCTGTCGCATTTATTTTAATAGTTTGAAAAGGCAAGAAGTGTGAACGGATATAAACATTATTTTTTATTATATTTTTAGTTTTTATGGAGTAATAGGTAACCATGCAGTTGCTCGGTTTGTAGGTTGGCTGTCTTTAGTCTTTGGACAGAAGGTTGAGTATCACACAAAGACAAAACATGGTGACACATTTGCTGTAGAGGGTCTTAAATGGGGCGATGTTCACTGGAAAATTGACGGACGAAGGATACTTCCACACCAGTACATAATATTTGACAAAGCCGACATAAAATATTTTCATATTTAAGAGAAAATTTCACGCATTAAACATGTTCTGTGTCTGTGACACTGAAATAACCAGAGTTATTGCTGAGCAATTCAAACTCTTGAAGAACCGCTGGATCCAAGACATTCAGGACATTTGGACGGACTTTGAAGTTTTGAGCAAGTTATCTCCCATTTGGGAGCTCAAAATGCGGATGGCACAATACTTGATGCACTGACATATAGTGCAGTGTGGATAACCAAGTTACATCAAATCAAAAAGATAATAATAACAAGACAATTACAAATGTTTGCATTTTGAAAGCAAAAAAGTAGGTTTCAGGCTCCCAAATATAGACAGAGAAACTTGGCTTGTACAAACTTTAATGTATCTGCGTGGACGAATGTGCTTGCAAATAAATCAACATGTTCTGAACGGTGACAAATTGCAGGAATTTCACAAAACGTGCAAGCTATGCAACAATTTCATAAAAATTGCAAGTTTTTGCAAGTTATCCTTCTTCGGGAAGCTCGCAATCAGGTATTGCACACCTGCTTGATGCAGTAACATTTGCTGCATTATAAATATCCTAGACACATGCACCCTCCCCTTCCCCGTCCCCACAAAAATTACAAACAAATGAAAACATTCTACATTTAAGAGCCCAATGGCCAAGTGGAACTTGGCTTGAAAACACAAGCAAGGTTTATGAGTAAAAAGGCTGCTTATCAAAAAACAACACTTTCTGTAGAGTGGTTCTGAAGAAGATTTGTTTTAGGTTTTTTGAATTATCCCTTTTTGGGCCCCACAAGTCACATAGAAAAAAAAATACCCCCGCCCCACCCCCCCCCCCCAAAAAAAAATTATAATCTTCGCATTTTAGAAACTGGATACATCTTTCGGGCTCTACTAGTGAGCCCAAATACGGACATATAAACTTGACGTGGCCAAACTTGAATGTAACCAAATTTAGCAAAACAACCATAATCAAACAGTTTTTTGGGGCATTTTGTAGCACGAAGGCAACTCTCTGTTCCCCCAAAACAAGCCTAAACATGGACGCCGATTTTGGAGTTGGAAGACTTTAATCCAAAGACAGGACACAACCAAAATCACAAAAATATAATTTTTGCATTTTGGAGGCCAAAGGAAACCAAATATGGCCACAGAAACTTGACTTGAACAAAGTTGAATACACGGAAGTGAGAGCTCCTACTTACCCAATATCAACACTTTCCCGTGTGGTTACAAATTGCACAACTTTCACAAAAATTGCAAGTGTTGTAACAATTTCCCAGTACTTGCTAGTTTTTTCGAAGTCATATCTCCCCTTGGGGTTAGCCCTGTTACAACCGATAATGTTGCAACGCCGCATAATGTTACACCAACGCATAATGTTACAAAAAATGTAGTAAACAACCGATAATGTTATAAACTCCGCATAATGTTATAACTTTTTTCAACCCGTTATGTTATAAAAATCGACGCATAATGTTATAACTTTTTTCAACCCGTTATGTTACAACAAATTAACCGATAATGTTATAACTTCTGTATACTAATTCCAGTTACAGCTATTGTAGATGGACTTTACCACTTACCATTCATTGCCACATAAAGGTATGGAATATTTATACCCAAGGTTTCTGCTCTGGTTAAGGCGAGGAGAGACCCCCCCCCCCCGGATTTATCATAGAAAGACCTAGTCACGTTACATAGACGCGAATTATCCTGGTAACTCAATCGTGTGACGTCATTACCATGATCATCCAGTGCCCAACATGGTGAAGGCGGGGGTGGTGGAGGAGGGGTGCTATTTTATCCGGTTGGTATGTTTACCAACATGCGTAATCTCCGCTCCCAGAAATGTAGTGTACCATAGTCCCCTGACGCCTTTAGGGATGGGCAAATGCCTCTGTTTCTGCTTGTTTTGGGCATCTAAAACTCATTTGTCGCATATTTCTTAGTCATAAGAGTATCTTACTGTTCATTAATTTGACATTTTAACAATTAACAGTGAATGAAAATGAGGTGGAGTTAAAAGAGGTCAAAAAGTTGGATGGAGCGAGGTACATTTGGAGGATGTGGCGGGATGGTAGTGTAGCACGGAGAAAGAAAAAGATGCGAGACTGGGTAGGAAGAGGAATCGCGTTTAGGAGAATTGAAAGGGGTGGGCAGGGATTAGGCTGAGAAAGAGAGCAGGCCATGGATTAGTACATCAGGGTGATTGTGCAGAGGAAGCTATCTGAGAATACTACAAGAGAGTAGTGCTAGACGGTATGGTAATTTAGATGTTGGAAGAAGTGGAAGTGATGAATTTGGGATTACAGGTTCTGGAAAAGGCGGAATCACTAGAAAAGGCACCATAGGGAGAAGGAGGAGATTGTGGAGGAGGAGTTTTGTTGATGTTGGTGTTGTGTCGGTGTTGGTGTTGTGTCGGTGTTGGTGTTGAGTTTATGTATGTTGAAAACGGGCCATTTTGTAGGACCCCGGGGCAGGACCCCGGAAGTGACGTCATGTCACCTGACTGGGCGGTCATGTTGGGTTATCATGATAGTGCACGTGGGTGGGCATGTTGTGATGTCATTATCATGAAAAAAAGGTGGCAGTAGTGCGTATGAACAGCGCGTGTTGTTATGGGGACACGTGCTCCGTCTCACACTAACAACCCGACAATAGATATCGAATTAATCCAAATAACCCGACAATCTTCAGGAAACTGTCCAAAACATTCCCCAATGTTTTGGACAGTATAGTGATTGGTCTACCCCACATATTTACTAAACCTATTTAATGACGTTATGATGTTGCTGGCTGGAAAAAAGGGCCACTAGGGTTCAGAGGGTTAAGGGCCTCATATTCAGTGAATGTGCTTCATATTATCCTTGAAGTGAAATTATTTCATCTGTAAGGTTTTGCCTTGTTAAAATTTATGGGACAGTGCCTGTAGGCACTCAATGGTAACTAGGCAAAGACATGTGAACAAATTTTGATGATCAAAAATAATGCAACACTCTACCAGTTAAAAAGCGATCGACAATTGCGAGGGGTCAGAAAACTGAAATCCATCGAGTTATTTATTTATTTATTGGTGTTTAAGGTCACATACTTATGCACAATGGCTAATCATGACCGTGACAGTTTTACGGGTGGAGGAAGCCGGAGTACCCGGAGAGAACCACTGAGCAACGACGAGCAGCTGCCAGCTGCGCAACATCGTAACTCCGCACTGCTGCACAGGCAGGGTTAGATTGGTTGAAGACATGCGCACCATCGACGTGCGTCACCGTGCCCCCATGTGGACAATCGGGGTTAAGTGCCTGGCCCAAGGACACAACGCGGGAGTCCGAATCGATCGCTCAGACGGTCACCCATCCGAGGACTAACCGGGCTCGGCGTTGCTTAACTTCGGTGATCTGACGAGAACTGGTTACCGCAACGCCACCGCGCCCCCGAAAACCACCGAGAATTTTGTTTTTGATCCAAAATTGTTTATTGAAAGCTACTTGCGCTTCCTAAGATGGTAGCAGTGGAGATAGTCTTCTTTATGTGATCATTGCGCATTCAAGCAATTCAGTTGCAGAGGAGGGCTGGCCATACGGCCCACCGGGAAAATTCCCGATATGCCTTCCTCTGTGGCCCCAACACCGGTGAAGCCCAACACGTGTTGGTGCATAACATTTTGTGAAAATGACCAACAGGCGAAATGCATTTGAATGCATTGATTGCCGGTATAGCGAAATGCTCTCTATGTGGACTGCCATTGGCATTGAGATACTTCGATATACCAGCAGTCTAGTCTGCATTGATTACTCAGATGCAATGAAACAGCGTTCTGTCAGTTTGCAAAATCTAAATTTTCTCCGATTGGGTCGAACTATGGTCGGCTCGATGGGACGAACCCACCCTCCTCCTCGGTGCAACCATTCTTTTCCGAGCAACGAAGATGATATAAATATGCCATCGAAATGTCCTCTATGTGGACTGCAATTGATCGCTTAGATGCAGGGAAGCAGCGTTCTTTCAGTTCGAAAAAGTAAAATTTCTCAGGGTCCGCCCCCCCCCCCCCCCCCCGGTGCAGTTTATCGTGAAATTTACGAAACGACTTCAATAAATTAGGCCTGGACCGAACCTTCGGTTGGGTACAGACTTAATTTATTGGACGAATTCGTAAATTGCTCCACAAATGAGTTGAATATTATTTAATCATTACATCCAAATCTCTACAAACGATGCCAAAACGAAAGGGCGATTCCCATAATGTCTCGAACTGAGTTTTTGCAAACAATGCGTAACGCATTATTTGACCTAAACATAAACAAAAGGCATGCCGTTCTTTCCAAAACAATGCCTACAGTGTTGACATTTTCCGGCACGGAACCCTGACGCTGCAGCTTTAAGTATTTTGAATTCGTGGCTTTGTTCTTGTATATCTGAAGGAAATTTGGTCGCGAGGTGTTCTCCTGAAATATTATTTTATTTTCAGTTCCGGTGTGAATGTGGAAGCAGAATTTCAGGAATCCTTCATGTCTCCAATCAAGTCTGCGAGTCAGAAGCGTGTATTTTACGCGTGTTCGATCCATCATAACTTTCTTCTGGGTGTATTATTTGTGTTAGTTTATTTGAATTTTAAGGAATTTCCTACTTGGGATTTTCCCACTAAATTCATCGTCGTTATTATCAGGGATTCTTCTGCCGCCTTTGGAAAAGGGTCAGGGGCCCATGCAATTGGAAAAAATCCGCATCATGAAGGCTCCAATTTGGAATTTATTTAGGAGACAAAACACACAAAGAAGAAATGTTACCTTCATATTGAACTGAATACATTAATATAAAAGCTACCACATGTGGCCGATACGAGGTGAACCTGGCTGTCGAAAGTGTTGTTAAATCCCAACAAATAAATAAATAAATAAATAAATAAATAAATAAATAAATAAATAAATAAATATCACGTGTAGAGTACATGTGGTAACATTTATAATACACAGCTGTGTGAAATAATGAAATGTCTCTGTAATCACCATTGAATAAAGTGTTCTTTTACTATTAAATATTATGCATATTTGCTACCTGTTAATAGTCGACATTCTGTGGCTTTACAGTTTTGTCTAGGCAAGTCTTGGCTGCCTCTGTAGGCAGCCAAGACGTGTCTAGAAAGAACTGACAAGGCTCCTCGGATGAAACTTGCAAACGTATTTGAAACTGCCTGTGAGCACCTATTTGTGTTGCAGTAAAAAGTGATGAAAGCCAAAAGTAGACCTTCAAGAAGTAAAGAAGAATTCAATTCTTTTGAATGAGGACTGAGAGGTGAAATTTTTTATTTAAATTGGGAAAATCATGTTAAAATGTCATTGGAAAAGGGACCCGTATTATTCGGCTCCTGTGGACACTCAAAAGAACCCCTGCTTATATACCACATTAAATCTGTTTGGCACATCCACATCATTCATGTGTACGTTTTGTTTTTATCTTTACTTGACTTATTCAAGTTAAAACTTATCTTATCTTTGCACAATTATTGCTGCTGCTCACCACGACATTTTTCGTTATAATAGAGTTGTTCTTGAAGTGGGGCTACAGGGGCGTAGCTTCATCTTGATTGCGTTGTAATGCTGATCGAAATCGTCTCCAAGAGAACAGGGAAAATGTGACTGGAATTTGAATGGGTGATAGCATGATGTATTGCTCATCAGTTCTAAATGTGAGGGGTTTCACAAATCATAGCGAATACGTAGAAAACAAAACAATTGGGAAACATATACAGTAAGTGGAGAGTGTATTATCACTAAATCACCCGCAGAGTGGAGATTCCACTCGAGAAATAATTGCAAATTTGTTGCAAAGCATAACCAGCACCAGCAAAGTTTCAGCCAATGGACCTCCGGGTGAAACCCGGAGGTCCATTGGCTGAAACACTGCTTTTGTTGTTTGTCGATATGTACAAAATTTTAAAGATATAGCCTGGGTGATAACTCCACTCCGCGGTTGATTTAGTTACAATCCACTCTCCACGTACTGTAATTGGTCCTTCGTGGGAAGAATTAACCCACAAAGTGATCAGCTGTTTACCTGGTACTTATACTTGTAAAAGATCACCAATTTTAAGCATCCACACAGAAGACGATGGTAATTAATTAGTCATAATACATGTCCACCTCACAAACACAGAATATTGTTAGCAGGGTAATTGTAGACAAAAGAAGAAACTATATTTACGCAATATAATATATCGACACAAAAATCTAAATCTCACTTATAACACAATAAAATTTCGTCAGAACATACATATCTCTCATATTATGTAATAATATATCAACAAAAATATATACATTCCGTATTGTAGGTAATAATATAACCACAAAAATATTTGTTTTATTGAACTTGCTGGTGTCTAAATATATACACCACTGTTCTAAACAATAAAACAACAAACATCAATCTCGATCTAAAGTAAGGCAGGCGTTCCATCCATGTGCTGTATTCCTAGACACATCGCGTCTTTGTTATCCCACACCAGCAGGTTGGGTGAGGCGTCTCGGAGTCGGAGACAACGCAATTGCACTTAGGCCCGTCAGTATGGACTTAAAACCGACTTCAATATACTTCTTTAAAACTTTAAAACAAAAATAAACGAAACATGATAGTTTATTATCATTATTTTAAAGAATTGCTTTCGTTGAACGAAATATCTTGTCCCGAGGGTGAGATTTCCTCATCTCACACCCGCCCCCATCAGGGATAATTTTTTCCTCCACCAAAACAGTCTGACGTCATCAAAAGTAATTCAGGTGCACGTTGAGCTATATCGAATAATACATTTAAAACATTCTCATTTGTAGTATTATAATTATTAAATTTCATCTGTGAACGATCAGCTGATCTGTGTTATTGTTTTGAAACGTACGTGTTTGTAGTCGATTTGGGTTGAATATTGCGCACAAAAATGTTACGTAGCACATAATAAAAAGAAAATCTACGCTATTTTTGTGAATATCGGGAATTATCTCATTCGCGTGGGCCACTAGAGATCTTGCAAATGAATTGATTTGAACAAACTTGGTTTGCACCCCTATAAGAATGTGTCTTGTACCATGTGTGTAGAGGATCTCTGATGAGTCACGATTTCATATGAAATTTCTGTTCCGAGTTCACTAAAATCGACCTGATCCGAGGTTGACCGATTTTAGTGAAATTCAGAAATTTCATGTCAAGTTGTGACGAATTTGAGATTTTTTAATCAATAATGTGCAACTGAACTTTTTACCTAAAGTAACAACTAAACTAAACTAATCTCCAAACAAATTTTATTATTTTTTCAACTTTTGCCTTGAAAACATAGCTTATTGCCCCTCATTCGAACTAGCTCTTCAAACTTCTTCCAATGAGGGGGTCATAAGCTATGTTTAAAATTTAAAATGCTCACAGTACGTGGAAAGTGTATTATCACTAAATCACCCGCGGAGTGGAGATTCCACCCAAGTAATAATTGCAAATTTGTTGTAAAGCATAACAAGCACAGGCAAAGTTCCAACCAATGGACCTCCGGGTTAAACCCGGAGGTACATTGGCTGAAACATTGCTTGTGTTTTTGTCCATATGTACACAATTTGAAAGGAATACTTTGGGTGATAACTCCACTTCACGGGTGATTTAGTTACAATCCACTCTCCACGTACTGTAGTTATTCAGGAAATGCTGTTTTTTTGCAATTGCCGTCTGCTATTTGTATTAGGTGAACAGTTAATAGAATATACGAGAAGATTAATTCAATTCTATTTCCTGAACCAAATCACAAGGCTATGACGCTGGCGTTGACTTCTGACATCATTCCGGTATAAGATGTGTGGTGAACGATATTTTCAGAAATTAGCTATTTGGTGATGCGTAGATCTCATAAAGAAGATTATCAAAGGCTATTCCTCATATTGGACTCTATTAAACTTTGGGCTTCCAAAGGGAACTCAAATAAATACACAGGAACTTTCTTTGAATAAACTTGAGTCAGACCCCCTTAAGGATGTTGTATATGTTTGTTATTTAAGGGTTTAAAAGGCTAGAAAGTCTTCAGCATACCACCGGCGCACACTCCCTCATCTCATTTATCGATTGGGAGACAGTGTTTCCGGACAAAGGTGATTCCCAATTCAATCCTGTCTTTTCGTATTAAAGCGAACAAAACTTCACCATTAGATTTCAATATCAGAGACGTACGATGGTCATGATTCAATATTGACTTTCGGTGCTCGTCTATATTTATATATCGTTCTTATTACGAAAAGAAGTATATTTAAGTCATTGGAGAGGCTGGGGTTCGAACCTTCGCCGACAGTCGGTAGACGCCAGGTCTACGTGGTTGATGCATTTTCGCTAAGCTACGGGGGCCGCAGATTACTCTTTCGACGAAGGTTCGATCCCAGCCGATCCAATGAGTTTAAATTTACTTTAATAGTACTGCCTGATTCTGTAACGCTTCTCAACGTCAGAAATTAGGAAAAATAGACAGATTCTCGCTGATTTCTCGTAAAAGTGAATGTTATAGAACTGTGTAATGATGCTCGACTTTCATAAAAAATATATATGTTTATATCGTCTTTTAAGTGCAACAATGCTTTAGCATTGCAGATGGTGCCTTGTTGCACTTAACTGGTAGAGTGCTAAATTATTTTTAGACATCAAAATTTGTTTACAGGTTTTTGTCTTGTTACAATTTATGGGAGAGTGCCTGTCGGCACTCTCCCATAAATTGTAAAAAGGCAAATTCCTACAAACTAATTATTTTCACCTCTAAGATAACATGAAGCGCATCCACAGAATATGAAGATTTTAAGTTGTAGTACTAGTACTTCAGAATAAAGCCAAAATATGGGCTTTCAGCACTTTACCACTTAACTGGTTGAGGGATAGATTATTTTTGGTGGTCTAAATTTGTTATTCAAAATTTGTTTTATTACAAATTATTGGAGAGTGCCTACTGGCACTCTCCAATAATTTGTAATAAAACAAATTTATATGAACAAAATATTATTTGCATTTGACTGAATATGAAACATGAGCACATAAGGCTTTGGCTTTCGCTCTGGTACCCTCATTTTTTTGAAAGCCCTGATAGTGGCTTTTAGCACCCAACCAGTTAAGAAACGATTTGCTTAAAAGTAATACACGCAGTCCCATGTCATTGACGAACTATTTATCAAGATATTTTGTTTTCCGTTGATGCGACAACGGGATGATTCTTGAGTTTATGGATTAACAAAAGATACTTAAAGGAGGTGTAATCCTCTACAAAGTTCAGTTTGCGCAAATGATTTTAAAAACAAAACCTATCAAGTTGCTAGCGATTTTAAAGGAAACCTGCAACACAAAAGGCCTGAAAGAGCACGCACACTCACTCTCTGGAATAACAAAACGTTGACCTGGGTTTGCACGGTAAGACGTTAGGTTGTTTTTTCGTCTAGTTATTTAACAAGTGGGGCCTTAACCGTACATCTGAGAATGTTGTTCGGGGAAGGATTTACGGCCATATTCAGCATCTAAGGCTAGTTAAGCGAGGAGAAATGAAGGCACGGAATATTAACTCTGTTTTCTCTGTCTGGTGATTTAAATGCCCAGATTCCCAGGAATGCAAAAATATTTCTTTCTTTCCAGGACCCAAAATTCTAGATCTCCATTTTCCAGTTACTATGGTAGGCGGAGAACCTCTGAATGCAGACAATAATCGTGTCAACGTCATATTTTTAACTGGAATGCTGATTGGATGCGGGGTTCATTGAGTTAAGTTTCGGGTTTTTTACTTTAAAATTAGTTTTCAAGGATTTTGTCCAAAATGAATTTCACTCCAGTGACCCGGTTGGTGAAGGGGGAAGAGGATTGTGCGGTGGTGAACAACATAAAATCACAAATCAGTGAAAATCCCCCAAAAGCCAAACAAAAAAAGAAGAAAAAACCCCAAAATCACTCAATGGACTACCCCACCCTCTCACACCATGGAATTAAAGGGTGAATGGAGGGCTTTCGTTTTGCATAACCTCACTCCAAACCCTTCCTGAAAATATCATCCAATCGATCCCGACCAGCCTAAGAGCTTCAAACTCCCCTGATGCTTGCCAAGGACCTGTACAACTAATATATATGTATATATTCTGGACCAGACCTGTGTTAGATGTGTAGTTGAGGATAACTTTCCTCGCTCAAGCTGTATTGCCTTATTTTCGAGGTACGGCTCATTTCATTTTATTTTTTTAAATTATCGAACCAGCACGTTACTTCGATAGCCAATAGCCAGTGCAGAGCGTTGTTCATAGGGCGGTCTCCAAAGTGGAGCCAGGATCAACAAATTGCAATGTAGGTGAGTGTACACTATTCCATCTGTCATCAGGATTTATCACTGTGATACAGTCAGGGGCGTCGCGAAGATGACTGACCCGTGTGAGAGTTGGGGGTGTAAGTCGATTTGTCCCGCTTGATGGCTCAACTCCCAACTAACTAATATTCCAATAACATCATCAATGTAGTCCTCCGAGGAAGGAATGTTTTGGTGAAAAAGTTGGAATATTGTTAGGTTGGGATTATTGTACAAAACTCTATAATTTATTTGTTGATGAATACATGTACTAGTTACAATTTTGATGACAAGACTTACAGTACGTGGAGAGTGGATTGTAAGTAAATCACCCGGGAAGTGGAGTTATCACCCAAAGTATCACTTTCAAATTCTGTACATATGGACCAAAAACACAGGCAATGTTTCAGCCAATGGACCCCGGAGGTCCATTGGCTGAAACTTTGCTTGTGATTGTTATGCTTTGCAACAAATTTGCAATTATTGCTTGGGTGGAATCTCCACTCTGCGGGTGATTTAGTGATAATGCACTCTCCACGCACTGTACGACACTTGCAAACCCAAACGAACAGAGAGGAGAGAAAAAAGAAACAAACAAATCTTCAATAATAAAATTTACATTTTATTTACATGAAAACATGAGTTATGACCTCGCAATGCAACAATCAGGCTAATATGCTATGTTATTGAAGCAAAAAGTTGTGTGGCAGTTTTAAAAATAGCACCGACAGGACATTCCCATTAATGGGTTTGTGTCTGGGTGGGATTACACACCGCGGTGGTCTGGTTGTCAGGTAGTCTCCATGTATTGCACATGAAAAAGTCCAAACTCTACACTGTTTCTGAATTGAAATCGCCTTCAAATTTTGTCTGTCGGACAATAATTTAACGGCTTTTTACCATAGCAGGAAAAGATAGAATTGATGTAATTTTTTAAAGGGCAAAGCCAATTACTCAGTATTTTCTTTTTTGTGTACTGGCAATAAGAAAAGCGTCACTTCTCGAATCTGCATCTGAGGAGACAGGAAGCTTCAATTCAGTAATTACTTCCATTAACAATATTGATTGCGCGTAATGCCTCTTTGATTCAGAAGTGCTTAACCCTAATCCTGTCGAATTCCTCCAACAAAAATACGTCATCGAGAGACATATGTACAAGGAAAAATTCAACAATTACTTTAATAAAAATGTAGGATGGATTTTAGACTATAAGATAGAAGACCATCTAATTTCATAATGTATTTACCAGTATTGAAAAAAGAAAGGTTCTATTCTGGTTACATTCTGCACATCATTCATTGAGTAACGGAATGATATAATGTTCGGTAAAATTAAAGATTATGGGAACTCAACAGGCTTCCCGAATTATGTTTCAATAAACAAAATACAAAAAGTGTTTGCCATTCTTTCCCTTTGAGGCTATTTTAACAACAGTAAACATCGTTCTTCTTTCAGTGTTCTGTTTGCATTATACAGCCTCGCCCCCCCCCCCCCCCCCCACACACACAATAGGTATTTGGTGGAAATAAAGATATCACTTGGGAGAAAGTATCACACCATTTATGGTAAGTGTGGTTAGGGCATCAGTTGGGTTGCCACTGCAAACCCCAGCCATAACTCTACTACTCTAACCCATTTCCAATTTCCTTTTTGTGCACTGCAAGATGGAGACTTTCTCCCAGTGTTCTGAACTCGCGGAATGAAAAAAGGTTAAAATGACTAATAAATATCATATTTGGCGCAGGATCAATTGGATTGAACGATACCGTTACAGCGTATATCCTATCTCAGATAGCATCACTTGTGTGGGTTGATACTGTCACAGTGTACCATTCTATTTCTGGAAGCATCGCTAGTATGAGTTGATGCTGTTACAGAGTACCAGCCTATCTCTGGCAGCATCACTTGCATGGGTTGATAAAAGCGTACCATCTTATCAGAAAGCAGCACTTGTATGGGTTGACACTGCCACAACACAAGTTCTGCTGTCTCAGATAGGCTGGTACGATGTACCAGCCTATCTGAGGCAGCAGAACTTGTATGAGATGATACTGCCACAGCGTACCACCCTATCTCGGGCGGCATCACCTGCATGGGTTAATACGTTCACCGCGCATCATCCTATCTCTGGCAGCAATACTTGTGTGGGTTGATAATGTTACAGCGTACCTTCCTATCTCTGGCAGCATCATTGCATGGGTTGATAAAAACATACCACCTTATCTCTAGCATCAGCAGCAGTGCTGCTGCTGCTGCAGCAGCGGCAGCAGCAGCAGCAGCAACATTTTAATGGGTTGATACCGCCACATCGTACCAGCCTATCTGAGACAGGAACACTTGTATGGGTTGATACTTCCATATCGTACCATCCTGTCTCAGGCAGCAGTACGTGTATGGGTTGATACATTTACAGCGTACCACCCTATCTCTGGCATCATCACTTGCACGAATCCACCTGCATGGGTTGATACTTCCACCGCGCATCATCCTATCTCTGGCAGCAATACTTGTGTGGGTTGATAATGTTACAGCGTACCTTCCTATCACTGGAAGCATCACTTGCACGGGTTGATAAAAACATACCACCTTATCTCTAGCAGCAGCAGCAGCAGCAGCAGCAGCAGCAGCAGCAGCAGCAGCATCTGCAGCAGCACTTTAATTGGTTGATACCGCCACATCGTACCAGCCTATCTGAGACAGGAGCACTTGTATGGGTTGATACTTCCACATCGTACCATCCTGTCTCAGGCAGCAGTGCGTGTATGGGTTGATACATCCACCGCGTACCATCCTATCTCTGGCGGCATCACTTGTACGGGTTGATACTATTATAGCGTATCATCCTATCTCTGGCAGCATCACTTTTATGTGTTGATAAGAACGTACCATCATCTTAGCAGCAGCAGCATAACTTGTATGTGTTCATACTGACACAGCGTACCATCCTATCTCCGACAGCAGCACTTGTATGGGTTGATGCTGCCAAAGCGTACTATTCTATCTCAGGCAGCAGCTAGTGTATGAGTTAGTACTACCACAGCGTACCATTCTATCTCAGGCAGCAGCACTTGTATGGGTTGATGCGGCCACAGCGTACTATCCTATCTCAGGCAACAGCACTTGTATGGGTTGATACTGCCACATAGTCCCATTCTATCTCATGCAATATCGCCTATATACGTTGATACACCCACAGCGTACCATCCTATATCTGGCAGCATCACTTGTATGGGTTGCTACTGCCACAGCGTACCATACTATCTCTGACAGCATCATTTGTATGGGTTGATAAAAACGTACCATCCTATCTCTGGCAGCATCACTTGTATGGGTTGATACTGCCACAGTGTACTATCCTATCCCAGACAGTAGCACTTGTACGGGTTGGTACTACCACAGCGTACCATCCTATCTCTGGCAGCAGCACTTCTATAGGTTGATACTGCCACAGCGTACCATCCGATCTCAGACAGCAGCACTTGTATGGGCTGATACTATCCTGTTTCAGGCAGCAGCATCTGTACGGGTTGATACTGCCACAGAGTTCCATTCTATCTCAGATCTTTCACATCATATTCACCACCACAAAAGTCCCTAATTGTATAATATAAACTACAAGATGTGTAAGACTATTTCATCTTAAAGCGGTGAATGCTTTATATCGACGAGTTTGGTGGGTTTTAAAGCAAACGTAATTCCGTTTAAAGGATTATTGTAATACGAAATAGAAAACGAATGAGAAAATAGCTCGCCATCCTAAAATGTTCATAATAAGTTGTAAAAAACCCTCCTTAAAGTAAATAAGGATCTTTCTTGTGATGTAGCATGGTCAGGAAGTTATTATAAAAATATTCGTTAGTCATCGATGTTACAATGTTCACAGCCTGATTATTTCTGGAGAGTGTGAAAATGAACAATTGCACCGTTTCTTCTCGCATGAAGAAAGTATTTGAGTTTTTATGATCGACAAAACCTTGGATGTTTGTTTGTTGGTTGGTGTTTAACGACATCCTAAACTACCAGTGGCATATCATATCGCACAGTTTGACGGGTAGAGAGAGCTTGGGTACTCGGAGAGAACCACTGAACAGCTGGAACAACTGTCGGTCTCTCCAACCTGATAAACCGACCATGGGCGGCGGACGCTCGATAAAAGTGGAGGGGCACAAATTTTCAATGCTACCATGGTTCGACCCAGTGTGAGAAAGGTTACAATCGTATTTCGGTAAATGTATCATGACTCGCTAAAGTCTCTCGTTTAGATGAATGTGCCGCTGTGTGGTCACTGTCCTGTCCGTTTCTTCTTCTTCAACCATCTTCCAACCCGAAGGCGAGCCTTCGGGTTGGAAGATGGTTGAAGAAGAAACGGACCGACGCTACCGAAAGTGGGATTCTTTGGCTAAATATTGTTTGGATTTGCAAATAATGTTACAGGAATGACTGTATATTGACATGTTTGCATGCGCCCATTTTAACTTATTGTGTAACTGCGAACCATATCTGTGGGAAAAACGTGGAGGGGCACATGTCCCTTGAGACCTCTGGCTCCGCCGCCTCTGAAACCGACACAAACAGGGTTAGCTGTGGTTGAAGGCAAGTGCACATTCGACGAGCTGTGCGATTTAGAACGCGGTGCCACAATGACCCCACTTCAGCAACGGGACTGAGTGTCTTGCCTAAGGACACAACGCAGATAATGTGTGTCGGGGTTAAACTGTGAACTGTCCAAATTTCGATCTGAAGTCCAATGTGCTAGCCAGACAATACCTTGGAAGTTACGAATATCTCACCTCATTTTGCACTAATGTCCAAAGGCTCGCAGCGTTGGTCAGGGATTGCGTTTATTTATTAGATTTTAGTTTCTTTCCCAGAATTGCTCATTATCGACTTCAAACTAGGCTAATTGGACGCCGATCTCGGACGATATGAACCAAGCCAGAATTGTTCCTCTTGTTGCGTCGTTAAAAGGCGCAACGAATTTGTTTACATCGGAACCTTTACTCGTCAAACGCAATGGAGAAAATTGGTGTTATATTGAAGTGATTTGATGCGGAGTTGTTAAATGAATGAGTAATTTATTACGGCAAGGACTGAGAATTGAAAGATTAATGACGGCAAAGAGTTAGGACAGTATGGAGGAAGAGGAGACGCGGGGAAATTAGCGTTACTGTGGGTGATGGAGTGATTTTAAGCCGAGTTTTTGTATGGTGAGGAATTAATGTCAGCAATACGTAAAGATTAGGTGGATGAAAAGAAAAAATAACAGAGTTGTACAGAAAATTTAATGCAAACGAAGATTCATTTGTAAAAAGAGATTCTTCGGAGTGGACGAAAAGATACTTCAGGTATACAAAACGTCGTGGCTTGCCAAGTGGGTAAGCCGAGACGTTCGGATAGATGTATTAGGAGAAGGGAAATCTTCGAACTTTGTAAAAAGAATGAGAAACAATAACACTGTCACAAAACTGTAACAGGTCTGAGAATATTATTAGTTATCTGTTTTCCAGGGTGTATGGGAAGTTACACCGGTTTTGGAACTCATACACCCTGAGGCAAATCCGAAGGGTGTATGAGTTCCCAAACGGGTGTAAATTCCCATACACCCTGGAAAACACAAGGATAACTGATTTATTTCCAAGAATTGTGGTGTACTTGATAATTTAACCTACATTGTGGGCAAAAACTGACAGAAAATTTGTACTTTGCAAGTTTCTTAAATAAAACCTGACAAATATGGATGTCATTGGAACTGGCTCAATGAGCCAGTTCCAATGACATCCATATTTGTAATATTTTATTGCACATAAATATTAAATTTCCCATATTTTTATTTTTGTTCTAACATAACCGAGCAGAAGGTATGAATTAATAATTAAAAATGCATACCCTTTTAGCCATATAGCTTGCTCTTGTATATTCTTGTTTTTACACCGTGGTTAAACACGGTGTAAAAAAGCCACTGTGGATTGCAAGTTACACCGCACCTCTCATCCAATCAAAATGCAGTATTTTGTTTCATTTGGACATAATGAGTAATTATTTCATTTCGTTTAATAAATAAAAAGGTTATTAGTTGGTTGGTCTCGGCTTGATTTGAAGTTATCTCAAGCTGATATCTTTGCCGATATGAAACTTACCGAGTAATAACCTCTAAATATTTGGCCCCATACTATTGTCGAGTAAAAACAACTCAATTTGTCTCCGAGTACTTATTCAAAATTATTTGCAGGCCAACCTTCTTAGTGCTGCCACTATCGGGACTCTGACGAAAGATGTCAAGACCCTTATGTTCTATGGATGAGCTTCTAACTCAATTATGTTCCTTATAGTTTCCTTCTTTGAACTTTATACGATTGAACCCGAAGGAAAGAAAGCGGTAGCAGTAATAATTCTATTAATTTTACTGGTAACACACTGAACGTTTCTTTCTGTGAGCTTATTAAAAAAAATTCGTGGAGGGGGAATGCCCATCCTACCCGACGAGAACAGAAGCACCCGTGCTCACCACAATAGTTTTCAGCACTCACCAAGGACCCACGTCTATTGATTACTTTCTAACCATTCCAATATGAAACTGGTACCGCTCGGTCTGTAACATGTCACGTGATGCCGACATCAGAGCCAGACAAATAGGCAATCATGAATTACCATTCTCTCCTTTATAAAAATACGGAAAAACAATGAAACCTGATCATCTATATAGATTTCTTCTGTAAGAGAAATGATATATTGAGTACCATTAATCCATTAGCCAACACAATAGATCGGCAACACATGATATATTCTTCCTTTAAAAACAAAACATGTTCATTTGCTTTCATAATATGAAATATAAAACCTTACTGGGACGAGCTCGAGATAATTACAGTGAAAAGCGTAATTTGCTTTTTGAAAGCTAAAAATAAAAACACAAAAACTTAATGTAAGTTAACCCTTTGAACTGGTAAGGCCGATTTTTCGGTCCGAGGCATAATTTCGTCCCACTTTTTGTCTGATTATAAGAGGTCTTTACACGGGGCATTGATGATAAAATAATAACTGCAGTCTGCAGCCAGACGGCTGCAGACTGCAGTTATTACTTTATCCTCCCTGTATATTGATATTGGACTGACCTACTTCACTGTAAGTGTACCTGAAGGCGATACCATTCCAGGATACAAGGGTTCAAAGGGTTAATGTTGATTGGAACTGATTGCCCAAATTCGTGAGATAAATGGTTAAAGCCCGCACGTGTTTTGATGAGAAGCATAGTTTTGGTGCGTGAGAAACTCATCGGGGATGCAAAATTAATTGATGAACATTGATCAAAATCTAACTTATAATCTTTCGATTCCTTAGTGTAGAATTAAATCAGTTATCTCTATCGATTTATGATTACTGAGAAAAAATCATACCATTCCACAACTTTTTCGGATAGAGAAACAGTATAGTTCTACTGAATTCACAAAAAAAACCGTGAGATTTGTATTTACCCCGTGTCTGATCACGTGGTGCGGGTTTTAACCTACCCGAAGCCAGACGTATCCCATGAGGCCGAATAACGAATTTATCTATTGACTTTCCGTTTTAGAAGTACAATCTATTTCATGTGTGAACACACATAGCATGAGATCTTTTATCTTCCATTGTTGAGCCATACAAGTTTCTGTGGAATTTTTGTGCAAAAGAGTTTTTGTGAAAATATGCCGATATGACTAGTATAAAAAAATTATTGAATTTCTTTTTTTCTTTTTTGTCTCAAAAACATAGCTTATGAACCCCACATTGGAGGGTACTCGACAAGTTCATTCCAATAAGGGGCCATGAGCTATATTTTGGAGATACAAAATTAAAATATAATACACGTCCACTGTAAAACTGGAATGATGCGTCTTCTACGGGGTATGGACAATTTGTAGATTTCGGAACGAGGCTTCCACTGGGTATGGGAAATTTGTCAGTGGCTGGGCGGACGTATCGTGGGTTTCAATGAATATGGTCTCATACCACGTATCTATCAACCAATCAAATCAAAAAATTCACTTTAGTCAACAGATAATTGTATTTACCCTTCGATCGTGTTACTGAGTGAAACAATCTTACAACTAGAGAACTACACTATAAAACTTTTCTAGTTTTCAAGAATTGTATTTTTCTTCCTGTGAATATTAAAACCAGAAGTGAATCATAAGCATTATCCGTAAATGGTTGGGGTGTTCTCACTTTGCCAGCAGGTATTGTTCTCATAAAAAGGTGTTAATAACTTATACAATAGAGATTTAACAAAAGCACAAGATATCAAAATTTATTATTTTAATTATTCTTTTTCAAATTTTTCAACAAATTTAAACAAACCCATATCACGCGACCCCTCATTGGAACAAGCGCGGGTCACATGATCTGGTTTTGATGAAAGTTTTTGAAAAATATATTTTTGTTTCAACTGTTTAATTTGTAAATTATGCGTCGGATGCGGCCGATTCTCTAGGTAAAAGGTTAAAACATGTATGGTATATTTCAGCTATTTATAGTCATGGACAGAAATTACTATGCTGGAGAATATAATTATATAACGTTTATGGTATTGACCCTACTAAAATAAACATCCCTGAATTATCTTGTCACGAAAATCAACTTTCAAGAAGGACTTCTCCCCTGAAATTATCAGACAGGCGAGGGAGATCAAATTAAGAAGAATGCAATTGTTGAGAAAGCACTTCTGACATCAGTAGAAAATAAAGAACAAGTTTTTTTTTTAATTTCAATAAAACGAAAACAACAGACAGCTCTTGGAGCTGTCTGCTGTTTTTGTTTATTAAAAGTTAAAAAAGGAAACTTGGCTTTTTATGACAAGCTAATTAGAGGCAACTAAGTAACTGCCCACGTTGACTCTTCGTTTAGCGAATGTGTTTTTACAGTAATTTGCAAGTTTTTATTCTTCCCAGGAAGAACATTTGCAAATCTTTCCTCCTAGTCTTTTACATTAATGGAAAGGAAAGTGTCTGTATTATATGTCACAATGAGTACGCGGTTGATGTAATGAACACAAAACAGTTACAGAACATCAAAATATGGTAAAGGCGCCGTTTTCTATTTTTTAAATGGGTTTGAACAGAGAATAATAGTGAAATGTTCGAATTGATAGGGGGAAAATGTAAAAAAGCCAGCTTCCCTTCTGTATTGCATACTACTCCACAGGGAAATGCCTGAAGCTTGTGAAATGATGCGCACATCGATCATATAACTTCGCTAACATTGCGAAATTTCAATTTTTATATGAAATTCCCATACCCTTACTGTTAAATTGACTGTCAACTTAAAAAAATAAAGGTGGGGGCTAACTTTCTTGTAAATCTCTTCCAATGACGAAAAATGTCAGCCATGAATGAGTTCGTGCCAACCAATAACTTACTGTTGCATAAGACTTGAGTGAACTTCACCAACTCTGAGGCTGTCACAATTGTTTTTCTCTCCCCAGAAGTGTACTTTATACCTGCGACTATGAGTGGTTGAAATGTACCAAAAGTATTTTAAAAGATCTAACAATTTATCGGAAGGTAAATTGCGACGTCTTTTAAAACACTTTTGATGCAGTTCGATCATTTATAACCGTAAACAGAAATACAAATACAATTGTATAGGGTTTATGGTATTGCCCACGCTATGGTACAATAAAACACAAGTGAATTAATGTCAACCAAAGATAGTTCCGGAAGTAGTATGTAATCACACTCCTGCAGATACGATTCCTTTTTCTCTGAGAGCTGACAAAGTGTGAAGTTTTTATATTTGTGTTTTTTCTGAATTGTATCTTATACCTATGACCATAAATATTTGAAATAAATCGAAAGTGTAAATTGCCAGGCGTTTTAAAATTTGCTTGATGCATTTCAAGCATTTGCAGTCATGAACAGAAATTACAATTTGTGGAAAATGCAATTGTTTAACCCTTTACCCAACGTAACGGCCAAAACCGGCCAGCGCTATTCACAAAAGTCGCCAATTACTTTTCATTATTTTTTCATTTTTGATCTCAAAAACACAGGTTATGACCTCTCTTTGGAACGAGCTCGGCGAGCTCGTTCCAAAGAGGGGTCATAACCTTTGTTTTTGAGACTAAAAATGAAAAAAAATAGTTATTCAAGAATTTTGTTTGCAAGTGCCGTCTGCTTTTCATGGTAGGTAAAGAGTTAAGTCCCCACATACAGCCACAATCTGCCCATTTTATATGGCTCTGGTTTTGAAAAAGTTGTTTCAAGTGTATTCTTTTTTGAGAACTTTACCGGCAGGATCTTAACAGTGTTTTTGCATCAATGTTGGCTGCCTGTGCAGACAATAATGTTGAAACACTGTTAAGTCATCTGCAACTGTGTAAATGTATATACGGTAGTTAGTATTAATCTGAGGACTTAAGAAGGGTTAAACAGTACTGAGTGTACCAATGCGGCATCAACAATGCTTTGATATTACAGATAGTGCCTTGGTGAGCTCAAGGGAGGATACATTGTTTTTATTATGTGCTTTATACACTTTTCATTGAATTTGAAGACTGGGTGTGGGAACAAAACCAAAAGCGCCACGTGACTCATGCAGCATGTATCGGGTATTTAGGGTGGTAGATACAGAATGTCACGGCGTGAACAACATTTCTAAAGATATCATCAATACTGAAAATTGGACCGTCTGCACACGTTCATGTCATAATATTTCCCACAGCGCTCCGCCCCTTCCAAATCTTAGGAATATACAGCATTATCGTATAGTGGTTTCAACACTCCCATAAACTGGCAGGGTATTGGAGATGACCCTGGGTTTTGAAAGCGCCGCTAAACTTAAATACACTGGAGACTGTTCCGATATGTCTGCTGACACATCTTCAGCTACTGGACAGCAAGGCGAATGGTAGGTTGATGCAAAAAACATTCAGGCTTAGTACAGCCCTGATATTCAGAAAAGTTTTGGAACGAAAGTAGGGCGTCATTTCAGTTTTCGCGCAAGAAGAATTTGGGGGAGCTACTTGTCCCAAGTGAGAAGACAGAAACGCCTTTTGGCCTCAGGCGACTTGTTGCTACTCGGACAGTAGATGGATCAATGGTCCACATTGGACTACGCTCTGCAGTACACTAAATAAATCAAGCATCTGCAGTTTTAAAGTGCCCTCAATGTCGTTCAGATTATGATCTTTTTGGTGCAGTTTGTAAAATTCTTTTTTTTTCCTAAGGAAACGGCGAGCCTTCGACTCGACACTATATCTCCTTATAAATAAACATCAACGCAAGTGTTCAGTTTCGACATTCACATCAAAGTAATCACATGTTATTGGTACTACAAACCAGTTAAGACAATAAATTAGGATGGATCAACGATACATTCAACTTTCGGCCTAAAGTTATGTGACGAACGTATGCCTTATCAACCCTAAACATTCCACATGTTTGGAAAAAAAAACATATAAAAAATGTTAATTTCATGCAATCCACTAATAGATACCGGCTCTCCTAATAGAAGCTCAAGCCCAATAAGGAATTATCTGACACCGCTTACCAACTATACCTCATGTGTATTCAACTAGCCATACAGATTTCAATGAATAAAAAATAGTAAAATTCTTACTTGTTTTGTGTGAAGCGGTAATCGTCTGCTACCGTACTGTCAGATGAATAAAGGGAGATCACTCTGACCGTCAACTGTATATAAGTGTGAGCAGATTGTGTACAGTGTTTGCAAGCTTCAAGGTGACGTCTTTTTCCAGAAGCTCAAGCCCAATAAGGAATTATCTGACACCGCTTACCAACTATACCTCATGTGTATTCAACTAGCCATACAGATTTCAATGAATAAAAAATAGTAAACTTCTTACTTGTTTTGTGTGAAGCGGTAATCGTCTGCTACCGTACTGTCCGATGAATAAAGGGACATCACTCTGACCGTCAACTGTGTATAAGTGTGAGCAGATTGTGTACAGTGTTTGCAAGCTTCAAGGTGACGTCTTTTTCCAGTGAAATTTTAATTTGTTTGTGGGGTGTTAGATAAGAACTCTTACTACACACCGACCCGTCCTGGCGCCATCAGTGACGACATGATAAGTGTTCAAAATTGTAGTTGACAGGAAAACAGACTCATCTTATGCCCCCTCCAGGGCTCCACGTTTGTGGCTGATGTGGGTAATAACTTAGAAGCGGTATATTGTACCTGGTTTGTTTGAACCGATGGGCGGTGGGGGTGTACATTTCCCCGGATGCGGTCTCTTCAGTTTTGATCACATGGACCACATAATGGTCCAATGGTCGTGAACATGTGCTCTATATCAATTCTATGCACAGTGGCTCAAAAATTGGTGGTGTGTATAAATTCAAAATTTTCTGAACAATTTTCTGACTCCTTCCTACTGATAAATCTGTACTCGTTTTTTTCACTCGGTTGATATGCGATGTCGTTGCAGCGATCTTGTTAAGATCGTTCCGATGAGACCTTTTCCATTCACACTTAGCAGAATAGAAAATGGGCTGTCTGAAATTTTTCCATAGAATAGAATAAAATACTTCATTGCACTACTCGTCCCCTGAGTTCCAATGTGTTCTATGTGCCTGCTGGCACATAGTACACATTGGAACTCAGGGGACGTACTGTAATACAGGGAAAAGGTATGGCATCATATAAAAAACTATATAAAAGGCATGCATGTAAAATAGAAGACTAGAATAAAATATGATTAACACTATCATTTCTGTACACTGTCGTGGCAACGTACACTAGCGTTCCACACCTACGTTTAATCGTATACATAAAGTAACACTCTTCAAAATCTGAGACACACAGCGAGTCGAACTACAACTCCAATTGAGAGACTCTACAGAACAAAACAAGCTACACTTCAACGAGCTGTATCATATGCATATGTATCCTTCATTATCGTTCAGATATCATTTTCAATCCCTCCCCAATGAATCTGCTGAAAACTTCACCCACCAATATAATATCCGATTCGAAAAGGAATGAAAGCTTTTGATAGGAGGGTATGTAGCGAAAGCCCGGCCACTACGGTGTCAATTTCTCTCCAGATGTTATTACGTAACTGCGAATAGAGTGGGCAAATGAGGAGAAAGTGCCTTTCATCTTCAATCTCATTTCTGTCACGGAATCTACATAACCTATTTTCTAACGGGATTGGCTCTGGTTTGTGGTGTCTGCCTTTCTCTACTTCAAGATTATGGCAACTGAGCAGCAGATTAGTAAACAGCTTCCGTTTTTCGGAGGGTAGCCCATCAAGATACGCGGGCCTTGCGTAACTGCATTTTATATCGAAATAGAATCTCATTTTCCCCGACCTTTCAGACTTTCCTTCCACGTCCAGATCTTTAAAGATTGAATGTAATTATCGTTAACCCTATCAAGGAAGATATTGGGAAATGTATCCACACTTACTACTGAAGGGTTGTCCCAGACGTAACCGAATCCGTATTTACAAAGACTGTACACCGTAAATCAACCTTTTGTGCACAAACTTTCCATGAAGTTTCAGATTTCTGGCTAGAGCCGCGTATTCAGGACCCGTTTTCGATCATTTTCTCCTAAATTCGGCACTCATAAATCACCATAGTTCCAACTACCTATTTAGGTGTAAATGAATTGATTTTTGTTGTTTCTCATTCCAGAACAAGCATTAACATTTTCAACCCGGGATGCACGTTGTTGAGGATATCTTGGAAGTTTATTTGCGACGACGCAGAGACGCCATACCGACAGGAGAACAGGAATAATTTAATAGGTCTGTAGGATTAATTTATTACGGAAATTCTCCGCAAATACAAAACAGTTTCTCCCATTTTGCTGCAGATAAATAGAGGATATCTAGCAAGCGCTCGCGAAAAATAAACATTTGTATCGGTCACTCATGAGATAATTTTCGGTATCCACTCAAAAACACTAGATTTTCTTTTTATTATACACTTATTTATAAGAATCTGATAATTCCACTCGTTTCAACCATGAATTGATGCATGAAAGTAGACCGCATTGACTCATTGATACGCGGAAGTGATTTGGTCGATACATGGAACAGATAGTGTCTTGCGATCTGATTCAGCTGGCGGGTTTCTAGTCCAAACATTGCCTGAAAGTCCGTAATATACGTTTTTGGTTTGGTACGTCCTTTAAAAGGACGTACCAAACCAAAAACGTATATTATGGACTTTCAGGCCATGTTTGGACTAGCGGGTTGCATGCATCAATTCAAGGTAAATACGTGTTGAATTATTGCTGGAAATGATCGGTATCCACTCAAAAACACTAGAGTTTCTTTTCATTAGCATTTGTAGAACAAATTGATCATTTCCAATGATAATTTGACTCGTATTCACTTTGAAGTGATGCTTTGAAAGCCGCCATTTCGAGTGATACCGTGAAAGTGAAAATTTCTATATCTTCACAGTGGGGGATATACGATTTCTATCTTTCCACAATTTCATCGATAATCTATCGTTTAGCGTATAATAAAAAATAGTTTCTCCCATTTTGCTGCAGATAATGTTGTGTAGGACAATGCCATTCTTGGGCACAGTACTGAATGGGGTAAAAACCTTACCTTAAACTCTCGAGTCACCAGTCTAATTATGTTCGGAATTCGACGAAGTTCAAGGCTGTTTGTTTACCCACTTTTAGTGGAGGTTGTGCACAGAAGACCGTTGATACAATTCACTCACAAAGATATACATATATTCTTTCGTGCTCCAGTTATAGATATTCCAATTAATGTGTATTTAATGCGCCTTGAAAACATCAAGATATTAACTAAATAAGTTGAACTACGCAATGTTATCATAAAACCTTAGTTGCGAGGAGTTTCCATTCATAATGTCGTCAAAGGTTCGGTCAAATCTCGTCTCGATTGAGAAACATTTCTAGCGTTGATGCAAAAAGTTGAATGTTTGTTATATTTTTTGATTCAATCATCTGGAATGTTTCAGTTGGTCTGGAAAGCGAACCATATTCAGCACGAATTAATCAAAACACGGGTGATTGACTATTTGAGGTGGCTTGAGTGGTCTCCTCTCACCTGACACGAATCGCGGAAGACAATTGCCAAAAGATTCTCGAATAAATAAATTATTGTGATGTTTTCCTCAAAAACATTGATTTTAACCCTTCAAAGGCGCTAGCACAACGAGCTAATTTTATTCGGCAAAAATTGAAAATATAAACAACTCTGAGTGGCGATTTTTGTACAAAGCACAGCCCGTTTTTGGACGTTATTTTAGGTAAAAAGCTAAACAGGACTGACCTTCCAAGTTTTCATTAAATGGGTTACACAATATTGAGTGTTCATGAGGTATTTTATTACTTATGGTCGAACAGGCTGGTAGATAGAATAATATACAAATTGACACCATACTTACTGTTATATTTCGCAACAGCTTTGATTGTATGACAAAGATCTTATTTGAGCTGTAATAGTTTTTTTTTGTTATTTATTTATGACAGTGGCGTCGTGTGCTGTGAACTTTCCATATTGGAACAGTAGAGCTCTCGGTTTTATCTCGGACAATCATTTAATTGGAATGCGTTGCTCATCTTCGCTTCAGTTCAGTATGTTATAACTATCGATTCCTTTCCAGCAAAGTGGGACTTAACGTAACTTGACAAATATCAACACTGCTAAAATATCGGTCATCCACATCTATTAAGTGCACTCAACGTGGTACTTCGTCCACAACATATGTGCCAAGTGCTTGTGTTTGCTTGGTGGCGTTTTTCGCTCACCAGTCATATTTTTGTTTATTTGATCACTTCAAATTCAAAATACAAAGACTGGTCTTCCCGCTGCAATAAAAATAATGTACGCATTCTCCACACAGCAAAAAGCAAACCACCACTTTCTAAAATTCTCAAATACAAAAGGGCATGGACTTTGAAGCTGTAAAATGAGACTAAACCCTTACACCCACTACCATGGCTACGGGGAACTCTTGAACTAATAACAGCAGCATTCGTCGTTCTTAGGAGACAAGACTTGGTCCATTACTCAAGTTCCATCACTAGCTATAAATTTCAGTAAATTTCATACAAGTTCGGCAGAAGAAACCAGGTTTTGAGATGAACAGTGTTCTGGACAACACACGAAATTTTTTCGCTGATCGTGTTTCTCTCTAAATGACCCCACCCATTACTAAAACGCCTTAACAATGCAGGCAGTGGAGTGGACCTACACACCAAATGCAACTAAACTTCTCCCCAACTCCCGTTAATTCCCTCCCCGCATATAACAAGACAAAGTGGTTCGCAGAACAGTCACAGATTGCATGGTTCAGAGTATTGTTTTCAAATATTCCTTCCAGGCAGCAGCGCCGATAAGGGGGATTATGGGGTGAACCCTCCATAATTTTTCCGTTCGGGACATTTTCGTCTGGATTGGTGTTTTAAGATATCAATTCTCTTTTGCTAGTAATCATCTACTTTCTCAAAAGACGAGATTTGATACTTGGACTTATGTCACACACGCATTCGATAATACAAATGGTGGCCTGTAGTATCCGGTTGATGTCTCTGTATGACCAGTCTGGAGTTATGGAACAGGACGAGTTAATTAAATAGGAAATTACGTCACGACAACTACATGTAAACTTGTCATTCATAATAATTTTCATTAAGTTTATAACCCTTTACCTAACATAAAAAGCAGACGACACTTGCAGAAAAAATTCTTGAATAATTAATTTTTTTTCATTTTTTGTCTCTAAATATAGGTTATGACTCCTCATTGGAACGAGCTCGACGAGCTCGTTCCAAAGAGGGGTCTTAGCCTATGTTTTGAGACAAAAAATGAAACAAATAATGAAAATTAATTAGCGATTTTTCGCCGTTTTGTTGGGTAAAGGGTTAACTATAATCCAGACGGTTTAATATTCCAACTACATCATCATGGCATGCCATATTTATTTATTTATTTATTTATTTATTTATTTATTTATTTATTGGTGACTGAGGTCACATATTTCCGCACAGTGACGAATTGTGACCGCAACAATGATATAAAGTCAAGACTAGCTAATCGTTTATACCCATGCTGTCCATTTTAGACGACTTCCACCTCAGGCATTGGTTACAGGGTCGTATTCTGGAAATAAGATTGTTTACCACAATTAAGCAAGCAATGCTTCAATTTCCCGTGGTTTCCACTAGGATAATAATGTAGTTAGAATATTGGTCAGACGGAACTTGAGCCTTCACAGCCTGGACAAATCAGCTTTACACCCATCCCCATTTGGTCATCTTCGAGAACCCGCTACTTCCAATGAAGCTCCTGACCTCTTGTCTCTGTAAGACTCCTTACCACCCAAAACCTACCGGAGCTCCAAAATTGTTTGATAACCTTTGTGTATTTCACTAACCGACTTTGATCGTTACATTGGGAAAAGAGTTAACACATGTATCATATAAAGAGTGCTCTTTGGCACTTTGCCATGTAGTGGGTGGTCATTCATGAACACATATTCTAGCCAGTTCAGTGGTACCCTGAGGATTCCAAAGTCAGTTTGCAATGTATGGACCACTGGGGAATTGCAAAAGTTTTTCTGGACATGTTGGTAATGAATGGACAGATATCGACCCACTTTGTGGATGAATATCAAATCATTCTGTATGTATTTAGGCTTCAAATTTAACCATTCATTTTCGTCCAAAGTATTGTGTAGTGTGCATAAACTCAAAAATATATAGCAAGCGTTTAAAAGTTAAGGCTGTGTTTCACATTAACCCTTTACCCAACGAAGGGGGAAAAACCGGCCGTCACTGTTCTCAAAAATCGCAATTAATTTTCATTATTTTTTCATTTTTTTTCTCAAAAACATAGGTTATGACCCCTCGTTGGAACGAGCTCGTCGAGCTCGTTCCAACGAGGGGTCATAACCTATGTTTCCGAGACAAAAAATTAGTTATTCAAAATTTTCTTTGCAAGTGTCGTCTGCTTTTCATGTTAGGTAAAGGGTTAAAAACCCTTACATAGGGATTATGATTTATATTTAATTTGATTCCGAGCTTTGAGGTTTCTAACATTGCTCACGCCCAGGAAGTGGAGCAGTTATAAGCAGTGGCATATAGCCTGAAGTAGAGAAAATTCCGTCAGCACCCACAGCTGAGACCAGCCTAAAGTTTTCACCTCCCCTTCTAGGGAATCAGGGCTTTCTTTTGAGAGGTTGCAAAGGGGTCTCGCAGGGACTACCCAACTATGGAAGTGAGCGTCTCAATACCATTTCTCAGTCCTATATCCGCCCTTTTGAATCTGCCTATGGCATGTGATTTTCTAAAAACAAAAAGATATGTTGACCACTCGCAAATTTGGGATTCCTGGCTACGTCTCTTGACATCTCTCCCAGGGACGCTCAAAGCACAGGTTGACCTAAGGTGGTAAGTACCTGTGGCATATAGCTTTGGAGAGGGCAAATTCCAGAGGTAGAAGGCATGGGCCGGTTTCTTCCAAAAGGTATCCTTCAAAAGATATCCCCAAATAGTACATCACCGTGCCGCAGGTATCCTCAAATACTGAGATGTGGACATAAGGCATGACAGATTACACCTCATCGAGGGATTTCCCCATGGTCCTCCTGGCCTCATACGATAAAAGGAGGTGTCGAAGGACAGTCGTTTGGCTGGAAGTCTGGTGTCACCGAACGGGGCAGTTCCATACCCAGATACGGATATGGGTAATGATAGATTGCACCTTATTGAGGAATTTTCCCCATGACTCTCATCGCCTCATACGATAGAAAAAGGGTGCCGAAGGCCAGTGGTTGTTAGGGCGGGTGTTGGAAGTGAGGTGCCACGAGGCGAGGTCTTTCTTTGCCCAGATAAGAATATGAGCAATGATAGATGATACTTCATTGAGGGATTTTCTCATGGTCCTCATGGCCTCATACGAAAAAAGGGTGCCAAAGACCAGTGGTTATTAGGTTGAGGTGCCGGAAATAGGTTGCCATGGGATGTGATCTTTCTTTACCTAGATGAGGATGTGAACAGCGATAGATAATACCTCATTGAGAGTTTTCCCCTGGCCCTCAAGGCATCATAAGGCGAAACACGAACATCTCGGTCTATGTACCCGCTGTTGTAACAATGGACGAGGGGCTAAGCTAAATGGAAGTCTATGATTGCTTAGTTAGTTGCAGAAAGGTGATCTGATTGGATTATCTGAATAAACGAAACATGACTCGTTCTGTTATCAACAACCACCCCCCCCCCCCCCGCCAAAAAAAATAAAAAATAAAAAATAAAAGCAAAACAAACAAAAAAACAAAACAAAACAAGAGTGCCCGAAATAGGGTTAAAACTTGTCAGAACAAACCAGAACAGTTATAAATAGTAACAATAAGCTTGAACTATTCCAACTGAAAGGCTCTTCTACGCTACTGAAACAATCCAATAAGGATGGATAGGCAGAAACAATAACATAGCTCATACATCTAAATTCTCTTATTAGTCCAAGAGGGGCTTCACTAAGTCGGTTTCGGTGATTTTAGACACTTCGGGTTTTTGGGGGTTAGATGTCTGGTTGTTGTTGGTAATTAGATATACTCCTGTTCAATGGAACATAACCTCCAGAGCAACCCGTCCAGTTAGAGGGCTTTAAGTCACATAGCAACCGCGTGCCAGCATAGAAACCAAGATGGTGGCCTCCAGTAAACAAAATGGACGACGGAAACACGTATCACCTTAATAACACGCGCTGCGCATGTACCCTGCCACCACGTATCACTATGGCAATAACCTCACAACATGGCCGCCCACGCCGGCTGTCATGACAATCCAACAAGGCGTCGCTGGGTCACGTGACTATGATGTCACTTTCACCTCCCCCATTCCCTCCCTCAAACGTAGCATCGAAGATGCCAGTACAAACATTCTTCCATTGTATTCCATAAAATCTCCATAATACGACACAGAGTTTCCCTTCTTCGATGCATCAACCAAGATCTGATATTCATTTCGTATTTTAACTGATTTAATCCCTAAAGGTGGCCAATGTGTCTTTGTGGGTTAAATATTCACATGTGGATGTTGCTTTTTACGGCATTTGCAAGATATAATATATGAGCTTTTCGTGATTGATTTTGACAATTTCCAGGTACGGTATTAGGCAGTGTACCCACACGACAGCGCTAATATTTTACTTTCATCAAAGTTGATCACTGTTAGCAACAACCAAAAGCAAGATGGTCTACTTAGGTTTGTATTACCCAATATGAGTGTACGATCAAAGATGTCGAATTCATGATCATTGGGAGAAGGATTTGTTATCCCTTTCATGTGGCAATATAGTTTATCATTGCGTCCTCAGACGTCAAATTTGACGCTCTACCTTACTTGCTGTGAACAACGCAGACAACGCCAAGGGAATCAACTCATCTTGAACACTAGCAATATTATTATATGAAACACGTTGGGGTGTTTTCATGTTCCAAGACCCGGAGGTAGTGGGGTATATTATAATAGGGCTTGCACGATTATGCAATTTCATGATCGACTTTTGAAGAAGAATAATCGATTGAAGTCGACTTTAATCATACTCTGTGACATCTAGAAACAACTGTATAGAAAATAATATTTTCGATCATTAGATCCTCAGGTCAGACATTCTTTATGCATGCAGGCATTCTGCACGCCTGTTGCTCTCCCTTAAGAAGGCAATTACACTTCTTAGCAAACTTGGAACGGCAATTATTTGTACTCTCATAGTTTCTAGAACGCCAGACCTGGTGTCATGTGTTGTGTCTTGATACTTCTTTCTCATATCAATTACAATGTATTTTGACGTTCTACAGCCTCTGACAATTCTTACGATCACCATGGGGAGAAGATTAATAACTAATAATTCATCAGTAAAGGAGAGATGAAAAACCCATAATCGTCGACTTTGAAATTGTTGTCGATTATAGGTTTTCCGACGAGTAGTCGACTTTTCGATGTTGATATATAATTTATTCACCAGCAAAAGACTAAACATAAAGTACATGAAATCAGAACATTTACAATATATAAATATCATTGACACTAGGTTACAAATCCGTCAATACTTCATTCGTATACTGGTAGGGTAAGGCATAGCCAGATTGGCTGTCTTCCTGTCTTCCCTATTAGGAGAGACTAATCATGACAGGCCTAATTACAGTGGCGGCGCTTCGGGGGGAGTGGGGCATGGGGGGGGGGGGGCATGGGGGGCATGGGGGGGGGGCATGGGGGGGCATTTTCCCCTCCACACAAAACGAAGGCTTTGCCCCCCCTCTGTTGCCCCCCCCCCCCCCCCAACCATCTCGCATGCATTTCCATCCACCCTCACACACAAACACCTTCAGTCACTCTCTCTGACACACACACACACCTCTCTTTTTTTATTCCCAATAATTTCCCATACACACTTAGCCCAAAGCCTCAGGCTAGCTGATGAACACATCCAGGCAGTAGAGATTTAAAGACTCGGATGCAGATACTTATAAGTTATAATTAAGTTATGAGCCAACAAAGGCATGTCTATCCATATCCCTTGTCTAAAAAAATTCATGGATTTCGCATTATGACAGACGGACATTATGAGTATCTCTCTCTCTCTCTCTCTCTCTCTCTCTCTCTCTCTCTCTCTCACGCACAGACCCACCAGACGCGGATCCAGGATTTTTTTAAAGGAGGACCGCTAATTACCATTACATTTAGTCGAAACTTGGACCCAAAGTCCGTAATATAATTTTTTGGTTTGGTACGTCCACAGGACGTACCAAACCAAAAAAGTATATTACGGACTTTGGGTCCAAGTTTGGACTACCTCATAACAAAGTAATGATATGATCCTTTACGTATTTGCCCCCCCTTCTTGGGAGTCTGCCCCCTAGTTGCCCCCCACAAAAAAATTTCTGGCGCCGCCACTGCCTAATTATAACAAAATAGTTTTGATACTCAGTTCTGGAGTACAGTTTGTGGGACGTACACTTTCCAGTGTTTTGAGGTCCCCAAACTTCACAGCGGAATCTGTGTGTACAGTTGAACAACTCTCACCAATGATGATTGAAAAATTACACATACCCAAATGTCTGATGTTGTTAAAACTATTTTTCACATAAGTAGCTGACGATAGGTTTCTGAGGGACAATATAGTTTTTCGAGTCTTCTTGAAAACTGTGCGTTGTTTCACGTTGAACACTGGAAGAATATGCGGTTTCGGAAATACACTGCGAGGTTTGGCGTATTTTGTTATGGAGTTCTTTGAACAACTTCATTGTGTTCTTGCGGAGCCACAAAAACATCGATCAGCTTATCCCGTGAGAGAGTACAAAGGGTTCACTTGTTTTGATCCTCTAGATTCATAAATTTATTTACCGCCCCCTCTATTGTCCTTTTTAAGATTGCACAACAGACATCAATTTCCAGAACTTCTTAAAACTGGAATTACCTATCAAGCTTCTGAATAAACATTAATGGATTTCCGAAATTTCTATACGTTCGTTTGCTGTCATAATGTTTTGATCGCGTTTCAAAATCAGTTCTATCCGTCTATCCAATTTTTTGTTCCAGAGATATCGTCCTTAGTTTGTTGATTCGTCATGATCTTTACTCCTTCAGCCTGATAACAACAACAATTTTCAATATGTGAGTTTGTATTGATCAATTTCGAAGTCACTTTTATCCGATTTTTTGCCAAAATTATGACAACAAATTTGATTTATGGAGATTTGAAGTCCGTTAGCGGGATATTTTAGAAAAAAACACCAATGGATTCCAACAAAGTTCTGTTTTTGTGTAATATTTTGATCGAGTTTGAAAACTAGTTCCGTCCAGTTGCTCGTACCATGGTTATGGCCTTTCGTTTATTAACCCTTTACCTAACGAATCGCCCGCATCCGCTCGCGTAATTTGCAAATTGAGCAGTTGAAAAAAATTAGTTTTCAAAATATTTCAACAAAACCATATCATGTGACCCCTCATTGGAACGAGCTCATCGAGCTCGTTCCAATGAGGGGTCACATGTTATGGTTTTGTTGACATGTCTGGAAAAATTAAAAATGAAAGTGCCAATGACACTGTAGCTCAACTTGTTAAGACATGTACATGTATAGTATGTGACACAGCAATGACAAACATCTAGATAATGACCTGATAACAAAGGTACATATAAAGTATTGTAACGGTATGTACATAAATACTGACCGTAGCCTGTAACAAATGTATAGGTAAAGTATTGTAAAGGTGGGTGACAGTCAGATGCTAAACTAGAAAAGAAATCTTTGAGTCACAGAGTGGGTCTGACTGAACCCCAAAATATTTGTTCTCATAGCACAGTGATAACAAAGGCACCCCAAAACACACTCGTTCCTGTCCCAAGGTGAAAACAAAAATACCCAAGAAGTTTCGTGAAGATCAGTTCATAAATACGAGCTGTATAGAAGTTGAGACAAAAAACTGATTGGACCTAACTTTGGTACAAAATGGCCAATGGCAGCCATCTTGAATTTTGGACCGCACCCAGAAACACTCGTTCTCGTCCCAAGGTGATAACAAAGGTACCCAAGAAGTTTTGTGAAGATCGGTTCATAAATACAGCCTCTAGCCCGAGCCGTATTGACATGTGCACTTACAGTGTATAAGTAGCAGTGAATAAATCAAAGTTCATCTAATTTGCATAATTTCTGCACGAGAAAAAAACCCGTACTTTACGTGATGTATTCCATGTTACTAAACATTCATACTCAAATTTATTCAAATCAGAACTTTCATACAGAAGTTCTGTACAAAAGACTAATTGCACTAATTTTGGTACAAAATGGCTGCTGGTGGCCATCTTGAATTTCGGACCACACCCGAAAACACTCGTTCTCATCCCACGGTGTTAACAAAGGTACCCAAGAAGTTTCATAAAGATCGGTTTATAAATACGGCCTCTAGCCTGAGCCGTATAGAAGTTGTGTACAAAAAACTGATTAGACCTAATTTCGGTACAAAATGGCCACTGGCAGCCATCTTGAATTTTAGACAGCACCCAGAAACACTCGTTCTCGTCCCAAGGTGATAACAAAGGTACCCAAGATTTTTCCTGAAGATCAGTTCATAAATACAGACTCTAGCCCGAGCCATATTGGCATGTGTACTTACTGTGTGTAAGTAGCACTGAAAAAATCAAAGTTCATCTAATTTGCATAATTTCTGCACGAGAAAAAACCCGTATTATATGTGATGTATCCCATGGTACTAAACATTCACACAAAAAATTATTCAAATCAGCGCTTTCATATGGAAGTTCTGTGCAAAAATCTGATTGCACCTAATTTTGTACAAAATGGCTGCCATCGGCCATTTTGAATTTCGGACCAGACCCCAAAACACTCGTTCTCGTCCCACGGTGATACCAAAGGTACCCAAGAAGTTCGTAAAGATCGGTTCATAAATACGGCCTCTAGCCCGAGCCGTATTGGCATTTGCACTTATAGTGCTGAAAGTAACACAAAAAACATCAAAGTTAGTCTAATTTGCATAAGTTACGCACGAGAAAAAAACCCGTATTATATGTGATGTATCCCGTGGTACTAAACATTCATACAAAAAATTATTCAAATCAGCGCTTTCATATGGAAGTTCTGCGCAAAAATCTGATTGCACCTAATTTTGTACAAAATGGCTGACAGCGGCCAACTTGAATTTCGGATCGGACCCCAAAACACTCGTTCTCGTCCCACGGTCATAACAAAGTTACCCAAGAAGTTTCGTAAAGATCGGTTCCTAAATACGACCTCTAGCCCGAGCCGTATTGAATTGTTGACGGCCAGACGGCCAGACGGACGACGGACGACGGACGACTGGCCATCGCATAAGCTCAAATTTGGCTTCGCCAAAGTTGAGCTAAAAATAGTAATTAAAATAATAAATTATGATATTCTCTACGTTTGGTAAAGGGTTAATCTTCTTGACTTTTATTTTTCATGAGACACTTTATTTGGTCAACAATAGTGGTTTTGACAGGAAGTGACATTAGCCATCTTTTGTCTTCAAGGAAGGATTGACATTTTCTTGAATCTAGAATTTTATGGACTAGATGGTTCAGTTGAATTCTGTACCAGTGTTCAGCTGGGTGACAGTTCTCATACATTCTACGAAAATAACAACAGAACATATTGTATTTCCTACCTGGTGAAGCCAAATTATTTTTAACTTACATTTTCTGTAGCTACCGAACAAAAAGCCTTCTCATTCCAAAAGTTTAATACATAATATAAACATATCGCTTTTATTCTCATTATTGCTCGTTAACTCTTAATCCGCTGAGTATTTGCAAGATATTTCTTATCAAATCTAGTCATGGCTGCTGTAAAGCATCTATGACTAGATTTGATGAAAAAGTCATCTAATTTTAATTCGAGAAAGCAGTGGTGAAAAAATCCATTCAATTTAGCAGAAGAAAATTTTTAATTTTGCGCAAATTATCCTTATCTCAGTGGCAACTGAATTTCTGTCCTGGTGAAGAAATATTCGTTAGGGTTAATCATGTTGATCTTTACATGAGGGTTTTTTTACACAAAAGGTATTTTACCGCTTTTTCTGCTTTGTTTGTTGTTAACCCTTTGAACCCTAGCGGCCGATTTTCCGGCCAGGAACACGAAACGCCATAACATCATTATATAGTATGGCTGTTCAGTAAATGTGTGGAGTAGACCAATCAATATTTTCAACGTGCAGCCCCGAGGCTGCACGTTGAAAATATTGATTGATCTACCCTAAATAATGAATATGGACTCTTCTAATTGCTGCCATTTAACTGGCGTGGAAGATACCACTAGTGTTCAAAGGGTTAATGTAAACCACTTAAATAAATGTTTTTGGGACGCTCACATAGCACGTGTCGTTTTTATCATTTTCTATTTCTTTGGACCTGGTCAATGGTGTGGAAATAAAAGATTACGGTGAACTGAACAGACACTGTAGTAGAGCAAAAACTAACCAAGATAAAATATTCAGTTGTAACTAAAATAACCTATCGCGTATAACATGAAGTTATGTTATCAGTTCACGGATGCATAACTCCTCACAATTCAATATTTCAACCTCGGAGATAATATACTAATTGTTTCTTCACTGCCCCTTTTAATATCCTGTGCATATTTTCTTAATCCCATTAATGCCGACCTAAAAAAACTAACAAATTAATGTTATTCATTATTTATTGGGATTTAACGACACTTTCAAAAGCCAGAGGTATATCTTGTCGGATTTGTTACTTAGTTTAAACATTATTTATTTCCAATTTGAGTTATAATACAAAAGACCATAGAACACATATTTGTGAATTCAACAGAAAACTAAAAGCTTATATTAAGCTGTTTTCACTCTATTAACATATTTGGCAAATGTGACGGCGATTTACATTCAGCTTGGTTACAAAAGGAAGAAAACAAACACACACAAACAAAATTAAAGGCTATCAAAAAGAAGAAAATGGTTTGAATGAAGTAAAAGTAACAGGGAGAGAGATATATAGATATAGAAATATAACAAAAGATAGCAGTTGGGATGGAGAGTAAAAGAGAAACGGGGGAGCGAGAGAGAGAGAGAGAGAGAGAGAGAGAGAGAGAGAGAGAGAGAGAGAGAGAGAGAGAGAGAGAGAGAGAGAGAAAGGGAGAGTGCAAACGAAAACAAACACAAAAAAGAAGCATCAGAAGCTTGTTAATTAACTGAGTAATTCTCTTTAGATTGAATATATTCGTTTGAAACCACGCTGACCTGTCAAGGGTTTGAAGCCTGGAAGTGAGAGAGAATTGTGTGCTAGGCAGAATTCCTGATCTTATTTGAAACGCTCTGTCTTCAGAATGTACAACTGGACAGTTTTAAATATATTTCTGTTTGTGAAGTCATCATAAAACTCGGATCCATACAGAAGAATATCACTATCTATGAAGCACGCTAGGGATCTAACAGTTTCAGTCCTTATTATGTTATACATCGAACATTCTAACAAGAAATGGTCTGTAGTTTCGCTGTTAAAGTGTCGTTAAACCTTAATAAATAAAAAACATCCGTAGAGAAAATGATAATATGAGTGGACTGAAAAATAGAAATTGTAAAAGTCTTACTTGCTATCTAGTTGCCTATCGCCTAACATTGGAGTTCATCTCAAGAAGACTATAGAGAATTATACATAATTACCATAGAACCACAATCACAGAAGCACAATGCAGTATACCAGGCATATCTCCATCCGTCTCATTCGAACGCCACAACTCACAGAGAGACAGAAATGTGAGTGGGATGCAAGAGAGAAATGGTAAGCAGACCCGCTTGCTGGTACTTATCCCCTAACAGTTTGGTTCAGTATTAGAAGCTGATTTTACTAAATCGTCAAAGCACTATTTGTATACACGATGCATGTCTCGATATTCGAGCACCGCCAACCCCACCCTAGAATCACACACACCTACCCCGACACACTCATACACAGATACTCACACAAGATGTAGATCATTCCAGCGTCGGCGCAATATATACAGTTACTAACAGGAAGTCTTTGAGGATGCATTTGTCTGCCCTTCATAGAATTAATGTACATATACATATACATGTATATGCCAACTTATATTTACAAACAGTTGCTACCAATATATATTATACACAGAATAAATCTCATTCCTGTTTTGGCTTCATGTATACATAATATATATGCACAGCGGCACCACGAAGCTCAGGCAAATGTATCCATATTAGCATATCTTACTAATGGGGCGATTGCGTGGATGCAAACGCCGGACTTCATGGAACCGCCTACATATTATACGCACCAATATTTACATAAACTTGCTACCAGTATAAATTATATGCACGATGTGTATTAATCCAGTTTTATACCATGCTCGCCAATGTTACTACCTGTGAAAAGCCAGTATGTTAAAATTTAGCTTTTAACCCCACTACCGGTTTAAAAAAATTTACAGCTATAGTGGGAAGGTCATCCAACTTGACCTTTCGCATGACGCAATTTGCCACCTTCGATACATTCACACTTCGCGATATGTTTCATTCAAACATACGACATTTTTCGGTACTATCTACTACGTGCAAATGACTCATTAAGTTTAAAATACCTACAATTGAATATTTAAAATAAATTTTAAGAATTGTTAATAATAATTTGATTGAAAAAGCCAGGAAAATTCAATCAACTTTGACGATGTGTCTAGCTGTCAATCAAGCATTCACGTACAGCCGGAAGGAAGTACTGCCCACCGGCGCAGATGTAAACAAAACAAACCTGTGTGTTTGCGGTAGAAAGTGTCGTGTTTTCTCCATTTTAAGTGACAAAGTCGATTATTAATTAAGAGCAAGGTATAAATAAAATGAATAAGTACTAGGGCCGGCAATCAGATTTAAACCACTAGTAGAATAAGGGTTTTAACCACTCGGCAAGCCGAGTGGTTAAAACCCTTATTCTACTAGTGGTTTAAATCTGATTACCGGCCCTAGTACCTATTTATTCTATATTTGGCACAGTATATTCATAAACTACTGAGTGATCCTTGGGTGTGCCCACTTATATATACAAGGACTAGCTACAACTAAAAAATATATGCGCGATATATATCATTCCAGTTAGGCGTAGTATATTCGTAATCTACTGAGAATGTAGTTGCCGGGACTCGTGGTTTTGCTATGCATAAACCGATTTATATCGTATATCCTCACACATATGTAAAGCACGTTATAGGCAGGCACGCTGGTGCATATAAGACTACAATGGGTAGAGAAACATGCAATGCTTATCAAGTGATTGACAAGAAAAAAAAACAAACATTACAGTTCACTGCAATACGGGGTTTGGGTGGGATTGTTATCAGAAACCACAGTTCGTTTCTCTGAATATCCAGAGAGAAGGCCAAATCATTCTTTTTCTTATTTCCCCAAATCTCACTGAGCTCCCTCCACGGACGCGCCATGGGCCCAAAATTCGAAATGTAAAATTGACAATAGAACGTACTTTAGAGCTCAAGGGCCTAACAATCCTTGGGGTTGGTAGTATTCAATTCCAGAAGAAAAACAAACCCCATAAAAGTGGGTCATAGCTCAAGAATTATTTAATACTCGTGTTGTTTAATATTCCAATGCAAGTAACATCATGTAGGTATTCGAGTCCAGAAAAAAACCCATAAAAGAGGGTCATTGCTCATCTGTATTGAACATTTCTAGAGTGGGAACCTATTCATAACCAGCATGTAGGAAGTCTACTCAACAGGAGTCGGATTCTACCTTCCCATTCCGACCTAAGGAGGCTACGCGAGATAAGCGTATGCACAAGGACGTCGTCTTGAAGCGTTCCTGCAAGCGGATAGTTCTCAAAGTTTTTTTACTCGCGTGTTTATTAAATTTTCTTCAGTAACATTGTTTCTAACAGTTTAAAATTTTGTTTCAATAATTGTAGAGTGGATTCCAGAACGTCGTCGAGAAGTTAACAAGATCAACTTATACTCTTTTCATCGTGATTTTTTAATTTAATAATCACACAGATGAAATGTCATTATCAAAGTGTGAATCACTTCCATCCAACACTGCTAGTGCTTCGAAAGAAGCGAGTGTTGCATCAAGGGCCGAGAGCACTGCAAATCGGAAAACTGGGAAAGGCAGCAAGGCAAAGAACGCCAACTCGCGAAAGGCGAACAGTGATAACTCGCGAAATTTGAACAGTGAATCGGTAACGGACATTATGCAGGGCACACGCGCATCTGTTTCGAATGCGCACGCACACCAGGAAATTGTTCAAAATAAACACCACAATGACTTGAAGTCAATCAAAGACCAACTCTCACAGCTTGTTGCGACTGTGGGAAAATTGGCACCGGTAATGCAAGAACTTAAGGGCGCTTAAAGGCGTCTATGAAAACTACAGTACTAACTAAAGAAGCGGAGGAACAGTCGTCCAACCTTGATAAAGGGGAGGACTTAGAACCGGAAGTAGAAGCAAATGTCACCGGCGGAGACGTATCGGCCGACAGCAGCATTTTTACAATTCTGGAAATGTCTGTGCACCAGGATGAGACAACCGGTGGTAACATTAACCCCCAGCTGGCGAATCTTACAATGCAACTACTTATGCATGGGATGGATAAAGACACAAAACAAACCTGCTTTGATACCATTCTGAGACCTGAAAATTGCCCTAGACTGGATGTTGTCAAAGTAAATTCAGAACTTTTCAACCCTGTGACAAAATCTAACACAACACAGGACATTCTACTGCAAAAAATTCAGAGGTCACTTTTGAAGGGCACCACCCTTGTCATCAACCTGCTAAATGCTTTTGTTGAAGAAGAAGGAGGGAGGGGTGAAACACTTGACCATACATTGCAGTCTTTCATAGAATTGATGAGACCGAATTGCTTTATAGCTTCAGTTGACATAACAAATGTATATTATTCAGTACCGGTGCACAAAAGCTGTAGAAAATATTTAATATTCAAAGTTTAATTCAACTTTTTATTAATTTACTATCCTTCTGAATGGCCTGACATGTGCACTTAGGGTGTTTACTAAATTGTTAAAACCTGTATTTACAAAATTGAGGCACAACGTTTCCTATCGAGTGGTTATCTGGATGATTTCTTTTTAACAGCGAAAGAATGTAATGTTTGGAAACTTAATGTAGATGGCACTTGTGACCTGCTTCAGAAACTTGCGTTTTATATTTCATATGAAGGAGCGAGGTGGCTCAGTGGTAGACTGTTGGGCTTCTATGCCAGAGGTCCCGAGTTCGATCCCCGTCCGGGACGACTCGCGTTGTGTCCTTGGGCAAGGCACTTTGTCCTGGTTGCCTACATGGGAGCACGATGACGCCGTGTACTAAGGCGTACTGCACGTCGATAGTGCACATGTCTTCAGCCGCTGCAACCCTGCTTGAGCGGAGCTTAATCAGAGTTAGAATGTTGAGGAGCTGACAATTGCTCGTCGATGCTCGGTGTTCTCCCCGGGTACTCCGGCTTCCTCCACCCGTAAAACTGTCACGGGCACGATTAGCCATTGTGCATAAGTATGCGACCTTAAACACCAATAAATAAATAAATAATAATTTGATATGAAAAATCTATTACAATACCCACACAGGTAATAGAACATTTGGGATTTATACTAGATTCTACGAACATGACGGTTTCTATCAGTACAGAAAAGAATGAGAAATTAACAAATTTAGGGAGGTACATTTTGGCTCTTTCTGCGCCTTCCATTCGCTCCATAGCCAAACTCATTGGTCTCATGGTCTCTTATTGTCCAGGAGTCGAAAATGGAGCTTTACATTATCGACACTTGGAAATTGAGAAAAATGAAGCACTATCCGAGGATGCCAAATGCGATATTACCTGGTGATTAACAAATGCCTTCCAAAGCCCCCGACATATTTCTCATGGTAATCCACAAATAATTATCCAAACAGATGCATCTGGCTCGGGCTGGGGTGTTGTTTGGAAAGATAGGACTGCAGGGGGAAGATGGAATTTAGAGTAAGCAAAATTTCATATTAATTATTTAGAATTGAAAGCAGCATACTTAGGTTTGCAGGCCGTCTGTCATGAAATGTCTGGTTCACATATACAGCTGAAGATGGATAATGCCACAGATGTAGCTTATATAAATAACATGGGAGGGGCCCACTCATGTAACTGTAATTTTATGGCTGGAGAAATCTGGAACTGGTGTGTTCCCAAGAAAATGTGGCTGTCGGCAACACATATTGCTGGTAAAAGTAATGTGGAGGCTGACAGATTAAGCCGATTAACAAACAGTAGAACGGAATGGAAACTGGAGTCAAAAATATTTTCAGAGATTGTTAAGAAATGGGGCTTACACGATATTGATATGTTTGCATCACGATTGAATTTCAAATTTGAACCATATGTTTCGTGGCAACCAGATCCAGGTGCTCTAGCTGTAAATGCCTTTGCTTTAAACTGGGCTAATAAATTTCTATATCTTTTTCCTCCGTTTAGCCTTATCCCACAAGCTCTCACAAAAGTAATGAACGATCAGAGCAAGGCCATTTTTATTGTACCCTTTTGGGAAACACAAGTTTGGTTTCCAGTGTTGATGTCACTGCTAATAGATTTGCCAGTTTTGCTGCCCAAGAAAAACATTTTGAAGCTGTCATTCGACCAAGCAGCGAAACATCCACTCGAGGGAAAAATGATTTTGATGGCCTGTCTCTTATCAGGGAGAACATAAAACAGACAGGAATTTCATCAGCAGCTCAAGATATCATCTTTTCATCATGGAGAAAAAGTTCAATTTCACAATACAAAGTGTATCTGGATAAATTAATCAAATTTTCCAAACAACAAAATATCAATACCATGTCTCCGACTGTGAACAACGTCATTGAATTCTTGACACATCTTTTTCAAAGTGGAATACATTACAGTGCTATCAACACTGCACGGTCTGCACCATTCCAATTTCTAAAATTTTCAGACTCAGAGTTTGTTGTGGGAGAACATCCGTTAATACGGCGATTTCGCAGAGGCATTTTTGTGAAAAGGCCTGTTTTAACTGGATATAAAGATATCTGGGATGTACATATTTTACTGACATTCTTGAAAAAAATGTCACCAGCGAAATGTTTAAGTTTGAAACAATTGACTCTAAAAACAGTTGTCTTATGTATGCTGGTTACTGGACAGAGATGTCAAACTATTACTTTTATAGATTGTGACTACATGGTACGGGGAAAGTGCTCTTATACGTTTCACATTCATGACTTGATAAAACAATCAGCACCAGGAAGAGTGTAACCTTCTCTAAAACTGCAATCTTTCTCAGCGGATAGACGCTTGTTTGTGGTCACAAATTGAGATGCCTATATTAAACGAACTCAGCCTTTTCGTAATGACAAGAGACTTTTTATTAGTTTTTGCAAACCATATCAGTGGGTTTCAAAAGGCACTGTAGCACGCTGGATCCGAACAGTTCTGCTTATGCTTAAGGCAGGCATAGATACTACAGTGTTCAAACCGCATAGTTTGCATACTGCTTCCACCAGTAAAGCATTGCACAGGAAATGTGACATCGACACCATCATGGCATCGGGAGGATGGTCAAATTCATCGACATTTGCAAAGTTTTACTGCATACCAATGCAGAAATCAAAAGGATTTGCTGACTACGTATTGGCTGCAAAGTAGAGAGGTATGTGACTTCAGTTTACATTAGACCATATACATGTAAGAGTTGTATGTTTGATCAGGCTTTCAGTTCAGTCTTGTGGGCTTTGAAGTCTCGTGTAGCCTCCAGAGGTCGGAATGGGAAGGTAGAGTTCAAAGGTTAAACGAGACTTACGTGTAAGGTGAGTTTGGATTGATATTCTACCGACTCATGTAGACTAAGAAGGCTAAGCGCCCGCCCACGTTCTTGGACAAAAACGCTTACCCAACCCATCGATATCGGCCACAAGACCTCACGCGGTGAATAGGACGTATGTGCGCATGCGCTTATCTCGCTTAGCCTCTTTAGTTTACATGAGTCGGTAGAATTCCAATCAAAACTCACCTTACAGGTAAGTCTCGTTTAATTTTTGAATTAATGGGCTATACTATTTCTGAAATGAACATACGCTCACTTGAGACGCAGAGGAAATCTACTCAGCCGTGTGATCTATGATACAGACCTTAAGAATTTAACAACACGTGCTTTCTGTTGTAATCCAAAGCAAATTGCACCATGCAAGTATTCGATTCCAGAAGAGAAAAGAACGAACCCATAAAATTGGGTCATTGCTCGTCTTAGTTACTTGTGTAGGCAGCCGTTGTGACCGGACAGAAACACCAAATACTCATCACAAGCAGTTAGGATATTAGCAGTTTTATATTTCATATGAAGGAGCGCGGTGGCTCAGTGGTAGACTGTTGGACTTCTATGCTAGAGGTACCGAGTTCGATCCCCGTCCGGGACGGACCGCGTTGTGTCATTGGGCAAGGCACTTTATCTCGGTTGCCTACATGGGGGCACGATGACGCCGTGTACTAAAACGTACTGCACGTCGACGGTACACATGTCTTCAACCGCTGTAATCCTGCTTGAGCGGAGCTTGAACAGAGTTAGAATGTTGAGGAGCTGACAGTTGCTAGTCGATGCTCGGTGGTTCTCTCCGGCTTCCTCCACCCGTATAAAACTGTCACAGTCACGATTAGCCATTGTGCAGAAGTATGTGACCTCAAACACCAATAAATAAATAAACAAATAAATACGTAAATGTGGATTAGACCGTAAGCATCCTCATAACGATAGCGTTGTTTTGCCTAGATAAAAAAGTGTTTTTTTCAACATAGGAATTCATAACCCTTTCAGCACTGGTTCCCTGTGTGGAATCACCTAATACAACACTGTCCATGTCGGAATGGTCGAATCCATTCTGCATTTGTAGGAAGGTTCAGTGATAATTTAATCCTACAACTCTTTAGAGTTGTAGGATTAAATTATTACTGATCCTCACTACCGATTGTTTTTATTAGGCAGGTTAAAAATAATAATGAGTCTACCTTTTAAGAATGGACTTTTCCAAGACATGACATCTCTCCACATTGTGGATGACACTTTATGAGCCAGGAAATTGAAAGAGTTAAATGAATTTGGATGTGAATAAGCGTTATTCCACTAAACACGTCCACTCCTCCAATCGTACTTTGTATGATAGCACTTTAAGGCTATATCCAGTTAACGCCATAGAAAATCAACCGTCACGTTAAATGACGCTGAAAAACAAACTAAAGCACCAAGAGTATTGATTTTTTACACCAAAATGGAGATAAATATCCTAGTATAATGTTTGTTGGCAAAAATTTGAATCATAACCATAAAATTCTCTCAAATTATTACGAAAAATGGGAATTTTCATTGGAAAATATTTTCCGCGCATCTTTTGTGACCTTGTTAACATTTTACTTAATGATTCCTTCAGCGATTTCATGTTTCGATTTTTGAATGAGTGTGTTTGTCCACTCTCAAGCCTTTTAATTGTCCAAATACGGTATTACTCGATACGGTATTTCTCGTGGCTTTAAAATATGACAACACGGAACAATGGTAACCTCCCTAAACTTCTACATGCCAAAACTTCTACAATCTAAAACAGCACTTTTCATGGTCCAATGCGCCAGTAATATTGTGCATGTTACGCCAACTTGTTAATGGGGTGGTCCAATTAAAAGAAAACACAGGATATGAAAAATAAATTGTTTATTATTAATTTTATGATTAGGCAACATATAAATACAAAATATAAACACATAGCATAAAAAATGTTTAAATAAAAAATATTCAGACCATGAAATAGTAGTAGTAATTTTTGTTTCAACAAAATACCCAATTTGACTGGATGAAGTTAACGGAATAATTATAACAGTTCATAATACGAGTAAGTAGTTTTTTCCTTTAAGAGATACGTAATTTGACACAATGAAGTTACTAGAGGTAGCTTGTTTCTTATGCCTTCTTACGTGATGAGGTCACTGATTGATTCACATTCGTTATTTATTTATTTATTTTATTTTATTTATTTATTTATTTATTTATTTATTTATTTATTTATTTATTTATTTATTTATTATTTATTTATTTATTTTCGGTCTATTTGTTTTTGAATGATCGGAGGTGAATAGCTTGAGTTGGTTGGCCCTGATCATTGAAAAGGAGATGGGCTGAATGCTAGGTTCACAGCGAGCTCCTACCGAAGGCATATGTCAATGCTTTTCGTTCTATCTGTTTTTGGAATAGCCAGAAGTGAATAGCCTGTTTATTTCTGATCATGTGTAGGGGAAAAGTCCAAATGCTAGGTTCATAACGACCCCCTACCAAGGGCTGATGTTAATGATCTTCGGTCTATCTCTTTTTGAATGATCACAAGCGAATAGTCTGGGCTGTTCGGTTCTGGTCGTGTAAAACGAAATGGGCTAAATGCTAGGTTCACAACGAGTTCCTACTAAGAGCTGATGTCAACGCCTTTCGGTTTATCCGTTTTGGGAATAATCAGAGGTGAATATCCTGAGCTGTTTTGTTCTGAATTTGTGAAAGGAAATGGGCTAAATACTAGGTTCACAACCAGCTCCTACCAAGGAATGATGTTAATGATTTTCGGTCTATCTGTTTTTTAAGCGATCACAAGTGAATAACCTAAATGCTTGGGTCACAACGAGTTGCAACCAAGGGCTGATGTGAATGATTTTTGGTCTATCTGATTAAGTGGTGTTAACGATTTTCGTTAACGAGCTCCTACCAAGGGATTTTCGTTATCAAGCCCCTACCAAGTTAACGCTTCTCGGTATATTTTATTTTATTTTTTTGGAGGGGGGGGGGGGGTTGGGCGTGATCGGAGTTGAATATACTGAGCTGTTTGGTCGTGATTTTGTAAGGGAAAATAGGCTAAATGTCAGGTTCACAACGAGCTCGTACTAAGGGCTCATGTTCACGATTTTCGGTCCATTTGTTTTTAAATGATCACAATTCATTCGAACAACTTACCATCCTGGGCATACCTGGGTCTACAGCCCAGGTAGGCCTTGGGTGGTAAACTGCCTTGCTGAAACTTGCGGGCAACGTTGTTCGCTGATAAGTGCGGTAAGAAGTTCCATAGGTTTACATTTTTTATGGTAGAAAAAGGATTTAATCTTCCACGCCTGGAGGCCCTTTTCTGGGGGTGGGAGGGGGGGGGGGGGGCGCCAAGCAATTGCAGTGTGTCCTTGGAACTCATCTACTGGGCCTGTTAACTTATACCCGCAAGCCTCTGATATCCGTATTAAAATATTTATCGGCACTCTATGAGCTCCCACAGCACGTCGAGAGCTCTACTGAGTACATTTTAAGCTCGCATTATACACATGCTCGTACCAGCATTTCTCTGACTAAGCGCTTACCAAGCGTCACACCTAAGTGTGTCCATTAATGGAGAATGTGTTACACCCAGTTCAAGGGTATATAACTGAGTTATAGGAAATATAAATATGCTCAAGTAATGGAAACCTACTGACAACATACATGGGTTTTGTACCTCAGACAGAAGAGTTTGTATAAGACACTCAGATGAAATTATTTCTGTACCTGCTACAGGCTTAACGAGCTCGTTGCAAAAGCTCTTCAAATAATGTTTTGATGAGAGCAGGGGGCATTGATCCCCAAGACTGGAAAAGATGCACTCATTAACATCACAAAACTAATCATCTAAATGAATTCAATTAGCTAGTTATGTGTCACTTATCTCATCCCCTGCGCACGATCCCCATGATAATATGCGGTCTGTTATTATGATGACATATATCTAGATATTTTTGATTATATTCCGATAATTTTTTTTTTTTTTTTTGGGTGGGGGGGGGGGGGGGGGGTTGTTACCTTATTACTTGTATAATTATGAAGTAACGTAAATTCAATGACGGCATACGTGGGCATGTTAATCCGATGGAAAATTCTATCACGCACTCGGGTTAAATTATTTCTACATTTGCTGCGAGCTCACCGAGCTCATCACAACAGCCTATTCACTATATTCTGTATAATTTGTAGCGAAACTTTTGAAACAAGTTTATGAGCACATCTCAACAATTGCCTGATTTAGCTCACTGACCATGTGCCCATCTGGACTGCTAAAAATGTCCGTCTCCGTACATTATTTGCACACTCTGCCAATAAAATAAAGCAATGACTTGCAGACTAAATTAATTCATCAACGCAACTGATTAATGTTTCTTTCGTCTCTATTCCTCCTTTTGCTCGACAGAATTAATACTCCATCCTTATAAAAGAGTATTTTCCCTAACTTCAGTATCAGTAGCTTTCACACCACCACGTAGAAATATCTTGAGTATTTCCAAACTCGCTTGTAAATATGACGTTTTTGTTCGTTTGTGTTGAATTAATCGTAATTCAATTTTTTTTCTTATCATTTATTTTGTTCTCTTCCATCCGTGCATGTTCTTGCACATTAACCCTTTACCCAACGAATCGCCCGCATCCGCCCGCGTAATATGCCAATTCAGCAGCTGAAAAAATATTATTTTTCGAAAAATGTCAACAAAACCATATCATGTGACCCCTCTTTGGAACGAGCTCGACGAGCTCGTTCCAAAGAGGGGTCACATGATATGGTTTTGTTGAAAGTTTTTGAAAAAATTTTAAAAATGATATTGAAAATAAATTTTGAAATCGTCTGCGTTGGTTGAAGGGTTAAATCAGACTGTTAGATATGGATTAGCATCTAAACACATTTTACATAATAAACATTTAACTCTTAATGACTACATGTGAATTACACCCAGAGGATGTATTGATGAACCGGGTAGCCCTGACAGGGACGATGGCGGGTAATATAACATTAGACGAAATCCAGACCGACTTGGAATATGATTTTATTGCTCGATATAATGAAATTAACCACTGCACTCACGGGGCAGAAGATTCACCACTCCGTGGTTAGGTAACTAACTGCACTTATCTCCCAGAACAGTTTCGTTGCTCAGCTATGAACAAGGATAAATCATTTTCGCTATTTCACCTTAATTGCCAGAGCCTCAACGCACACTGGGATACCCTGTATGATCTCCTGTACAACATGCAGGACAAAGAACAGACCTTTGACATAATTGGCCTCGCCGAAATTTTTAACTTTCACCCAAACATGTCTTATTCTTTGGATGGCTATCAGCCACTGATCAAAATGAACAGACCAGATCATGACGACGGGAGGGGTGGAGTTTGGACCTTTATGAAGGAAAACATTGATTTTAAAATTCGTCAAGACCTCTTCATTCCGCAAGTCACAGAATCCCTCTTCATTGAAATTAACATCGACAAATCTCGCAGAATTGTTGGTGTAGTATATAGACCTAACACAGCGCCAAGGGCAGATATATTGATACTCTCCTTACAAAAATAACTGAAATAAAAAAAATACTCCAATACATAATTGGTGACATTAATTTCGACCTCTTAAAAGCTGTGTCTCATATGAAAAGAGAAAATTATATTAATTTAATGTTTAGCCAGGGATATCTACCGGCAATTACAGAACCCAAGAGATTGACAACGCACTCAGCAACATTTATAAATCATGTTTTCACAAATAATCTTCTAACAACCTCTGTGACCGGAATAATATACTACTCAAAGTTTGCTAAGCACCAAGTATATCAAACTACCTGTTTTACGTTTTAGTTGAAATATTGTAATGAAAAGTGTATATATTTTTTATTTAATTATATCTTTGATAATTTAAGGACAGAAATTAAGATTTTATTTGTGTTTGACACTATTTTTTAGCTTTTGAATACGATAACCATGGAAAATGGATATTATTGGTAAAAGAGGAAATTTTTCAATATGCCAAAAAGTTGACGGAGCGAACTGGTATGGGTTCAATATCGAGTATGAGACCCATTACTGTTAATTACAGCTTGACAACGCCTTCTCCTGCTCCCAATCAGGTTCCCGGTGGTCCTTTGTGGGATGTTATTCTATTCTTGGACCAGCATGGCACCAAGCTCCTGGACACTTCTTGGCTGGACTGGATGGGCTGAAATTGCAAACTGCAACTCATTCCAGACATGTTCGATTGGATCGAGGTTAGAGGATTTTGCTGACCAGTCCATACGCTCAATCCCCTCCCTCTGTCGGTACTCCCCGACAGAATGGGCAACATGAGGACAGGCATTATCGTCCATGAGAATGAATCTATCACCCACTGCACCTGCATACAATCTGACATGGACACCCAGGATCTCATCAATATACCGTTGTGCAGTCAAGGACACAGAGCTCTGTACGTCCATCCCATCTGATGCCGCCCCAGACGATGTTTGACCATCCACCATAGCGGTCATGCTAAACAATGTTGGCTGCATGGAATCGCCCTCCTGGTTTCTCCACACCCTAGAACGCATATCCGTGTGGTCTAGGCAGTACCTTGACTCATCTGTAAAAAGGACAGGTCGCCAATCTTCTCTGGTCCATCCAACGTGGTCCATGGCCCATTCCATATCGTGCCTGGCGGTGGTTCCGGGACAGCGGAATGCGAATACATGGTCTTCTCGGTCGGAGACCACCTTCGTGCAGCCTTGCCCGGATAGTCTGCGTCGAAACATTTACCCCGGATGCATTCTGAAGGTCACGGGTTGCCTCTGGCAAAGCGGTTCCTACGGGCCTGAATGATCAAAAATCGGTCTTCAGCTGCAGATGTTGCCCTGTCTCTGCCACCACCCTGCCGCCTTACTGGCGTGCAATACTGCTGAAATCTTGCCCGGGCTCTGGTGATCATCGTATGGTGCACACCAAGGGCTTCACCAACCTGACGATGGGTAGCCCCTTGGTCCCCCATCCCTACAGCCCGCCACATTTCTTATGCTTCAGACAAATGTCTTCTTGCATTTGCCATATTCAATCATTAAAGCACAAGGGTTTGTTTTGAAATGAAGATTGAATACCCTACACATGTCATGTACATGTAGACAGTACACGAAAACATCATGACAATCAAGGGGTACATGCTTTCCATGACTGTCACGAAAAGTCTGCCTGTCAAGAGAGCTAATGTAAACACTGGGGACCATCTCAATACATTCCTCAATCATATCCACCAATAATATCGCAAATATGTCACCAGCAAATTTCCCAACGATGTGTCAAATATTTGGTGCTTGGCAAACTTTGAGTAGTATATTAACCGATGTTTCTGATCATTTTGGTATCTTTTATGTAGAAGCCCTTCCCAAGAAATCCAGCAATAAAACCTTCGTTTGGACACGAAAATTCACTGCAGAAAGCAAATCATTATTCAATTCACTTCTATCTCAATTTGACTCCTCGTCAGTCTTAGAATCGAAATTTCCAAATTCGACCTACAACGCTTTTAATGATATTTACCTGGAAATATTCGTATTGGCGTTCCCCTTAAAACACGTTTGTAGGAGCAATACGCTCATTAAACAGAATCCTTGAACGGAAAATGACTCAATTATATCCTCTAAACATAAAAACAAATCTTATCATAACAAATAAAAGAAACCCCACGAAATCTAACCAAAAAGATTATAAAAGTTATTGCCAGACTTTTAATAAAAAGTTAAAAATCAATGTAAGTAATCTATTATAAAAATATTCTAAATAACAATAAGTACAACATTAGAAAAAACCTGGCAAATACTAAATGAAGCCATCAGCCATCAAAAAATCTGAACAAGAAAAATAACAAAAATTTGAGCACCCAACTGAAATAGCGTGTGAATTAAATACCTACTTTGCAAGTATTGGCAAGCTTACAAGTGAAAAAATACCTAACTCAAGCAAATCGTCGTACGACTACATGGATGTGCGTTCAATTGATAATGTTTTACATCAACCCAGTGTGCGACATAGAAATTAGAAACATTGTTAAATCTTTAAAAACCAAAAATAGTCAAGACTGTGACAACATCAGTTGAAAAATTGTTAAACATAGTATTGACTGTGTTATTACCCCCACTAACGCACATCATCAACTGTTCGTTTGAACACGGTATTGTCCCAGATGGAATGAAAATTGCCAAAGTCATTCCCTTATTCAAACCCAGTGATAAGCATAACTTTACTAATTATAGACCTATCAGTCTATTACCAACTTTCTCAAAAATATTAGAAAAAATCATATCTGTACGACTCGTACGTTTTTTAGATCGTGTATTATCACTAAATCACCCGCAGAGTGGATATAATAATTGCAAATTTGTTGCAAAGCATAACAAGTACAAGCAAAGTTCCAGCCAGTGGACCTCCAGGTTAAACCCGGAGGTCCATTAGCTGAAAATTGCTTGTGTTTTTTCTCCACATGTACAGAATTTGAAAGGAATACTTTGCGTGATAACTCCACTCCACGGGTGATTTAGTTACAATCCACTCTCCACGTACTGTATATATTTCTCATATGGTTGAATAATATCAACAAACACAAACTCAAATGCGAAGAATTAACATGTGATACACAAAAAGACTCTTCCAAGTGTAAAAGTTGCTGCAAGAAATCTGGAATTTCTCACCAATTACATTAAATGTTTTATTCTACATTTTTTCTAGTTTCAAGTTCAATAATAACATTGGGGATTTAAATTATTCTCGTTCTTCATTAGTTGTTTCCACTATATCCCCCCGCTAGCGCAGTATTCATTTCGAATTCCCTATGAAAAAACAGTCACTCGGGGCTGCATGCATTTTTGCTGAAAGAATATCGTGACACGCAGCCGTTTTTCTAAAAAGAATCCAGGGCCTAAAACACTATTTGGTCCAGTGGAAACATTATAAGGAAAAAACTTGGTAGCCAGTAGCCACCTGATAATAACCCGGAACTGTTGAAGGAGGAATATCATATTACGCACACTCATTCAGGAAAACGTAAACGACCCAAGAAAAAAAAATACATTATGTAATAATCAGTGCTGTTATTATTCGGTTATATTACACTGACAGGGTCATATTTAGCTTTGAATCAATCATCGTAAACCAACAGCTTAGTCTAGCTCATTAGTGCTATGGAGTTTCTGATCAACTCCCAACCGGCTTTACCTTGACTGATGCGAACTCCTTGTGTGTCACAGTAAATTATTATTTGGCGTAAACAGTGTTTTGTAGTTTCGTCAGTTAATAGTTCTGGTCGTCCTATGGGATGTTCACCCAAGGGATAAACTACATATATACGAATACTATGAACATTGTTGATGGAAATCATCAACAAACTAGTAAATAGAGGATATCTAGTGTTTTTGAGTGGATACCGAAAATTATCTCATCAGTGACCGAGACAAATGTTTATTTGCGCTTGCGCAAGCGAAAATGACCATTTGTCTCGGTTAGAAGTGAGATAATTTTCGGTATCCACTCAAAAACACTAGATTTTCTTTTTATTATACGCTTTTTATAAGAATCTGATAATTCGACTCGGTTCAGCCATGAATTTGATGCATGAAAGTAAACAGCGCATTGAATCATTGATACGCGGAAGTGATTTGATAGATACTTGGAACTGATAGCGTCTTGCGATCTGATTCAGCTGGCGGGTTTCTAGTCCAAACATGGCCTGAAAGTCCGTAATATAAGTTTTTGGTTTGGTACGTCCTTTGAAAGGACGTACCAAACCAAAAACTTATATTACGGACTTTCAGGCCATGTTTGCACTAGTGGTTTTCATATACAGATTCAAGGTGAATGCGTGTTGAATTATTGCTGGAAATGATGGGTATCGGCTCAAAAACACTAGATTTTATTTTAATTGAATCACTGATACGCGGAAGTGACTTGATTGATATCGGAACAGATAGAGCTTCAGAATCTGATTCAGATGGCGGGTTTCTTGTCCAAACATGACCTGAAAGTCCGTAATATAAGTTTTTGGTGTGGTACTTCCTTTGAAAGGCCGTACCAAACCAAAAACTTATATTACGGACTTTCAGGCCATGTTTGGACTAGCGGGTTCCATGCATCAATTCAAGGTGAATACGTGAAGACGGGAAATGCTCGGTATCCACTCAAAAAACACTAGATTTATTTTTTATTATACGTTTTTAGAACAAACTGATCATTTCCAGTGATAATTTGACCCGTGTTAACCTTGAAGTGATGCTTTGAAAGCCGCCATTTTGATTGATACCGTGAAAGTGAAAATTTCTATATCTTCACAGTGGGGGATACGATTTCTATCTTTCTGCAATTTCTTCGATAATCTATCGTTTAGCGTATAATAAATACTCGTCTTCATTTATAACATATTATATACAACTCAAAGTTTGCTAAGCACCAAGAATATCCAACTACGTGTTTTACGTTTTAGTTGAAATATTGTTATGAAAAGTGAATATATTTTATATTTAATTATATCTTCAATGATTTAAGCACAGAAAATGAGATTTTGTTTGTGTTTGACATTATTTTTTAGCGTTTGAATACGATAACCATGTAAAATGGATATTATTGGTAAAAGAGGAAATTTTTCAAATTTGCCAAAAAGTTGACAGAGCGAACTGATATGGGTTCAATATCGAGTATGAGACCCATTATTGTTAATTACAGCTTGACAACGCCTTCTCATGCTCCCAGTCAGGTTCCAGATGGTCCTTTGTGGGAAGTTGTTCCATTCTTGGACCAGCATGGCACCAAGCTCCTGGACACTTCTTGGTTGGACTGGACGGGCTGAAATTGCAAGCTGCATCTCATTCCAGACATGTTCGATTGGATTGAGGTCAGGGGATCTTGCTGGCCAGACCATACGCTCAATCCCCTCCCTCTGTCGGTACTCCCGGACAGCATTGGCAACATGAGGGAGGGCATTATCGTCCATCAGAATGAATCTGTCACCCACTGCACCTGCATACAATCTGACGTGGGCATCCAGGATCTCATCAATATACCGCTGTGCAGTCAATGTTCCACGGTCAGGGACACAGAGCTCTGTACGTCCATCCCAGCTGATGCCGCCACAGGCCATTATTGCCCATCCACCATAGCGGTCATGCTCAGCAATGTTGGCTGCATGGAATCGCTCTCCTGGTCTTCTCCATACCCTAGAACGCATATCTGTGATGTCTAGGCAATACCTTGACTCATCTGCAAAAAGGACAGGTCGTCAATCTTCCCTGGTCCATCAAACGTGGTCCACGGCCCATTCATATCGTGCCTGGCGGTGGTTCTGGGACAGCTGAATGCGAATACATGGTCTTCTCGATCGGAGACCACATTCCTGCAACCTTGCCCGGACAGACTGCGTCGAAATATTTACCCCGGATGCATTCTGAAAGTCACTGCGAAGCTGGGTTGCTGTGTCAAAGCGGTTCCTACGGACCTGAATGATCAAAAACCTATCTTCCGCTGTAGATATTGCCCTGTATCTGCCACCACCATGTCGTCTGACTGGTGTGCCATACTGCTGAAATCTTGCCCAGGCTCTGGTGATCACCGTATGGTGCACACAAAGGTCTTCACCAGCCTGACGATGGGTAGCCCCTTGTTCCACCATCCCCATAGCCTACCACATTTCTGCTTCAGACAAATGTCTTCTTACATTTGCACTCGCCATATTCAATCATTAAATCACAAGGGTTCGTAATGAAATGAAGATTGAATACCCTACACATGTCATGTACATGTCGACAGTACTCGAAAACATCATGAAAATCAAGGGGTACATGCTTTCCATGATTGTCACGAAAAGTCTGCCTGCGAAGAGAGCTAATGTAAACACTGGGGATCATCTCAATACATTCCTCAATCATAGCCACAAAAAATATCGCAAATGTGTCACAAGAAAATTTCACAATGATGTGTCAAATTTGTGGTGCTTAGCAGACTTTGAGTAGTTCATAATCATTGTTTATATATCAACTGAAAGTGATATTCATAGCTAATGTAAGCAAAGTGTTGCTTTTGACTGAAAACTATTCTAAACTAACGAAGGTGTCAATAAGCCATTGATATCTGTAGTGTGGATTACACAAATAAAGTTACCTTCTGTCTCATCAAGTTGGAAGCAACAGGCCTGAGCGTTTAGGGTTTCTTAACCATAGACTCTCGGACTTATTTCTTTAAGCTTCTTGAATTAAAGTCAAGCCTGTCATATGCCTTATGATTGGCAGTTCAAAATATAAAGAATTCACAAAAACAAGTATATTTCCACTCTAATGATAACGTGCCGACAACTGTGGTACAATATAAATATATTATACAGATAACTGTCCTTTCGTGTGTCCAAGAGGATTCTGAAAACTTAATCCACACGATATCAATTCGTGTACTGTACAATTAGAAGTTTTATTTTACCCTTTATCTAACACGGAAAGCAGACAACACCTGCAAAACAAATTCTTGAACATCTATTTTTTTCATTTTTTGTCTCAAAAACATAGGTTATGACCCCTCGTTGGAACGAGCTCGACGAGCTCGTTCCAACCATGGGTCATAATCCATGTTTTGGAGACAAAAAAATGAAAAACAATGAAAATTAATTGGCGATTTTTGAGAATAGAGCTGGCCGTTTTTTGGCCGTTATGTTGGGTAAAGGGTTAAACCCGTTCTTACCATAATAATTACAAATTTTCACTGGCTGTTCCTTTTCTTTGGAGGACCAAAGATTTTTACAGGCCGGGGGAGATTATTATAGCGCTACTTGTCTGGTAAGGGCTAAGAGCTTTTAATGGAGATTTCACCAGAAAGATATCGCTAATTTTTAGCAGTACTGTGGGACGTAATCCTGTTACACACCGCAGATTACACCTGTTAACTGATACATTAGTCATTGCCAATCTGTTCTCATCAGTTTATTCTGACAGCAAAAGTTGATAATCTCCTAAACCTAAGTCGGACATTTCAACATAAGATAATAATCCCATTTACCGTTCAAATTCACACCTGTTGGAAAATAAGAAAACATTTTCGGAAGTTTTAAATAAGTCTATTATGCAAGATCCTTATACAATTTCCTGCAGAAAATGCTTATAACCAGCCGCATACTCTTCCAAGATACGCATTCAATAAAGGAACATCTTAGTGTAAAATCGTATTTTCATTGAAGGTTAGAATTTATGTATATATTATATTTAACGTTTTAAGTGTTTTAATGCATATGTTCGTTTATATATGAAGGGCCGTATTATTTTAATATCTTATTATTAAATATATAGAAGTGTTAGTAATATTAAACGCCGACTGGTAAGCTCGCATAGTGTTTTAGGACAAGCCAGCTCTCTATGCGTGCTTTCCCAGTTAGTTCTGAACTCGCCTAACGAAAGACCTATGTCAGCGTTGGCGCTTCAGTCTAAAGTAATAGAACTATGAACTTGATAAATATTTGTTGTAACGGCTGATTTAGCGCATCAAGTTATCAGCTCGTGGCTAGAAGCGCTGAACATACCTTTTGCCCATATTTACAGCTCGTTCACTGCGCTGTTATTAACTCCGAGCTCGGTCAATCAAGATTTAAATGACTATCAATGAGAAACCTATTGTGGCGAAACGTTTTTATCGCTAGAGTTTGGGAAATATAATTTTTATTATACCGAAGTAGAATTTAGTAATTGATATTCCGTTTGACCTAGATCTCCGACCCTCGTTAGACGAGATATAAATGACGAAATTCTAATGAACATGAACCAGTATTTCGTACCTCTCTACTGCCTTGTGAGTATGTATTCCCCAGTGTAATACATTGCATGTTATTATACTTTACATCATTGTTAATATTTAGACGCATTCAATAAAGAAACATCTTAGTGTAAAATAGTATTTTCATTTAGGGTTGATCACACCCAAAAATATGACCAAGCATCCTTGACCCGCAGAAAGGCAATATTATATAGGTTCCTGCTTCGCGTCATAGATGGTCGCATGAGAGTGTGGAGGCACAGAAATACAGCTTACATGCCCAGGAACATCAGACCTACTGTTCCTTGTTGTGGAGGAACAGTAATGATCTGGGGATGCCTTTCTCATGATTGCAAACTTGATATGGTGACTGTACGTGGGAATCTCAATTGTCATCAGTACATCTGGGACATTCTCAATCCGGCTGTCGTGCATCATTTTGACAACCACCCATTGGCTACTCACCATGTATTCGTGGACGACAATGCAAGGCCACATCGTTCCCATGCTGTGAGAGCATTCCTTCAAAACAACGCTATTACAACACTACCCTGGCCTGCATTTGAATCCCTCAGAACACATCTGGGACTTGCTTGGACATCGTGTGCAAGCATGGGATCCGCCTATACAGACTTTTGGAAGGTGCATTGCATGAGGAGTGGCAGCAGTTGCCTCGACCGTATCAGAAGGCTCACTGGTAGCATTACGAGGAGGGTTCAGGCTGTCACCCGGGCACGTGGTGGATACACTCGCTACTGACGTCAGACACTGCTATTGTGTTCAGGAGATCACAAGTTACATTTTCTGTCAGTAATTACCGGCAATGTTTCATCATGGACCGTTCCAGCACCATACTTGTCGAGAGGACATTTTTCCATCAAAAAAATTAGTGACAGGTATGTGTAATTAACGCCATTGACATACTGCATATTTTCATCATTGTGTTGGCTTTCATTTGTCAACAGACCATTTTTTTCCGCAATCAATCACTTTTGGCCATCTGAAAGATAGGTGAAGGTAATGACAGTTTTTTTAACACCACTGCGAAATAAAACAGGGGGTGCTTAATTAAATTCCAGGTGTATACATTCATTATAATATTGATAAATTCATTTTGTTTTGTTTTATTAGGGTTTAATGACGCTTTCGACAGCCTGCGTCACCTCGTGGCGGGCAGCTTTACGGGTGTAGGAAGTTGAAGTACCCGGATAGAACCATCTGCCAGACTCCCCATCATACTAACTTCGCACAAGTAGTGTTAGCAATGGTTGAAGACAAGTGCACAATGCACGTGCAGTACGCCTTAGTACACAGCGTCACCGTGCCCCCACGTGGGCAAACATGATTAAGCATCCTGCCCAAGGACACAACGCAATTACCCCTGGTGGGGATCGAACCTTGGACCTTTCGGTTTGAAGTCCAATAACGTAATCACTGAGCTGAGCGCTCTCCACGATGAATTCATTTACAATTGAGTATTCACATGAATTGATCACACTAGTTTTCCTCATGCGTGTTCGAGACCGCGTGTATTGGCTTATGTTGAAAATAAGGAAACTGTCGTCTGTACAAAGTTGACACTATTGCAATGATATAAGGGGGGCGCGGTGGCTCAGTAGATAGAGGTGCTCAGTAGGTAGAGGTACGGGCTGCAAGCCGAGAGGTCCTCGGTTCGAATCCCACCTGCGGCAACCGCGTTGTGTCCTTGGGCAAGACACTTCATCCCGATTGCCCATGTGGGGGCACGATGACGCCGTGTACTAAGGCGTACTGCACGTCGATGGTACGCATGTCTTCAACCAATCTAACCCTGCCTGTGCTGCAGTGCGGAGTTACGATGTTGGGGAGCTGGCAGCTGCTCGTCGTTGTTCGGTGGTTCTCTCCGGGTACTCCGGCTTCCTTCACCAGTAAAACTGTCACGGTCATGATTAGCCATTGTGCATAAATATGTGACCTTAAACATCAATAAATAAATAAATAAATAAATATTGCAATGATATAAATAGAACAAGTAATCACTCTGAATTAAACTATAAAAAAATGAAATGAATTATCTGTCACTTTTACCCTTTGCCCAACGAATCGGCAGCATCCGCCCGCGTAATATGCAAATTCAGCAGTTGAAAAAATAGTATTTTTCAAAAAAATTCAACAAAACCATATCATGTGACCCCTCGTTGGAACGAGCTTGTCGGTTTTTTGAAAAAAAATAAAAAATGATATTTAAAATAATAAATTTTGATATCGTCTGCGTTGGGTAAAGTGTTAAAGTGGCAGATTATTCATTACGATTCTTTTATGAACAAAATCTCAGTAAAACGGAGGTTCCCTTTGCAGGTTGTACGGAACCTCATGTTACAAACTACCTTTAAAAAATAATTCAGAACACGCGACCAGTTTATCGCTTTTCAATATTTATTCATCACCAATTATTCTCTTACAATTGACTGGACAGATTTCAATAACTTGCACATTAAATAACAAAGTATTAATTAACAATAACAAATCTTCGGCCTTCCGCTGATTTGTCGCAGTCCTCTGACGAGGAGGCCTACATTAACCCAGTGCCCAGCCGGGATATTCCTCCCCCACTCGTCCCCCTAATCTCCCAGCATTCAATCAAAAATTGTTTCATAATTCCCTCCAATGGCGCCTTCTCGATCTCCCCAACTATAAAAATGACCCTTTTCCTCATGTCATTCCTCATCCGATTATCCTTCATGTTTTCCATCCCACTTTTCCATTAGTTTCCCAAGGAGTCTTGTTCTACTGGGCAAATACTTAGGGCATTCTAAAATGAAATATTCCAGGGTCTCCGTTACACTGAAGTTACACATTTGACACACACCTTCCTCACCTTTGCCGATTCTCCCCCTCAACTCCAGTGACTTGGATCTCACTTTGAACAACAATGACCCCCCCCCCCCCCCCTCTCCCAAATTGTCCAGCCAGGTATTCCTCAAAAGCTGGTGCATCCTCTTTATATAACCCGTCTAAGGAACTCTTGGCCCTAATTCCAGCTCGCCAGTTTCTATTACAATCCTCAAGCACCCTTTCCCTGAAAAAACTCCTCCCCAGCTGGCGTCCCCCTTCTGGATCTTCAGTCTCTATAAAGTAGTTCCTCATTAGCTCCCTCGCCTGATTTATCCATCCTGTCTGAATGACTGACTGATGAACTTGATTTATCTTCCAGATCTTTCTCGCAACTTCTTTTGGACATTTTTGTGTATGTTCAAGGCTATCTATTCCAACAACGGTATTCCAGTGGTTTCAAATAGTCCATGTCTGCTAATCGATTGGTAGCGGTAACCGCAGTTGTAATTATTTATTTATTGGGGTATATCGACACTTTTTACAGCCATTGTCACCTCGTGTCGGACAGTTTTACGGATGGAGGAGCGGTGAGCAACTGCCAGATTCCCTAACTCCACACAAACAGGGTTAGCATTGGCTGAAGACAAAAGCTTCATTTACGTGCAGTACACCTTAGTACACAGTGTCACCATGCCACCACACGGGCAGTCATGAGGAAGTGCCTTGTCAAAAGGGAACAAAGCAGTTACCGTTGGTCAGGATCAAACCGTGGACCTTTCTGTTTGAAGTTCAATGCTCTTTCCACTGAACCACCACGCTCGCAACCGCAGTTGTAAAAGTAAAACCAGTGTTCCACATTGGCTTTTTCGGAAATGGAAGAACAGAGACTCGAGTGCACAAACATTATAAAAACAATTCTTTCGGAATGTGGTTTTTATGAAGTTTGGCTCGGCCAGTCTAGAGCATCTCTGCAATTTGCAAAACAGCTTAACCCTTTACCTAACGTAACGGCCAAAACCGGCCAGCGCTATTCTCAAAAATCGCCAATTAATTTTCATTATTTTTTCATTTTTTGTCTCTAAAACATAGGTTATGACCCCTCATTGGAACGAGCTCGTCCAGCTCGTTCCAATGAGGGGTCATAACCTATGTTTTTGAGACAAAAAATGAAAATAATAGTTATTCAAGAATTTTTTTTGCAAGTGTCGTCTGCTTTTCATGTAGGTAAAGGGTTAAACGGAGGCCGCAGGGTAATTATATACAAGCGTGGAAGTATGATAAGAACAGTCGGAATAAATATGAAAATAAAAAAGTTGGACTTTTATTACACCGTCAAAAACCTGTATAACAGAGAACTTTATTTTGACACACTCCCTGTCGAACAGAGAATGATTCTCACTCAATATCGAATAGGAGCTCATCAGCTCTTGACAGAGAGAGGCCGTTACCATAAGTCTAACCCCATTCAACGTGAAATGAGATTCTGTAAACAGTGTAACACGAATCAAGTCGAAAACGAAATTGACGTTCTATATCTCAGTACTTCACAATGCGTGATAGACTCTTCCGAACAGTTTCAAAAAAAGATCCTACTTTTTTATAATCGTCCAACGATAGAAAAAACTCACATACTTTTTCAAAGTACTTGCCGGGAAGTTATGTTATCACCCGGCCAGTATATTGCGGAAACTTATCGCGGGCGAAATAAATGATGATTTAACTAACCAACGTCGGTACGCAGGTCGTTGTTTCAATGCGACGCGTATTATTTATTTATTCATTTATTGGTGTTTGAGGTCACAAACTTATGCACAATGGCTAATCATGACTGTGACAGTTTTACGGGTGGAGGAAGCCGGAGTACCCGGAGAGAACCATCGAGCAACGACGAGCAGCTGCCAGCTCCCCAACATCGTAACTCCGCACTGCAGCACAGACAGGGTTAGATTGGTTGAAGACATGCGCACCAGCGACGTACAGTACTCCTTAGTACACGGCGTCATCGTGCCTCCATGTGGACAATCGGATGCGACGCGTAATACGGACGTGGAATAACATTGTGGCTACTGAAACAGCAGTACAGGCAGTCTGTGGTGCCTCTCAAAGAACAACTCAGAGGCGAGTGATAAGTCACCCATCTGCAATGGAGATCAGATAAGTGTTGACGAGCGATAGTAACGGCATGTTTCTTTGTTTCTTTGAATTTGCTTGTGTGCATGATGTTCAGACTTTGACAAACCTCTTCATTTAACTAGTAAGGAGCTACTTGTGTGCATGATGCACAGTTATAACTAGAAGTCCTGTCATGAAATACGCACAAATAGCACGCCAATCTGCGCGTTAATCTAAGCGTTATGACCGTAGTGAGACTATCAAATTCTGTACATATGGCCTGTGCACAAGCAATGTTTCAGCCAATGGATCTCCGGGTAACCCGGAGGTCCATTGGCAGAGACATTGCCTGTATTTGCTATGAGTAACCAGGAGAACCTGCCGTGCTTTGGATGGCATTCGACATGGCAATTGCGCGCAATTCCTACGCGCAATTAATCCCAGATAAGCGCACAGTTCGTGACAGGACTTCTAGTTTTAACTGTACATACAGACTTTGACATAATATCTGAGTATTTAACTAGTAAGGAGCTGCATTGTTTTTCACTTCCATGTTACCAATATAACATGTCTGGACATCATGAGGCATATTGTTCATGGATATTGAATTGTGTCGGTTTACTTTACTCTTTACTTGTGTAGTTTGTAGTGCCATACCACTTCTTCTTACTTTTTGGTTGTGCAATAAAGTATTATTATTATTATTATTATTATTATTATTATATATTGACACTCTCTGAGGATTTCTCCCAAAACATACGCTTACAGTTTCGATGCTATTGTTACATGTCAGAGAGGTGGCTTTTCTTTGATTTAAAATATACAAATGTGTTTTCCGACCTCATGGATTTTAATATACTCTGGCCGCTTTCAGTAAACATAGAGAGGCGTGAATATTATGAGATGAAGGATTGGCAGAATTAACTGATGAAAGCATCAAACGTTATCAATTAAAATATTGTTGCATTTCCTAAAATAAGAATTGTACTGATTTTTTTTACGTTATTAACAAAACGTGACAAGTCGTGTAACCCTTTGTCTGCTCACGCATAATCAAGGGCAACGTGCTGACGACAATGCATGAGGCACTTCGCTTCTGTACAAAATTATCGTTTCATGTATAGTCGAGCAGGTGTTATTTATGTAATTTTTTATTTTTTATTTTTTTTTTTTTGGGGGGGGGGGGAGGTAGGGGTTAACCCAGTTTTGCCGACCAGGATCACCTCGTATCGGGAAGTTTTACAGGTGGAGGAAGCTTGAGTATGCGGACAGAACTACACTGCAGAAACTATAGGTTCTCTTTAGAACCAAAAACTGGTTCTAATCTTGTCCCTGAGATGGAACCAGTTCTGTTTAAACAGTATTTCTTTCAAATCAAATAAATTTATAAAGATTAACATTAAATATTAACAGAATTAAACATAAATTGAGGGGGTTTCAGTCGTAAGTTTAGAGCTTATACGAGGTTGTCTCAAATTATTATTAAGCAAAGGAGGTATGAACAGTTTGCATTTCGAACCAGTTTTGGTTCTATACAGAATCTATACAGAACCAAAACTGGTTCGATATGCCAACTGTTCATATCTCCTTTGCTTCAAAATGTTTGACGACTGCGTTGAATAAGCTCAAAGTTTACTGCTGAATCTACTTCAGTTCATGTAATATTCTGTTAAAATTGAATGCTAATATTGGTAAATTTATTTGATTTGAAATAAATACTGTTTAAACAGAACTGGTTCCATCTCAGGGACAAGATTAGAACCAGTTTTGGTTCTAAAGAGAACCTATGTTTTTTGCAGTATACCGGGCAGCGGCGACAGACTTTCAGACTCCCGAACGTACTAACTCACACATGCGAAGATAGCATTCGCTGAAGGCAAGTGCACCATCGATGTGCAGTACGCATTAGCAGACAGCGCCACCACGCCCCACGTGGATAATCGGGATTCATGGTCTTGATCATGAACATAACGCAGTTGGTGCTGGTCAGGATCGAACCGTCGACTTTTCAGTTTGATATCCAATGTCCCAGCCGCTGAGTCACAACTCTATTCCAACAGGAGTTTATACTCAATATTCACTGTATTGTAACGCATCACCATTAAATACGGTAAAAAGGCAGGAAGCCAACTTCCCGAACTTCTTCTGCAAACATACCGTATTAACCAATTTTGAACTGCTCAAAAGCTTTTCTTGTTTATTTTATTCATTACACCGGAAGGCTGTGAAGTTGCAATGAAGAGAAACCATATAATGTCGATCAGAGGTACATGTATTAATTAATCTATCATAACCCTTTACTCAACACGCATAGAGACGTACAGGCAACATTCACAAAACAGATTCTTGAATAATTAAATATGTTCATTTTTACACACAAACCATAGGTTATAACACTTCATCGGAACGAACTCCAGGAGCTCATTCCAAGTATCGGCCCGTAAGCTATATTTTGGAACAAAAAATAAAGAAACAATACAATTTGAATGGCGATTTGTTTGTGAATAGTGCTGTCGCTTTGGGTCGGTACGTTAAAAAGAAGAATTAACAATAGACTCTTCTAAAACAAGGTAACACACGACAAGGACAATCCCATCTAGCAAAAGTAAGAATTAAAGAGTTTAATCCAACAGTTGTAGAAAATGACCCTTCCTCTGAATATGGGGGTATTTGATTAAACTGCAAGAAGTAAAAGCCACCCGTTTAATTCCGTAAGAAAACCGACACTGTTAATGAGCTGTTGTTTATCCACTTGTTTGTGAATTTTGCGCAGTCCACCGTTTATTTAACCCTTTACCTAAACGTAACGGTCAAAACCGGCCAGCGGTATTCTTAAAAATTGCCAATTAATTTCCATTATTTTTTCATTTTTTTGTCTCAAAAACATAGGTTATGACCCCTCGTTATGACGAGGGGTCATAACCTATGTTTTTGGGACAAAAAATGAAAAAAATAGTTATTCAAGAATTTTTTTTGCAAGTGTCGTCTGCTTTTCATGTTAGGTAAAGGGTTCATATTTAGCCCCTTACTCACAAAGTAAAACTACAATCATGGTTAGTCTTCTTCATTCCCAAAAAACATGTCTAACAGTATTGTAATGTTATTTAAGATTTGGTTAAATCAGTTCTCGTTTGAGAAACACTTCTTACGTCGATTAAAAAATGAATGTTTTTGGTACTTTTAGATTAATTCGTCGGGGATATTTCAGTTGGTCGGAAAAAGCGAACTTAGGTCAGCTTTTCCAAACGATTGCATCTAAAACGTAGACGATGGACTATTTAACTGGTTGAGGGCTACATTATATGCTATTCAAAAAAGCAGAGGATATCCAAACTGATGTTGATATTTTCGGAAAATTGTATTGGATATGCGTGATTGGACACATCAATATGTTACCAAGTTTAGTGTGGATCATGAATGTCACCGGCCCACGAAAACTTCGTGCAGGTTTTTCGCACGAGCGCCGCGTTAATGTCTGTGGGGTACGTTTTGAAATTTTCATTTGTACTGGACGGGCCTTGTCGGAGGTCTCATCGTTCTTTTCTTGATATAAACTCGTTCATCAATAGTATCTGGTCGAAACCTAACTTTTGAGGTATGCGAAGACTGACACGTGACGAACGTTTATGTGCCGTTAGCATGTTGGAAGCTGGCAACAGACAGACTGTAGTGGTTCCAATTCTCAACGTTACTCAATCGGTGATAAGCAGGTTGTGGTCACGCTACCGTTAGACAGGCAATGTTGATGACAGACATCGGTCAGGTCATCCAAGGGCGACAACTGCTAACCAAGATCGTTTCATCCGAACCACTGCAACACGTAATCGCCATCAAAGTGCCTCAGAAATTGGACAGCAGCTGCACCGACCGACAGATGTGCGAGTCAGCGGTCAGACTATCCGAAATCGCCTACACAGTTGGAATTTGAACGCTCGACGACCTCGAATCATTCCACGTTTGACTGAATGTCACATCGCAGTAAGGAGTAATTGGTGTGGAGCACGACAACGCTGGGACAATCGTCGGTAGAGCAACGTCATGTTTTCCGATGAATCGAGGTTCAGTTTCGACTTCCACGACAGGCGAAACAGAGTGTGGCGGCGGCGGCGGCGGCGGCGAACGAACGCTACCATGACGTAACCGTTAGGCAGCACGATCGTTTGGTGGTGGATCGGTTATGGTGTGGGAAGGCATAACCATGACAAGCAGAACAGCATTACAAGTCATTCAAGGGCGTGTCACAGGGCAGTACTACCGTGACAACATGGTAGCAGCTCATGTGGTGCCATTTGCGCAGCGTCACGGCCGTCGATTCATTTTCCAAAATGACAATGCAAGAGCACACTACGGCTCGTGTCGCTACAGAGTTCCTCCAGGAGCAGAACATCACTATACTGCCCTGGTCAGCACACGACGCACCGACGACAACCGACGACAACGCCAACAGCCCCCTACCAATGTCGAGGAACTCGCCGCTGCACTGCAGGAAGAGTGGAATAACATCAGTTAAGCTGATATTGGATATTTGGTAAGGAGTATACCACGTCGGATCCGCGCTAGTCTCGCGAACCGAGGAGGATTTACAAGGTACTGAGGTCTTGGACTGAATGTGGTAAATTCTGTGACTGACCGTCCATGTCGTCTACAGCTCAGTGCGTGGAAAGTGTGCTTGTCACACACCCAACTATCGCTGAAATCATTCATCAGGTGTCACAGTGCAAAGCCTCAACTGTCTTTTTGATGAAAATATAAGAATATTTCTTCATATATCTCACTTTTATCAAATATCCCCTACTTTTTTTTAATAGTATATTTGATGGTCTGAATTTGTTCACCAAAATTTGTTTTATTACAAATTATGGAAGAGTGCCCGAGGGCACTCTTCAATAATTTGTAATAAAACAAATTTATATAAACAAAATATTATTTATATTTGACCGAATATGAAATATAGAGCAAGAAAAACGTTGGTTTTTGATCTAGTACCCTCATTTTGAAGCCCTGATAGAACCTTCTAGCACTAAACCAGTTGAAGGCTAGATTGGTTCCAGGCCATAAAAGCGACGAATTCCTTGCAGAATTTGGTTTGTGAGCTTGCAACAACCCATGTCGTAAACGTTACGGTTGAAGTAACGACAGCTAGTTGTCTGTACTTCTATCGTGTTTTATCCGTATTGTTTATAGAGAAGTTATTTACAGTGTCGTAGATCTCAATACAGCCGAACAATGTAACCTTCGACATGGGCGATGTCACACTGCAAAAGTAGGAATAAAAAGTTTTAATTCCTTCATGCAAAAAACACCGTACCGTATCAATGTTGTATTGATGCGAGGGAAAGGCTTGACAACGATACACTGTTTCTGACGCATATATGGCATATATTTCACACACATATATGCACACCATCACTTCCCATTTCAGGGCTCCTTTCTTTCGAATTGTAACTATAAGCACCTCACCCGACAGTTAGATGAACAATTAGATTACCTTCATCGCCGATCGCCGAAACGCCGACACTGACCACGATCCGACTTTTTATTGAACTTTAGTGCGAGAAGATGAATTCGGAGAGTTTCCAGCAATTTGAACAAGTTCTCTTTCTGCCCATTTGAAAGATCGTTTAATAGCTTTTTTCAAATATGGAAATCCCAAATTAACCTTAGCTTGAAGACACGCGCCTCGGCATCGTATTCCAATCGATGACCTTGTTATCTCCAAGATACTGACTCAGACTGTTCGAATTTTACAGGCCCGGCAACGTGCCTGGATCCATTCGCAGTACATCTTTCACGCTACATTACCAAACTTCATATTTTAGAAATCTTATGCATTTTACGGCTTCATCTTTCTTCTAAGGCATTGTCTTACATATGCATGAATGTATAAGATCATCTTATTCAAATTTTCATCTTCAGTTGAAGAAAGTAATCATGACCTTATTACTTAATAGGATAGTTTAAACAGGAAACTTCCATCTACTGAAAACATATCTGATTCACCTCCATAAGTTATTCAAAAAGCGAGATTTGAGAATCTCTGTTCTTCGGATGCGAGTTTTAAAAAAAATTCAAAACACGAAGTATTTAATTCTTTGAGACAATACACACAGGGTTGTTTTGGTACTCGGCCACTTATTAGGCAGAAATGCACCCACAACGTTTACGTGTTTATTCAAGAAAGGCCCGGAAACCCTACAAGATTAAAAAAGACCACACCGATGGTGGGGTACAGGGCCTGGAATAAACGACCCGAATTGGAGTTTTCTTGTATTTCCGCGCGTGAAATACAGGAAAAACTCAAAAAGGGCCGTCGATTCCTGTCCCCCATACTCTACCCAAGTTGAGTTCAGTCTTTATACCACGATTTAACTTGAATTAAGTGGATGAAGTTGAGATGTTTAAAAAAAAGTTGTAATTCATCAGTTAAATTTGACCTCGTTGCTCGTTGTTCTTTCTGAACCGTAATTTGATTGGTTGAGAGCCGGTCGGCTCCGTGCTCTAATCTCTGGTATATTCACACTTACCGTGCTCTAATTGCCGGAAGCGGGTCAATTAGAAAGATGTCTGTATCCACACTATGTGCGATCTCCATACTCTCTTATGAACTCTTACGTCACCCGAGTCACGAATCGAACACATTCTGTAAATTCGATCACGGCAAATAGACCGAGATCGAAAATGATATTTTTTGATTGTTTTTCTTCAAATAAAACAGGTTTGGAGAATTGTTTCACTTCTAACGATGGCAGGAATTACAATGGAGATAAACGACTCTTGTTTCGTTAGACATTCGGTAATTTGACTATGGAAAACCATTTGTTAACGAGCCCCTTCGGGGCTCGTTAACAAATGGCTTTCCATAGTCAAATTACCGAATGTCTAACCCAACAAGAGACGTTTATCTCCTAAATATCAGCTTCAGCGGTCTGTTTACATTCTTGTTTGACACTGTTTTGCGTTGAAGAATTTCATTCTCGCTACAACATTATTCAGATGCTTGACAACCAATCAGATGCGTTCTTACACGACGTTCTTAAATGGAGGCCGAGTTCAACACGTGATGTTCCTAGCACTTTTCTCAATGTCTGTAATGTATACGGTAACGTTGAATACACTAAGCAATCGTGGTGTAAAATGTGCAATTAATGAACTACCAAATAGTTTACTCCATGATCGTTTAAGTGAACATTTGCTTGTTGAGTACTTAAGGTCCCTCTAGCAATTAAGAACATAGGTGAATAACCACCCATTCATCCTACGTGTTCTGGTTTTTGTTACAATATAAAGTGTTGTGATTTGTTCTTTCTCAGGGTTATGTTTATTAGCTTTTAACCCCGTGAACATCGATATCCAAATCTGAAATCTCAAGCAGCAAACGTTTCCCATAATGTAACTCGAAATTTAAATATTTCAATCTTGTTTGACAGAGCTTAAATTTAAATATCGCATTATGCGAAACACTTGCGGCTTGAAATATTGACATTAAGACAGTGTGCAGGTTTTAATGTTTCTTTGAGCATCTTGACATTTTCATGGCCACAGCGTAAACATAAATGCAGCTTTAGCAAATCATTTATAATAAAGCTACTCACTTCAGATATCTCCCCGCACAAGCGTTGATTACCTGGTCCTATCATAACAGCAAAGAAGAACCCGACTACCAGGGTAAAACGAACTGCTTGACTTCCCGAGCTTCTCATGGGAATTGAATTGAGGAAAAGGGGTTGGATGCAAAAATGAGAACATTAAAGACGACGTGTTGCATACTTGCAGCTTGAAATATTGACATTAAGACAGTGTGCAGGTTTTAATGTTTCTTTGAGCATCTTGACATGTTCATGGCCACAACGTAGACATAAATTCAGCTTTAGCAAATTATTTATAATAAAGCTACTCACTTCAGATATCTCCCCGCACAAGCGTAGATTACCTGGTCCTATCATAACAGCAAAGAAGAACCTGACAACCAGGGTAAAACGAACTGCTTGACTTCCCGAGGTCCTCACGGGAATTGAATTGAAGAAAAGGGGTTGGATGCCAAAAGGAGAACATTAAAGACGACGTGTTGCATACTTGCTGGATCTTTGTTTACAATGGAAATAGTTTTCAAAGAACAACCAGAGCAGAACTGAACAATTGTCCCTCGACTGGAACATAATGTGAAGAATAGTCGCCAAAAGAATTCTTGCATAATTGGGCTGGGTTGACAGGATTCCATATTTTCTTTGGAAAAATTCGGGCTAACAAATAGGCTTTAAATAAAATGAAAAAATGAAACCATGTTAAAGATACTGATAAACTTTCTGATGCGTGAAAGTCCCAAAATTTCCAAAAAGAGCGAAACCAACTTGTTTGATCGCAAGTGCGAGGCAAAGGCGGTAGAAGTAAAAGAAAATAAGATATTTGCTAACATTTTTTTATCGATTCACAGGCCTGGGAATAAAGTGCTTATATCATAATCTGTTGGCTGTTTACGCTATATAACATGGTATTAGCCTGCTGGGTAAAAGAATGTGTGATGCATTTCCTCCTTCTCTGTTCTAACTCCGCCAACCATGTTGTTTTCATCGTAACAAAATTTCCGCCAAAATAAATAGCACCAATAACGCACGATCTCACTTTAGAAATTCGAAGATGGATGCAGTGTGCAACTTTGTGGATGCAATGCGGGACCTTCAAACTGAGTCAGTGCCGAAAGATTGCCAAGTCACTCTGTGAAAACATGCGGGTTAGGTAATTTGATTTTATATATTGTATTATTTTGCCGTAACCTGTACATCGTTCGTGTATTTTACATTTGAAGTTACCCGTTAAGTTAAGTTAAACGTCGACTGCAGGTTACTTTCAGGCCTGGATTCTGCACACAATCGATCGAAAAGTATTGTCAAATGTAACTTGTTTGCCGAACGCTTGAGGCGAAAACAGTAAAAGGTCCCAAGCGGTAAGATACTATTACCTAAAACGTCGAGGTGAAAATATCCTTGAAGCTAAATTCTTTTCTACTATTCGGCCATAGGCAACTCGCTCATACACTCTAAAATCAGTTGGGGTAAAAATCAAACCAAATAAACTGGGTTGAGTGAATATGAACCCAACGTGGTTCATATTCACTCTACCCAGTTGATTTGGGTTAGTTCTTAACCCAACTGATTTTAGAGTATACATGTACTTGAAGACAAAAGTAACGAGGGAGATTTTCCGATACGAGGCGATCCTGACTTTCGAACGTGTCGTTAAACCCCAAAACAAAAAAAACCCAACCGAGAAAGCGTTAACTGCAATAGTACGTAGGAACGAGGTCGAATCGACCAACAAGATGAAATAAGGAACAATGCAAGAAATGCAAGAGCACAAATTCTGCAACTGAAAGCGTGCCCCACTGCGAAGAGAGTATGTATTATAAATTTCCGTTCAATAAACCGAACAGAACCCTGTCATATTAATTACTATTTTTTCGAACAAAAGATTAGTTCGTTTCGAAAATCGAGGAATAATCGGAAAAATCTTCAACAGGATAGATCTTTCAATGATTACTATTGTTAACATGGCTTTTCTTACCATGACATGTTAATTCCACAGAAATTAGAAACTATCAATCATGGTGAGCATTTTATTCCAATAAGGCAAAGAGTTCAACAGATAAATCTCAGTAGAAAATATGTATATTTGAGGAACTACTGTTGCGCTCTACTTTGCGTGGTAAGCGCAAGAAAATTCTCAGCAGAGTGTAAAATTCTGTCGATGTGGGTAGGAAGCACATCAACTGTCGAGAAGAGACGAGTCCCCAACCCCCATTATCCTAACGCATCATCGGTTCGGGGCTGACTTGAAACTCAAAGCGTTGACACCCGTAAGAGTGTTGAAGTGTTATTCTTTATCTGTAAAGGTAACAGGATCCATCCCACCCCCCCCCCCCCGCCAAGAATTGAATTGAACGTAGATTTATGGTGGTCTTTTGCACTCGACATGACAAAAATGTGCTCAGCGTTGAATCATTTATCAATGCCATCAAACGTGCTAATTTCGAATGAAGTGAAGACCGCCGTATGCTTGACAGGAGGATACGATGTCTCAATGCGCATGAGCTGCGTGTGTTGTTAGGGTGACGCGTGATTCCGTCGTCCATTTTGTATACTGAATGCCGCCACCTTGGTTTCTATAGTGGCACATGTCTGCTCTGTCACCCAATGGCCTTTGCCTTCCGTTGTATAAGAATAAATCTAATTACCCAAATATACCAGACAATCATTCCAAATGACCCCTCCCCCGCAAAAAAAACCCCATCAAAACTACCGAAACAGGTACGGATTCTCTCAGAATCTTCTTGTTTCTTCTTCCAATAATAGGCGCGTTCTTTTCTATAGGAGTACATCTAAGAGTCCAGAATGCCCGGTTACTTCGCAAAATTACCCTAATAAACTCGACTAGTTCGAATTCCTCTGCTTCTATCTATTTATCCATGTTCTTATTTTGCTGTCTATCCAACCCTATTCGATTGTCCTAGAGTATACTCCAGTAGAATGGAAGAGCCTATCACTTGGAACAGTTTGCTTTTTGTTACTATATTTAGCTTTTCTGGTATGTTTGGGCTAGTTCTAATCCTGTTCCGGATACTTTTGTTCTTGTTCCTAACAGCATGTTACATTTATCCAGATCGTCCAATCAGTTTACTTTACTGTAGCTAACTAACCACCAATCAATCAGATCACTCAATTAATCTAAACCCCACCCATTGTCACATCATTCTCTAATACAAGGGTTCCTAAGAATAAGTTCAGGAGTTAATCGAGCAGTAACTGGAACATGTATGGGGATGACGTCACAACATGGCCGCTCACGCGGGTTGCCATGACAACACAACATGACACCACTGAGTCACGTAACATGACGTCATTTCTGAGGTCCTGACCGATGTCCTGTTGATCAGGCATTAAGTATAGGAGCTATACTACTAGGCACGAGAAAAGTTGCTTCGACCAAAAAGCTCATGGTTCTATGGGAATTTAACACTAGCGACTCCGGCAAAATTCCTGCCGATGTGGGACGTTCAGGTACATGCTATACTACTGATGCTTTCATATATTATCAGTAACTCATCTGTACGGTGATATCCTCATCAACGAAAAACATTCAATTTTCTTAAACGCTCATTCACTATTTTCTTCTGAGCTGGTTCACGTATTAATGCAACAAATCACGTGATCAGATCCCATATCCATACTTCATAGATTTACTTAGACATTTATTTTGCAGTTAACATAGGTAGTGTACACGTCCTGGTGTTCTACTGATTTAAACACATTGGATGAATTAACTAGTTTTACCACTTGTACAGGCAGTGGCCTGCTCACGAGTTGCGTGAGTACTGCTTTCTCAATCAATACAATGAATTGACTCCTAATTACTACACGATTTGTGATGATGTCCAACTAAGCCGTCTCCAGTGCATTATACAGAGTCAAGAGCCGCTTCACAACCAAATGAACATCTTATAACACACAAATAACGATTTGATAACTCTTAACCCTTTGAACTTGAAAAGCCCCTTCTCCGCCCGGGATCGCGATGAGATCGGAAATAAATAGAGGATATTCACGAAAATTTGATGAATACCGAAAATATCTCGTGAGTGGCTACAAAGAAATATGAGGATCTTCACGAGCGACGCAGTCGCTCGTGAAGATCCTCATATTTCTTGTAGCCACTCACGAGATATTTTCGGTATTCATCAAATTTTCGTGAATTTTCTTTTTATTTAATGCTCTACGACTACAAACTCTCCAATTTGTGGCCTTTATTTGCCATTAAGGCGCAAAATTTATGTGCCGAACCGGCGTCCATACAAAAATTACAACAACCAAACTCCAACCATTGGAATGTGTGAATATCCGCACAAAAAGTAGTCCCGTCTTATTTCTCCCCTAACTTTACGATTTACCAAGGCTGGCGAATTGAAATAATCGCAATGTGTTTCGAAGAAATAGAACAATAACAAAAAACACCACTTTCTTATTTTCAATAACAAGACACGTCATTTTATTTTTTTTGAACTCAATGCACTGAAGACGTGTGAAGTTGAACTGAAGAAATTTGAAAGTGATTTCGGCTTTTCGCTGGAAGGTGAATGAGAAAGTCAAACTTTGAAACCGCTGATTTAATGAATTGATTTAGTCACTGTCACTATCAATTATTCGAATTCGTTTGTATTTGGGACTCTGGAATTCATTACTGATGTGCTGACTCGTTTAAAGTACATGTGATTCGTCATCCGAACCTACGATGAAATATCGATTTCTAAATATCATTTTGATATTTCGTTTTGCCGACCGACAGGGGAATATGACTTAATTTTTCAGCGTGAATTGATGCCTGAGCATTAAATAAAAAAAGTAGATGTTGTTAGATTAATTTGTATGGTAGACCAATCAATATCTTCAACGTGTAGTCCGAAGGCTACACGTTGAAAATGTTACTTGGTCTACCCCAAATAACGAATATAGACACTTCCAACTGATGTCACCGCACTGGCATGAAAGATGTTATCAGTGTTCAAAGAGTTAAGATGCTCGAGTCCCTGTTATCTAATTGTAAGCCCCTCCATTGACAAGAAGTATACACAAAATAAAGTGGTTAGTTACATACTCTGTCTTGTATCTGCAACAAATAATATATTAATATGAACCAGGTGCGTGTGTCGGTTCGTCTGTCAACGTTCCAACGCTGTTTTTATTCATATCACATCGCGTAGAACCTCTGAACGAAATTTGTAAAACAATGAAAATGTTAACACGCTTTTTTGTCTTGTTTCAACAATGCTAATTTTTCCGGTGTGGGGTAACCTCCTACATATTGATGTGAAACTACCGATATTTCAAACAACAATTTTTCCCATAATGCAAATTTAACCAATTCGATGTTGTTTGATGGGAGTGCAATGGTTCATTGGTAAGAGTACTGGACTTTAGCGGAATGCTAGAATCCACTATAAGGGCTTTCAAAACAATTATGGTACTAGAACAAAAGTCAATTTTCCTTGCACATATTTCATATTCATTCAATCGCAAATAATAGTTTGATTATATAAATTTGTTTTATCACAAATTATTGAAGAGTGCCCGCGGGCACTCTTCAATAATTTGTAATAAAACAAATTTTGATGAACATATTCAGACCACCAAAAATAATGCAGGCCTCAACCAGTTGAACCGAGAAGATCGACGCTTCGATCCTGACCGCACCGTCTGCACTGTGTTCTTGAGAAAGATACTTAATCAGAATAGCTCAAATGGGAGTACGCTGGTGCAGTGTACTAAGGCGCACTTGCACGTATACATGCCTTCAACAGATGGCAACCAAACTTGTAAGGGGTTAATATCTTGCAGAGACCAACAGTTAATCGCCGATGCTCGGTGATTCTATCTGGATACACCGGCGTCCTTCACCTGAAGAAAAATGTCCGACACGATCTGACCCAGATTGTTGAATGTGTCACTAAACTCCAATAAATAGACAAATAATGATTCTTTTACATACATGACCCTCAAACACACCAACACACACCTGCGAATAGTCACAGAGTGCACACATGTACTCATTTTAACATGAACAGATATGTTTCGAATTGATACTCTCCAATAAACTGCACCGAAGATATGGGTGGTCTGAGTGCTAAAACCCATATTTGGGCTACATGGAGGAGCGCACGCATCTCAGCACACAGGCTTTGTATTCGCTGGATGTGACCCATATTCTCTTAAAAGCAAACAATATTTTGTTTATCACATAAATGACTGTTTCGTCGAACAATAAAAGCCTTGAATAATTTTTTGCTTTATTCACCTAGTAGGGCGATAAATTTTCCCCATAGGTTTAACACTGAAAGAATTTATTCCTATAATAGAGACGGACTTGTTGACCTCTGACCTCTACCGCATTCGTGTAGAATAATTAACAGTTCAATTATTGTTTTCTTTAAACCTTTTTGAAAGTATTACACAATGCCAGTAGAAAACACCACACATTGTTCATTTAATAAAGTATTTTTGCAAGTATAGCTCAGGCTTGTAGGGGCATTTATTTTTAGACAGAAATGTATCAATGCGCCTTTTTTATTTTGGGCAATTTTACTTGTCTTCGAATTGGAACTATGTGCTCCTCACTTCTCGCTGTGTTTTGTAGCAAGTAACAGCACGATTTCGCCACGACTGCCCTGTAAAAGATTTATGGGATAAACAAAATAAACATATAGCGTTTTCAAGTAAAAAACTTATTCTACGCGTAGAATTAAGAGTGAAACCGACTCGTCAGAGGCTCGTCGGTTTTATCCTTAATCCTACTCGTAGAATAAATTTTTTACTTGGAAACACTATGTTTATTCTATATTTATCGGGATTTTCCTTGCTAAAATTTTGATCTACAAGCACTCTCCAATAAATTGGTACAATGCAACCCTGTGAGGACAAATTCTCACAACCAACATTAATGCAGTTAACCCTTTACCTCGCACAGTATTTTTAAAAAATAATAATTTTCACATTTTAAGAAAACAAATTTCACAAATTTTCAATAAAACCATACAAATTTGGATATCATTAGAACCAGCTCGATGAGCTGGTTCTAATGATATCCATATTTGTATAGTTTTATTGAGAAACTTTCGAAATATTTTAGGCTGTGGTATTCTTATTCTGGTTAATTAAATGGCTGTTTTTTGCAGCTATGTTAGGTAAAGGGTTAAACACAATACAAAGAAAAGCAATGAAATGCATGACATCAAATCAAAGCACAGAAAGAATTCCTAGGTAGACTATCACCGGGCAAAAACCTGTGAAATTTTATTATTTCTTTTTTGAAAGGCAATTAGTAATTACCGAACGTTTTCTCCTGCATGTGTGGCTCGATGCGTTCATCGGTTATTCACATTAGTTTATCCACCAGGCAGGTACAACAGATTAAGTGATTAACGAATTCAACTTAATCTTCATTTTCTTACAATAACAATCAGTTGTTAATCATTTGAAGTTCCGCCCTGTTTGTTCTAAAACATGTTTGCCTTTATTGTATATTTTAATAGTTGTTAAAAGTAACCACAATGCATATATTCCAAGTTATTAATGGTATCGCTGATCTAAATATTTGAATTAGAGTTACCCGCCTTGAGATGTTGCATATTCTATTGATATGTTGCATTATTGTTGAAATTTCCTGATAAAAAAGAGGGTGCTTTGATGACTTTTGGACCTAAATATTACACTTTACTTTTTGTGTGTTTTTTGTAGGGAATTCCCTGAAAAATATGTGCACGTGACCGGTACTTCCTTTCCTGTCATTTTTTCTCTCTTATTCGTTGCATGACCCCCTGTTTTCGGGTCAGAAAAAGTTGTCTGAAGGGCTATACTTGACAAAGTTATTTGAATTCTAAAATTAAAGTTATGTGATCATAGTTTTGTCGCCTGAACGTTATAATGGTGACCTATGGGAAAATATTTAGTTCTGTGATACCTAATGTAAAACGGAGAATTTTGGAAATACCAATTTATACGGCGAGTCTCGCTCTTAGTACGGAAATATCCTACTTATAGGGAGTCGACTGGAATCCAGTGTTGTGAGAAAAAATTGTGTTATGATTCATCGCATGAGTGCTAGAATGTTCTATGTCCCCTATGGGACATAGTACATTCTAGCATTCATGCGACGAATTGTAAAAGACTTAGTCGCAGTTCAAAGCTTCAATAGAAAATGTTAAAAGACCGACAGCCTGGTCACAGTTACACCGTATGTGAGTTGTAGGGACATGGTCTAAAATGAAACACACGCGCTGATGCACTCAAAGTAACCATTACATTCTTTAAGTTTTGCGTATAGAATTACCTGCTCCAACGGTGAGACGACAAACTAATCGGCAAATATTAAGGAATATTACTAATATTTTAATCCTGTAAGTTGCCTGAAGGTAACTAGCGAAGGTCAAGAGCCGATTTTCAAGCAATGAGATGAGAATCTAAAAACACACAAATGACGCCGTTTGGATAAGGCTTAACCCCTTGAATCCGTTTTTCCTTTCCAGGAAAATGAAAGGTCATAATTTCATTAAGAATGATGGCTGCTAAGTGAATGTGTGGGAATACCAATCAATATTTTCAACGTGCACTCCAAAGAATATTAATTAAATATTCTTGGGACTTCAAGATTAATGAATATGGACTATGGATTTCTGCCATTGAACTGATATGGAAGATACTACCAGGGTTCAAAGGGTTACAATTCTTGCGTTCCTATTATGTCATTATAATACCCCCTACCCATTGACAAGAAGTGTACACCATGTAAGTGGTTGGTTACATATTCTGTCGTGTACCTGCAACAAATATGTGGACCGGTTGCTTGTGTCAGTGTGTATTTCACGCGTGGAAAGTTCGAATGAAATAACCCTTACAGGGTTGTAGGATTACAGTATTACACAATTTCCTATGAATACAAAGCAGAAGCGTCCAGATTTTGTGAGACGATGCCATCCGAGAATTCGGAGTTGATGTGGTTAGGACAATGGCGAGGCACGAAGTATCTTTTAATCACGGATGGCGAATCTTTGTTGTACACAGTGGTGACAGGACTTGTCAAGATATTGATTCTAACGTGAACATAAACCAACTTGTAATCAGCGGATTTCGCTGAAAAGAAGTTGCTGTGGGAGTTATAAATTACAGACTTGGGAGAAAAAATGAAGACAAATATCTCTTCGAGAAGACATGGAATGTTTGAAAGATGAGGAGTTCCCGGTGATGAGATAAGTGGTCATTTGTACTGTCTGTATAAAGCTTGCTGCTGCTTTTTTTCTGTTTGAGTTTAACAACACTTTCGACAGCCAAGTTTACTTCGTGTCGGAAAGTTTTACAGGTAGAGGAAGCCGGAGTACCCAGAGATAACCACCAAGCAGCGGCGAGCAACTGTCAGACTTCCCAATGTACTAGCTCCGCACAAACAGGGTTGGCATAGGTTGAAGACAAGTGCACCATCGATGTGCAGTACGTAGAGCCAACATGGCCCCACGTGGGCACTCGGGATTACGCGCCTTTGCCCAAGAATACAACGCATTTACCCCTGGTGGAGATCGAGCCGTGTAGCTTTCGGTTTGAAGTCCCATGCCGTCACCACTGAGCCATGAATGCATAGTTGGACTATAAAATAATGACTAACAAGTTCCAACCAACAAATAAGAGCATTCGCTAGTTAAACAGTAGAAACGCCATCGAAAGCGAGTCATTTAGCACAAAACATCTGTGGTGGTGTTTCCCATACTCTCCTTACAAGTCGTCGCCTGAGTGCTAGAATGTTCTATGTCCCATTATGGGACATAGAACATTCTAGCACTCAGGCGACTGAGTATAAGTAGCGCCAGCAACAAATGCAATCTATGGCATGGATGGAACATTACTTATCCTTATAAAATTATACACAGAATGAAAGGCACTACAGTGGAGTAGCGTAGATAACTTTTTTCCCCACAAGACCATAACATTCCAACAGAAATTAGTGATGTATGGCAATGGTGCGTGCCACTTATACAGTTAAAACCAAAAGTCCTGTCACGAACTGTGCGACTATCTAGGCTTAATTGCGCGTAGTAATTGCGCGCAATTGCCATATCGAATGGCATCCAAAGCATGGCAGGATCTCCTGGTTACTCATAGCAAACACAGGCAATGTTTCTGCTAATGGACTTCCGGGTTACCCGGAGGTCCATTGGCTGAAACATTGCATGTGCACAGGCCATACGTACAGAATTTGATAGTCTTACTATGGTCATAACGGGTAGATTAATACGCAGATTGACGTGCTATTTGTGCACATGTCATGACAGGATTTCTAGTTTTAACTGTAGCAGGCCGAGGCGCATTGCATTGCTATTTTCTATCGGGATTTTCAAGGCTTTCAACCCTCTTATTGCATGAGATTGTATTCTATACTGACATAAACCATTTGTTTTAAAAAATGGGTATCTAAAACACACAACTTTCTTGCTTCTAACTGCCAACAGGGAGCTATAACTGCATGCGTAAGGTACGCTTTTATCCGCGATAACACATAGACATCAGCTACCTCTGGTAACGGATGTCTTTGTGTTACCGCGAATAATACCACGTTCCCTGGATCCAAGGCTTGTAAAAAGAATTGAATTATAAAAAGGAGCCCATGACAATTACAAAAAAAATCTTGAATAATATTTTCATTCTTGGGCTTCAAAAACATAGCGTATGGTAGATTGGAACGTTCCAACAAGTGTCGTGCAATAATTTGGAGGCGAATAATAAAAGAAAATAATAACATTTGAATGACTTCGTTGTAGATAGACCTGGACATATACGAACATACGCTAGGTAAAATGAGGGAGTATCCTGACCTAATCTGGACGCTTTTTGAATGATGAAAGACGCGCTGTATACCCTTAACCCTTTACCCAACGCAGACGATATCAAAATTTATTATTTTAAATATAATTTTTTAAAAATTTTTCAAAAAAGTCCAACAAAACCATATCACGTGACCACTCATGGGAACGAGCTCAATGAGCTCGTTCCAATGAAGGGTCACATGATATGGTTTTGTTGAAATATTTTGAAAAATTTAATTTTTTCAACTGCTCAATTTGCATATTACGCGGGCGGATGCGGGTGATTCGTTAGGTAAAGGGTTAATAATTGACTAGGAACTTGACTCTGTGCTTTGCAGTAAAATCACTATCGTTGATCTGTGGGTCTTCACTGAGCATGGTTCTGTCACTAATTTGTACCAGAATTTGGCAGATTATCAATAGGGGTGTTACATTCCTCCAAAACAACGTCATGGACGCAGATACTTTATAAGTGGTGATTCCGGTAGCCGACACGGATGTTTGGACGTAGAACAATCGAATAAGAAAAAAACACGCCTCATTGCTTGTTGTCGCTATAACGACGCTGACCAAATCCCAGACTGTGTAACAAATACACATAAACGTTTAACCCTTCCTTTTTTATTAGGGTTTAACGACACATTAACAGCCGGTGACAATTTTACGGGCGGAGGAAGCCGGAGTACCCGGAAAGAACCACCGTGCAACGACGAGCAGCTGTCAGCTCTCCAACATCGTAACTCTGCACTCTGCACCGCGGCACAGACAGGGTTAGATTGGTTGAAGACGTGCGCACCATCGACGTGCAGTACGCCTTAGTACACAGCGTCATCGTGCCCCCATGTAGGCAATCGGGGTTAAGTGCCTTGCCCAAGGACACAACGCGGGAGAACGAATCAGTCACTGAAATGGTCACCCATCCAACTACTAACCGCGCTCGACGTTGCTTAACTTCGGTGATCTGACGAGAACCGGTTACCGCGACGCCACCGCGCCCCCGTTTAACCCTTTACCTAACGTAACGACAAAAACCGGCCAGCGCTATTCTAAAAAATTGCCAATTAATTTTCCTTATTTTTTCATTTTTTGCCTCAAAACATAGGTTATGACCCCTCATTGGAACGAGCTGGACGAGCTCGTTCCAATGAGGGGTCATAACCTATGTTTTTGAGACAAAAAATGAAAAAAATTAGTTATTCAAGAATTTTGTTTGCAAGTGTCGTCTGCTTTTCAGGTTAGGTAAATGTTTAAATACAGAATTGCGTCATATTCGGTTATGTCTAGTGTCGAACGACTGTTTTTAAGCACCATCCATATTCATCCGAAACTTGATTTCTGTCTGCCGTATAATGTAATAGGCTTAAAGTTGATCATAATATTTGCTTCATACGTATACATGTTGACTTAAAATACTACAAAAATTGTTGATGCTTATTTTGGTGACATGTGTAATCTCAAATACATGAGTGTACACACAGTATGTGAATATATATATGCAAAATCTTTGACAATCACAAACGGAAGAGGTGTAAATACACGTTTTACAACAAAGATCGCATGATGGACTTTAGAAATCTTACTTGGCCATGCGGTTTATAGTCCAGTCAAAATGCGACTAAAATCGGCTAACCTAGAAAATAAAGGACAGAACTGGTTATAACTTTTTTTCCATTCTACGATCCTTCCCGAACAGCAGAGAAAAAACCGAGCTCGAACTCGCGCGCATTTTAAAAAAAAATCAAGATAGCGTCCAAGATGCCCGCCGATTGTGAAAAATCGACCAGGTCATTTTGATGACATCATGCATTAATGAGTCGGTAGAAGATAGACTCCATTACAATGGATATATGTTCTACAATAGCCAGAGATACATTTGACATTGGAATTGTTCATCTGAATTCAGGATGGCTGACAAAATGCCGGCAAAAATTCGAAAAAATCGATTTTTTCCATATTTTTTGTGTATGTTTTCTGATGTAGAGACGGGTTTTGTGCGCTTATGGCAAAATATGCTATACTATTACAGAGGAGGCCATGCTCAAATAGCCCACGTCAATTTTGTCCACCACATTCGTGTGGAACACCCACAATTACAGATTTTATAAGGTTTGCGAAGATTGTAAATGAACCAAAAGAGGTCAATGCGCTATGATGTTGTACGAGCGGAACAGCTTCTTTGTGTACGAGATGACTGTTCGATGTTCATATTCATACTGAGGTTTACATCAACCAGAAACACCCACCTAATCTCACCTTAAAACCCAACAATGGCATAATAAAGTCCAAATATTATTATGTTCTTGAAATGAATAGCAGAATAGAAATAACTATCATGCATGTTACAATAATAGGAATCACATGTCAATATGTCATCTGCTCAGAATATGAAACCAGAAACCGAACATAACAGGGTCAAAATGATCACCTTAGAGATATATCCCTAATCGTTTAGTTCATTATGGTGGTTAAATAGGGAAATTATAGACTACCTTCTAACCCCACACCCCCACAAAAACCAACAAAGCAACAACAAAAAAAAAAAAAACCAATACAATGTCTTTGAGAGCACTAAGAGGACACAGTCACTAAGTTTACAGATACCTCACACTGCTAACCCAGAGAGCGGACATGTTTCTCTCTCCTATCAAGAAAATCACAAATAGAATAAAACAAAACAGACAAACTCAATCTTCGTCTACTATTGGCTGCTGAGCATTGTCACATCTCGTACCTCTACACGACCCACCCATCGTTGTACACTCCATGCCGACATGTTTGCAATTGCACTGTGCCAACTTACAGCCAGTTTTGAAGTTACAGTGAACAATTTTCAAAAGACTTTCGGATGCTGGGGTTTCATTTGTTTTCAAAGAATGCAGAACGTTTTACTTGATAGACCATCCCCAATCTGTGGCTATCAACGAATCTTCGCATCTCCATACACATATTTGATGGTACGTCCTCATACTGTGATATTGAGCAAAACTCTTAGTTGTTGGGAGTATTTTGGGGTTGACAGCAGACACCGATTTGGATACCTTTTCTGTGAAGATGGACCCACGCAAACTGTCCAAGTTACCAGTCGCCACACCTTTATATAGACAAGTGAATGCAGACTCGGATCAGCTGGGATTATTTCATCTTTATTCACATCACAGGGCAGTTTAGAAAATAACCCAGCGGCTGCTCTAAAGTGTGGACTGGATCTAAATAGTTTGATAGCAGTAGCTTTGCCCACACCAAAAATCCGTGATATAGTATAACAACCTGTGAAAACATGTGGAAAAGGAATATGTGCGCCTCTGTCGGCACCTAAACTCTCTTTTATGTCATGTATTGTCCATCCACCTTTGTTCTTCTTGCAGCTAGACCTCGATGCAAGATATATCGACTTACAAGTAGATATATCATGGTAGCATAGGAGAACGAGAAGATCAGTATCATCTCCTATGAGACACACATGTGCTTGTTTTGCCATATTAATCACAGTTCGAACTATGAGGACATCGGCGTCACCATTGGCATGTATGGTACTTATTCCTCCATGTTCAAGATATCCACTGAACAATGTGAAGAATGCTTGCCTGTTTTTTCATTAGCGAGACACGTCTCCTTCTTAACACTCAGAAAGCTTTTGGAGTCGATGGTGCCCCTCGATCCAAGTCATTTGGAGTGTGTATTATCCTTAGTTGATGCACCGCTTGTGTAGCCATCACAAAACATAGTTGCTCCCGGATAATGGGACTTGACACAGTCCACATATGCCTCGCAAATTTCTCCGAAGGTTTTGCCCCTACCTCACGGGTGTCAATGCAGCAGCATTACCCCGTCTAAAACATAGTAAACAGAGTTGCTGTCAAAATGGGCATCTAGCTTGACTATTGAACGGATAGACTCCGCTAAAGCAGGCTTGGCTACCTCTCTCAGACTGTCAAGAGACTCGAACAAGACGTCGGATGGATATGTACTCAACTCATAAGAAAACACAGCCGACAACTCGTCGCCGGATATTTTTCTCAGAGCAACAACAACCAATCTCTGCAAGAGAAGTTGTGGATCTATTTTCACAATCACATCACCCACTTTCAATCCACATTTGTCATTCATTTGGATGACTTGATCCTTCTTCTTATAAGTGTAATCATTGGCGTCCATGCCAAATATTTTAGATACAGCTCTTTCCCCAATAGCATGTGCTTTATCGATATTACTGAGATTGTACACGACGCCAGTCGGTATATTCCTCAGCCCGGACACACGTGCGAAGGGGTTTGTCTCATGCAGATGTCTCAATACAGTTACTGCTCACTTGTGTTATATGAACACCAAGACATATTCTGCATGGCGTCATTAATTTCAGAACAAGCAGGTCTGGAGAGGACATAAACAGCTCGTTCATATTCCGCCATCCCAATACCTCTGGTGAGACCCCCAACCGTTTTAAGATTTCTCATTAATTTCTGCGCTATCACCAGATCCGTCGAAAGTCCACCTCAATACCGTTCATCACTGTGAACCACGTCATAGCCAGACGTGAACATCTGGAATACCTCAGGACTTGCTTTATCTAGATCCTGCATGGTGGAGAGATAGATAATAAATGCATAATTCAAAACGCTGATAGAATATTTAACGGAATTCGACTGAAAACGTATTTTTTTTTCATTTCAGAGCCTCATTTTGACAGTCATTTAGGATATTATATAGAATTTGGTACCATATGATGGAGTTCCGTCTGTAGATCATGATACATTTATAAATAAGCCTATATTATCATACTATAATGTCAAATAAGGGAGTTAAAATGAGTAATGCATTTTTGGCGGCCATCTTGGACACCCTATTGGATTTCTCGGGAACGCGCATGACTTCGAGCTCGGATTTTTTTCTGTAGTTGAGAAATGTTCATAAAATCCAAAAACGTTCAAACTATTTTTGTACAAATATTTTCTACGTCTATCATACTTTCACTGGACTATTATGGGATGCTATTCTACTGGCTATCACAGACAGTATGCACACAATGAAGGTGCAAGACACAAAACTGTCTAATTTACGTTTCCGGAGAGGAATCTCTTTGGAAGGACAAAACACAGCAAGGAAAATATCAACGTGACGAATATTTGTGGTTCCCAAGATAAAGCATAGGCTGCATTCTCAACGTTTCAGCTCATGTGACCCCAGTCTTGGAGCTAGCAGGTAGACCACAAACAGAAAGGTTGCTAATTCTGCCTATGCCCCCTTTCAGATATTATAAAAAGAAAGAAAACCTGTAGGATGCCTCCACCCACAAGTGTTTTAGTAGTAATCCATTCTGCACAGCTTTTAATTTGACATTAGTACTAAATAAAAATAATTTAATCGTTTGCCCCGCCTCTGCGTTTGATTGGTTGAAAGCAAACAGATTGAAAGTCGTCAAAATCGCATAAACCAAATCACGTCAAGATTTGGAATGTCGCTACACGTTCGCACATCCGACCCAACTTTGAAGACCATGGAAGCCCCGCCCACTCAATCCAATTGTCACTATGAGGGCGTGACGGCAGACTGATAGATGGATAACAAGCTTGTAAACAAAGATCAATAATCGATTTTTCATCGCCTCCAGTCAGCGAGAATATAATGATAATTTCTCATGAACAATTGAATTTCATAAAATATACCGAAGTGGGAGACGAATAAAAGATCATATACCCAAACATGATTTTGGGGGAACTTAAAAAAATGTTTTTAATGATATTGTTACGTGACTTGCTAAATATCTGTCGTCTGCGATCGAAAATCAAAACAACAAACATTTGACAATGATTGACGTGACCTGTTTGTGGCACACTTTCCTGAGTTTGACTGTTGTCTTATGCGAAAATTAAAAGTTTTTCGTTCACGTACACATAGTTTTCATATTTTAATATTACAGCCGGATTAAATTATAAGAAATAACTGTTGTTTTCCTTCGGTTTCTGCGATATAAACCGAAATTTTTCAGCACAAGCTTAATCATAACTCGCTACGCGAGTTATGATTAAGCTTGTGCTGAAAATTTTCGGTTTGTATCGCATAAACCGAAGGAAAACAACAGTTATTTCTTAATAAGATATTTTTTTCAGATAAGAATACAAACAAGAAAACAGTGCCTAGTCCTCGTTGGTGTTTCTTTAAGAAATTGAACAGTTAATACAAGGGCACAGGAGTATAATTTTCCTTTATTTTATAACTCTGAGCGAAGGAGTTCGAATCACATATTGTGATAGCACATAAAATTTGTAATGATAAACTGAGCTAGTTCGAGGTGCTAAAAGTATACCAAAACCAGTTATTTTTTTTCAAAATATAAGAATGGCAAGTAACCTCTCTTGTCCCCTTCTTCGGACGCTCGTGGTAATCCACAATGTCAACCAGCAAATGTTATTGATAATTGTTTGACAACATGTCTCTATTCGGGTTTCAATGATGATACACATTAAGTGTTTGGATTGAGAATGTTTTATGTCATACTTTGCAAATGATCTGGTGTCGTAATTCATGATTCGTGAGGTATAATGGTTCTCTGCTTAGGTAACAGTGTGTGTTATCAAGTGCATCGCACTGCATAATCGTTTGCAGACAGGTGCTTGTATGAGGTGTAAATCCTCAGCTTTAACCACTGATCTCTGCACAACTGGAGTTTGGAATGAAAATCTGTTCCGCACATATGTGCGGAACGGAAATCGTTGACGAACTATTTTTAAATAGAAGCGACATTTCACTGGAATTTTCTACAAATCGTGCAACGTAATTACAATTTGAATCGCTAGCGATAGCTGAAAATCGTCCCATGAGTTTCAATGTGTTCTATGTGCCAGTAGTAACACGGGTTCCCCTCGCAAATTTGGTTGAAGAAAAAATGTATTCTTTTTGTTGATAGTTGTCAAATGAATTGCTGAGTGTCCTTCTAATAATTGTTTTTATAGACGTGAAGGCGTGTAATAAACACAGAACGACACACGCGTGTGAATGGATTAATCGATATAACACTTGTGCCATCGCGAAAGGATAAAACTCGAGTGCCTACTGGCACATAAAACACATTGGAACTCAGGAGACGATTTTCAGCTATCGCTAGCGATTCAGATTGTAATTGCGTTGCACGATTTGCAGAAAATTCCAGTGATATTTCGTTTCTATTTAAAAATAGTCCGTCAATGATTTCCGTTCCGCAAATATGTGCTGGACATATTTTCATTTTCCGCATGGTTTAGTGTTGCTGTAGATGGGGATTTCATAGAACAGGCGTGTAATAAAAAACCGTATCCCATGAATAAAGCTCCGGCTTTTGTGCAGTGATACTATTGTATGATCTGTTATAAAATGGCTTCCAACGTCGGGAGGGGGTATACTCGCTCCCAACTCGCCGATATCCATAAACGGTTAAAATATGAAATAACAAATTATGCAATAGCAATCAAAGAAGGACACCTGGGACGTTACCGTGTGAATAGAATACACAGCACAGCACTTCAGTCTCAGTTGGTGAATGTATTTCTATAACCTTAATGCTAATGAATTGTAACCATTCAAAAATAGAACAGAAGCCAATTTACTACGTAGATTTTCTTTTCCTGAACGTATCTTTTGAAGAGACACTCATTTAATACGTCTTCAATGTAGTTATCTCTTGTGTACTTCCTGTAATTACTAATTAATTGCCTTCACTGGTTCCATCAATGGCCCATAAAAGCCTAACCTTTGTCAGTAAGTAATCTGACCTCATTGGCCCATGTTAATGGAAGTGAAATGTTTTCCTCCAAGTCTGGCCAAGACTCAGTGCACAGTTAACGTAGCAATGTACTGGTTGTTGTTTTGAGACTTTATTACTTCTTTTAAAATCGTTGCAGGTTGTTTATGTTTTACAACGACATTTAAAACTTTGCTTCTTTTGTCTAAGACAAGGAAAATTCTAAATAACCTCTGCGTTATCACTTCATATAACGCTAAGGAGAACAACGATAGCCTTCACTCAAGAGTCATGCAGTGGAAAAACATAAGAGAGATATTTTTGTTTGCAGCTCTCCTACAACACATTAAGACAGCTGAGATAATTAAACAACAAGTGTATCAACATGGGAAGGCATATCCTCGCAACCTCAGTCCAACAAGGGCAACAACTTTCAATGAAATACTTGGACACACGTAGTTCCCCCATTGTTATATTGTAACCAAAAAGCTATGAAATGTGATGACAAGAAATAGTAGTGTAATAGCACGAAATTCCAAGTCCAAAAAGGCAATAACTCTTGAAGAAATAGTTGAACACAGTCCGTTCGCAATTCCATTTGTGTTATTATAATTAAACATTTTTATGTTCATGAGTTTTCAGACAAAATGATTGGCTAAAGCATTTCTTTTCTTTTTTTCATAACGCAATGAACCGAAAAAAATGCATTTAGGCCCGCCCTAAACCACGCCCCCAATATCTGTATTAAAAATTACGTTGCACAGTGTGAATGGAAACGAACCCCTGCACGCTCATATTGTTTATCTCATCATATTAAAAAGACTTTCAAAATAAAATTTAATAAACGATGAAATGCTTATCATGCTTTTATTCCATGTTCAATTTGTTTATCTGCAATATGTGGCCGTCTGCGTTCATCGTTTTACCCAATTCAAACGTAAACAATGGCGGTCATAATAATCCACAAACGAAACTCACAAGAACAAAATTTTCCAATTTCCAAATAGGCTGAATGAACTCCTTCTGACACAAAGTTTAACCAACTTCATGTCATCTGGGTTTACATCGAACGCCACATTTACAAACTGTGTTTTCAGTTTCTCGGGAAATGGTCAAAATCAGAATTAAATTTAACTCAAGTGTTGCTTTGAATGACAGCACCCTCCCGTCAAGTGAAAAAGGAGATTAAAGTTTTGTGTGGGCGTGGCCTATGACATTCCCTTTAACTTACGCAATTTAGTGGTCAATAAAATGTTTAATGACACAAGAACATGTTTCGGCGAAATGTATCATTATTTCAAACAAAATTTTAGAAAACTATGCCTTTTTTATTCAGTTATCACTAAAACGCAGGGTGCGACCTGGTTTTTATTTTTCCTCCGCAAAGTAGAGAGCGTTTAAATTTATTGCCCCTCAAGTTTAATTATAAAGAATGATCGTTTGTTTCTTTCTGTCTATTTCTTGAATTATGAATCCACAAAAACAAAGGCCAAACATAGTGTTTGGCCTTTGTTTTTTGGGGTTCATAACTCAAGAAATAGACAGAAACAAACGATCATTCCTTATATCACCAAAAAGCTATATATTAAATTTGAGAAATTATTTTGAACGGTTTTCTTTAAAATGTGACGACAAAACGTAAGGAAGGACGGCCTGATGCCCGGACAGGCTGCTCGGACGCACGACGGACGGATGTGCGCACGGAATGGAGGACGGGTGGAATCCATTCCTGTACCCCTCTTCCACTACGTGATTGGAGATAATAATTAATAGGAATAGACTGAATAGTCATTCATCTTACCTCCTACACATTTCTCAGAAAGTCACTGGGTTCATGACGCCACACCGTGTATATGTCATACATAGCCAGATACAATCCATATCCGGCAAAATAATTATTCATTTTTATTTATTATTGCAATTGCTAATTCAGTATACGGAGAAAGCTGCCGGGGAAATATATTCGTTACGCAGTGTGTTAGTAACATAATGGAAGTACGACGTCAGTAAATTCCACATCGCTCTCCCCGATATCATAAATGAGGACCATTGGCCGTGGCGGACTGATGGCCGCATAGAATTAGCATGATTATTCATTTGGCATTAATGTCGTTGTTTCAGATTTTGACTTTTATAATTTCATCTTCTTTGAAACTATTTAATGCTATTGTATTATAAAATGACGAATTGTAGTTCATCATAAATAATCTTTTCTATCTATATTGCTCGTGGTTGACATAAAAAAGAAAACTATCGCCAGAGACATTCGTCTACAAAAAGGATCTCTTAAAGGAAAGAAAGACACAAGTTGGTCACATTACATCAAACGCTACAATTTGTGATCCAAATTCAACTTCAATAAGACACATATACGGACTCTTACCGGAAGTGCTAATGGTGCTCTGCAGGACCCCAGTTATATTATTTGGAAATCACACGAGAATGACTAAGGATCTCATAGGAAAATGTTCAGGAGTGCGAATACCCTCATACTATACATACCCAGAACGACACGCGCATGTGAATGGGTTAATCGATATCGCACGAGTGCCAGCGCGGAAGGATAAAACGAGAGGCCACAGGCCTCGAGTTTTATCCTTCCGCGATGGCACAAGTCCAAAGGGTTCAAAGGGTTAAATAAGAAGTTGTTGAATGGTGCAAGAGAGTTGTAGTGCGTAATTCCGACTTTGGCCATAGTTAGGCATAAGGACTACCCTGAAAGAACTGCAAAGTCCCCACAGTGTGGCTACAATTCCAAGTGAGAAGTTGTTAAATGTTGTTAGATGGTTGTGTTGCCCGCAACGTTTTCATAGCGTTAAGGTAGAAGTTGTTGACTTTACATTTATTGCCAACGTAATGAAAAACCTTGTCACGACCTCATTGGGAGTCCACAATTTCACAGTCAGGCAACGTTGCTGCCAATGTTGTAACAACCAAAAATGCAAATTTTCCACAATGTTTTTACAGCAGTGTACTAGCTGGGCTCCAGTGTTCTTTTTGTGATACAGAGTAGATAATTCTCATTTCTTCATATCACAAGTGTGTCTCCGGGGAACCGAACGTGTGCCTAGTTAATCATCGGTAGGACTTGAAAAAAACGAGACTACAGCATCTTCTTCATCATTTTAAAAGGCCAAACTACGCGTAGAATGTATTATATCACATGAACGTCGTTAATATAGACGTAACAACCCATGACTTATTTCCTGATTATCAACTCGTGTCTAATCGGCGCGTGGTCCCATAGCAGCATCATTGCATTCTTGTGCGTAGTTCACATGACGTCAATTACGCCAACGGGTGCAAGTAAAGAGCATTCATGACGTCATGGTGTGAAGCGTTTGAGCCAACGAACTGATTGTCGGTTGTTTTTGGAGAATTTAGCGACAATGAATTAAATAAAAACTGTAAAAACATTCGAAAATTCATGTGATATACAAAATCTTTAACTCGTGATGTTTGGATATAAGATTTTTTGAAACTCGTTTGATGAATTCGATTCACAACTCGCCTAAAGGCTCGTTGTGAATCAAATTCATCAAACTCGCTTCAAAAAATCTTATATCCAAACATCACTCGTTTGAGATCGTCTATTTAATCGAACATTGTAGAGAGTTTAAGGATAGATTTAACACAAATCAAGAAAAATACACAGATCTCTATTGAAGTGGATTGCTGGAACGTCGCCGAAAAGCGTTCCAACCCAATATGCACCCCCTCAAGATGGAGTCAAGCCAATGCACGCGTGGGACGCCTATTGTCGGTGACAAAAGATGACGTGAAAGCTGTTAACCCTTTAACCAACGTAACAGCAAAAAACAGCCAGCGCTATTCACAAAAATTACCAATCAATTTTCATTATTTTTTTCATTTTTTATCTAAAAAAACATAGCTTATGACTCCTCACTGGAACGAGCTCGTTCCAATTAGGGGTCAAAAGCTATGTTTTTGACGCAAACAATATAGGTATTCAAGAATTTTGTTTGTTAGTGTCATCTGCCTTTCTTGTTAGTTAAAGGGTTTACAATGTGACGGCCGTCACCGAGTAACAGCTTTCACATCATAAAACGTCATGGTGTATACCGAAAGCCTAAGGTGAAAACTAGTAACATGGTAGCAACAATCCAATAACAGCACGAACCTGACGCACTCGGGGGACACCAGTCTAATCCCGTAAAGAATTCGACGTTGTTATGGCGCGGAACCAGTGTGGCCCTTAAATATTCAATCGCCTATCTTTAGATTCACTCGTTTGGAATATTTCAATTGGCCGGAAAAGAGAACCAACCGCCAACTCCACGAAAAGTAGGTAAACAAACAGCTTATAAGTGTCGAATTCCTCACAGAATTAGATTTGTGACCTGAGAGATTGTATCATCATTTGGTTTTTGACAGTAACTAAAATATGCTAGGAACAGTTAATCGGCATTGTCGTGAAAATTGTGTAAGTCTAAATATATATTTTTGGCAGACACCAAACTACATTTATATTCTTTTCAAATATCTGAATATTTTAGGGAAAGAATTTTTTGCTGACAATTGTAAATCTGTAGGAACAAATTGCACCCCACCCCATAAAACGAATAAAAATAAAACAGTATTGGAAGCTAGGACACTTGTTTGTTTATGACCAATGAGCTTTTCAGAAATGCAATTGCTTTGTGATCGGTGCAAAAGTACCATGCCGGGGTTATTTTGAATATCACTTACTTTCAGGGCGTGTAGGTTTTATGCGGAGTCAAGTGGAAAACGTTAATGTCAGTATTATTCTAGGTAAGAAATTCACAATGTCAGGTGTAGTAGTATCAACATGGTAAAATATACTGTCCACAACAAGTTAAGCAAACTCCCCCCCCCCCCCTAAAATACCTGTTGGTGGGTATACAAATAGCTCATATTGTGACGTTCTGCTTTCCTCTGTCGGATCAGGCATACATCCTTAAAACTGGTGAATATTTGCTGGCTATTGACCACTTCACTGCCGTGTGCTTATAGAGAAATGAGATAACATCACAGTGAGAGAAATTCGGAAGGTCATGGACAGCATGCTACTCCGATTAACCCTTTACCCAACGAAAAGGAAAAAACAGCCAGCGCTATTCTCAAAAATCGCCAATTAATTTTCATTTTTTTTTCCATTTTTTGTCTCAAAAACATAGGTTATGACCACTCGTTGGAACGAGCTCGTTCCATCCAGGGGTCATAACCTATTTTTTTGAGACAACAAAATAAAAAAAAATAGTTATTCAAGAATTTTGTTTGCAAGTGTCGTGTGCTTTTCATGTTAGGTAAAGGGTTAAGGTGTGTTAGATATGCTCGAGGCTGTTCCTTCAGGTACTGAACAACGTGACGTTTTTTAACGTTGTGATGATGTCGGCGGTGCCTAATATTCATTCAATAAAAACGAAAGCTCTAGAAACCCTCGCTTCACTAATAAGACATATCCCCCCTACTGCAAATAGCAGGTTTTCTCAGGGGAATTTACCCATTTACTATATACCGACTGTATTATAGGGGGGTGGCGGGGAAGGGGAGCTTAACCTTTTTTGGACAGTATAGTTGAAACAACTACGTTTTGATGGTAACATCCAATGATGCAGTTCTAATCCACACTGGAATTGTGAAATCATCCTGCACTGTTCTAGAATGGCAAAAAAGATATTCGTTCATCACATTTATCGACAGCAAGCCGTTATTTGATTTCCTCCAATTAATGATTGTACTAACCACCCCATGTTTTACGATGTCTGCTTTGTGATGTAGAGGGTTTCTTCGTGCAGAAGACTGAAATGAGTGGTTTAAAGTCCTGCCATTACCACTAACTAACTATGTAATAATGTGATGGACAACGAAATGTGAGGTTAATTGTTTCTCTCAGGTCAAGCAAACTGATGTCACAATACATCAATATATTGTGCCGAGTCACTTTTCTTATAGGACAATAAAGTGAAAGACTTCAAACGAATCAAGCGTTCCTCAAACAAATTGATAACAGGCACGATGACATTTCATGAATATATAACTTCATAACAAATGGAAGTTTTCAATAAAAATTTGAAAATTGAATAACAAACATATAACATTCATTGAAACACTCAGATTTAAACATTAAACAACTGTGCTATCCCCAAATGAAGACGGGTAATGAAAGACGTCAGAAACCGATTTTAAGTCTACATTTGTGAAGTTATTTTATTTTTATAGGACTATCTTACCCCCAGACAAGTACACCGCCACAAGCAGAAAGGAAGCGAAGAAAGCAGGACATCCAATCACCAAGTCCACCTTAGAGAGCACCTCATTCACTGCTGATGCAAAGAAATCAAACGGACGAAGAATAGATACAGACACACCGAAAGAAGCCCGGCGCCCTCAGCACAGAGTTGCCATACCAGCCCCGTCGCTGAATTGCACATGATCTCAGGTGGCGAGTGGGGCGTAACTGTTGGTGGCGGTTGATTTTAGGAAACTATAACACGTCTCGTGCAACTCTAGTGAAGAGGAGGGGGAGGGGAGTAATATTCAGTTTTGAGAGGTATGTTCCAATGAGATTTCATGAAACATTGTGTTCAAATTATTCAAAAGAGAAAGAGAGAATCAAACAACGCAGGTTTTAGATCAGCCCCGGTTTAATCCCATAGCGTTTATAAAAAAGAGAAAAAATGAATGTTCAGCAACATATATCATACTATGTCATTATTCATTCATAGTCATTTACGTTTTGCACTGATACCTCCTTTTAGACAGAAAATATATTAAAAAATTATTACAGACTTCTGATTTAATTTACTGCAGCGTACGCCCCGATCAAAATAAAAGCTCACCTAAATTGACAGCGTTTTCGCCCAATGCGTCAGACCCGTTTCATAATGTGCAGCGCCCCTCTCTTGGAAAATAGCCAACATCTTGAACGCAGTCAAATCGAAACACAAAGGGACCTTTGCAGGCCGTGTAACTTCACTGTCTGCCCAATGCTGTCAAACTCGTTTATCAATGTTTAACAAAATGATTTTAATTGTAACAAAACATTTTTGTTTATAAAATCAGTGTTCATTTAGAATTTAAAAGCAAATAAATAATAATACTTGGTTCAGCCTTGCGTATGTTTTAGATATCAAATCCTATTAGTTACAGCAAACCATTTAATCCTTTGGACACCGATGGCATGTTCCATGTCAATTCGGCGGCAGACATTGAAGACTTCATATTCATTATTTGGGGGTTGCTCAATTAATATTTTCTACGTGCAGCCACACATTCACTTAGCAGCCATCCTACTTAATGAAAGTATGGCCTATCATGTTCCTGGGCCGGAAAAAAAGCCTCGAATTCAAAGTATTAACTGCGATCTACAAAATCGAAACAAAAACACAGAACGACACACGCGTGTGAATGGGATAATCGATATGGCGCGAGTGCCAGCCAGGAAGGATAAAACGAGAGGCCACAGGCCTCGAGTTTTATCCTTCCGCGATGGCACAAGTATCTACAGCAACACTAAACCATATGGAAAATGAATATCTGTACAGCACATATGTGCGGAACGGAAATCATTGACGGACTATTTTTAAATTGAAGCGAAATTTCACTGGAATTTTCTGCAAATCGTACAACGCAATTACAATCTGAATCGCTAGCGATAGCTGAAAATCGTCTCCTGAGTTCCAATGTGTTTTATGTGCCAGTAGGCACTCGAGGTTTATCCTTCCGCGATGGCACAAGTGCCATATCGATGAATCCATTCACACACGTGTGTCGTTCTGTGTTTTTACACGCGTTCACGTCTACAAAAACAATTATTAGAATTTACTCAGCAATTCATCTGACAACTATCAACAAAAAATCACCTGCTATCGCCAACCAAATTTGCGAGGGGAAACCGAGTTACTATTCCCCCCCCCCCCCCAGAGTCCCAATGTGTTCTATGTGCCTACTAAGCACTGAAACCTCCTTTTTTGCAGCTATCGCTAACGATTCAAAATATAATTGTGTTGCACAATTTGTGGAAAAATCCAGTGTAATTTCGCGTCTATAGTCCATCAACGATTTCCATTCCGCACACATGTGCGAAACAGATTTTCATTTTCCGCACGGTTTAGCATTGCTGTAGATGTGGATTTCATAGAACAAGCGTGTAATAAATTCACACATAAACCCGTAAAGTATCGTGTTATCGATTTATTAGTTTTCAAACGTCTTCAAATTCTAACTCATACTGTTACAGGAACGATGGAGTATTGGTGTTTTTTAAGGTCATATATTCATGCACATTAGCTAATCATGACCGTGACAGTTTTACGGGTGGAGGAAGCCCGAATACCCCGAGAGAACCACCGAGCAACGACGAGCAGCTGCCAGCTCCCCAACATCGTAACTTCGCACTGCAGCACAAACAGAGTTAGATTGGTCGAAGACATGTGCACCATCGACGTGCAGTACGCCTTAGTACACGGCGTCATCGTGCCCCATGTGGACAATCGGGGTTAAGTGCCATGCCCAAGGACACAACGCGGGAGTCCGAATTGATCGCTCCGGCGGTCACCCATCCAATGATTAACCGGGCTCGACGTTAATTGCTTAACTTCGCTGATCTGACGAGAACCGGTTACCGCAACGCCACCGCGCCCCCGAACGATGGTGTAACAATCCTTTGATAGTGCAGGAAAAGTTAGGGTCCCAACATCGAAACTTGAGTATTGAGTGAATGACGAATTAAAAAAAGGCCATAACCGACAGAAAAGAAAATCTGAGGGTCGAGTTCAAAACTATTTTGGAAATGGGTGAATAAAGAAAACAAAGGTAGTAATTCACAGACAATCGCAGTAGTGGGCAGAAATAGATCAAGACCGAACTGCGTCAGAATTAGTAGATCAAAACCGAACTACATAATAAGTAATCACGTACAAAGAAAAAGTAAACAACAAGAGGCGATGGGGCATCAGGAAGCCACCGGAGTACAAAAAGAAGTTCCTGAAAATTTATTGAACATCGTATGCAGCGAAATAAAAGTAGACGGGGTACGAATAGTGGTTTCAAAATTACAGAATGGAGCCGCGGAAGGGACAGTTTAAATTCCTAACGAGTTCCTAAAAATGGTAAGGTAAACTATATAAGCGTCTCTCAGCGTTATTCATCTTCATCGTAGAGACACTGGAGGTTCCCAAAGAGTGGAGATAAAGCAGGGTAACTCGGTGTACGCGTTGGGGATAAGGAAGTATTGGATAGTTAACGGGGGGGGGGGGGGGGGGGGGGGATCTCTGGCAGTAACAATATTGGAAAAGACTTCTGTAATTTTCTATATGGAAGATAAGAGGAGGTGATCGAGAGGATTTTTTTTGATCCACTAGAATTCTTTCATGGGGAGGAGATAACGGATCATCTTTTCACGCAAACTCAACTGACAGATTCAACGAAAGGCATATGGTAGGGTACGGGGGAGTGGAAATGTGGCGAAGCTCGGAGCTTTGGGCTTGTAGGGTGAAATTGTTGGAACTTTGAAAGCAATGTGAAAAGATGTGCGGAGTGAGCACAGACCGGGTAACATAATAACAAAACGGATACCTATGAAGATTTCCACATGAGCTATGAAATACCTTTTCTGAGACCGTAAAGTTTGTCAAAGTCGGATAAGAATGTAAAGAGCTCCCAAAATGTGGTACTAATATCAAAGAAAAACGCATGGTAAGGATTTACCATATCGTAAACTGGCAGTTATATTTTGGGGCATTCGCCCTTCTGTACCTTTTTCCTTGAAGGCGTCAGTCGCTTTCCTGTATTATTCAAACCTACATTAACCACCCCACAACGGAGATTTGGACTTACCCGTATGTTGCAGATAGTATTGTATTGTACGATAGCATCTAAACAATACGTTTAAGGGATTAATAAGAGAGAGGGTAGAGAACGAAGGATAGGAATCAATAAGCCGAGTAGGAGCTCGTCAAGTGTTTCACAAGCGCCGTTGGCTCGAGTGAAATAATGGATAAACCCTAACAAGGTTCATTGGTTCCTTTGCCCGGTACTCTACGTGAGTTCTGTTCTGTTATTATACAACGAATAAACTTGAATTATGTCAATGTAGCTTGGATATTTAAAGAAAAATATAACCTGCGGTGTCTATTTACCTTCTGGCATGACACCGTTTTGTGTCGAGGCATTTCCTCCACATTATGAAATCAGTCAGATACATGTATGTAACGACCAGCCAGAAATGTTCTGTACATGACGTTCTTATATGTCGGCCGGATTGCACGCGTGGTTTATCTATCACATTTCTCAATGTCTGTATTGTATCAAGTAATGTTGAATACACACAACAATCGTGATATAATGAGACACACAAACATTATTTTCTCTCTGTATCCCGAAAAGTCAATCTGAACACTAGAAACTTTGGAGAGCTCAACGATTTGCGTCCTATTAAACAGTAACATCACACCACAGAAGCACATAGTGTGTCTCTGTAAAACAGGATAACGATAAACCTTTCATCGCTTAGATATTGCGATATAACTGACACATATTGATAATATAAATAATATATCGCCTGAAAATTAAACTTAAACAATAGCATCTACACTGATCTTCCCTTAACTGAGTTTAAAAGCTGGGACAACAAACCTATATGATATAAATATTACAACTATGTTATGTACCTCTGTGGTTAGGATTTAATCCAGGGCGTTTTTTTTGGACCCGTATTTTTGCCCCATTCCCAATGTGAAGTAAGCAGTAAAATTCGCCAATGAACTAAAAATGTTTTTTTTTCCATTGAGCTGCGATCTACCATTTACCAGTAGCCCAATCCAATCAGCATGGGATTCAAGACCTGGACATATTATAATGCAAAAACGCCTCAGATTATGTTCTCAGAAGTTCTAATGTATGGCTGATTAAGAACCTCAATTCCAGAGACCTCAATCGATCTGTGGTGCCTGACAATTGTCAGGCACCAGAGATCTTTCAGGGATACCTGCAATTATGTATACTCCCGTAACATGCAACAGATACTGCTTTTCTACCTATCGCTGACAAATGTCACATGTCCGCGACAGGTGAATAGGTAAGCATTTATCGGGGTGGAACATACGCCATATGTTTGGTCCTAAGTTTGACTTGCATTAATATAATTGTACTTCAATGTGTCATATTCTGGGGTGAAAATAGAGAGAGGATACCAAATCTGTTGAGAAAGTGCCAGAATTATATCACAAGTGACTATAAGAAAATAGGATTTCACGAGCGACCGAACCCCGCGAGTTAAAAGTTAGAATTCCTTCACTGACGAATGTGATAATTCTGGTACCTACTATAAAGAACTTCCAGTCAGGAGTTAGTTTGGAAGAGGTTGTCTGTCCTCCATCCCATCCCATATATCAGAATTAAAAACAAAATGATAAATACATGTATACTTCCATTATGACGCATTCTAGTACATTCCATCGAGACAGACAGTTTTTGAGCTCCTGGATACTCCCTGAATGCTTCTTATTGCACGATAGTCGAACGCAAAATGAGACGATGATCATAGCCAGCGGCCTTTCCGACTGTTTTCGATGATGACCATCGTCCGAGTTTGCGTTCAACTCTCCCGATAAGATGAATAAACGTTACACTCCGTCTGATGTCGTTAGAAAGACAATACTCAATTCCACTCGTCCATTCGCAATAACAAGTAGATATTGGAGCAGGACGACATAAAAATCACATTCCATGTTCCGGCCAGATCAGTGAAAAATACGGTGCAAATGCCTCTGAAGTTTCTTCCTCGTGAAATAATGTAAAACCCGAAACCGTTTGTCCCACTTTGTTATTTAAAGCACACACTAAAAAATCCAACATTTTTGTTCCCAGTCAGCGCAGTTTGTGTGGGTGAATTTATCGTGTATTTACATGGCAGAATAAAATATGTTATTCTGTTTCAAAAGACAAATATAGGAGTGACTACATTTATTAGCCTTCTGATGTTTTTGTTAAAAATAAATATGGGTAATAGAAGAATCCTTCATCTCTTCCGTATGTCAAGGACTCCAACCATCCTTCAGGCCATAAAGTACACTTTGCCGCCGCTCCAGAGATTATCCTCAGCCCAAGGGTTATTATGCCATCACCGTTTAAAATGCAATAAATTTGTTGATACATTTATTTATTGGTGTTTCATTTCATTTTCAGTACCGTTTGCTACCTCATGACCACAACATAGGGATATTAAGTCAAAGTTAGCAATAGTAGATAACTTTGCTGCCCACTTTAAAGGAGTACCATCCCAGGCGTTTATTTTTGCAAGGAAAACAAGCACTACTCCACTTCCAGAGGTTCCCACAGGGAGTGGGGGGGGGGGGGGGGGGGGGGGGTCAATATATCTATTCTAAAAAAAATCAATACTGAGCTCATACCATAGCGAGACACTATAATGTGAACTCATTACTGTATGATTGTATTTTTGTGGGAAAAGTCAATAGTCTTGTGGGACGAGTAAGATTTGAGAGTCGCTCGTTCCGTTGGATAAACTGAGTATGAAAAAATATTAGGTCTGTGAAGCTAGCATGACGTTGGGAGTTGGACATTCGTTTGGCATTCGCCTGGAGTTAGTCTGAGGTTCGGAGTTTGATATTCGTTTGACAACCGTTTCTGGTCAGTTTGACTTGCGGCGTTGGACGTTAGTTTGGCATTCACCTCTAGTCAGTTTTTGCGTTCGGCATTTGAAATTCGTTCGACATTCGCCTATAGTCAGTTTCACGTTCGCCATAGGATGCACAAATGTATGTGTTTATAGAAAAAAAGCCCACCATTGTCTGATCTTTGCTTGACCTGAATACAACAGCCCAAACAGGCCGGCCCTAACAATACCTATGCCACTGGGACTTATATGCGATTTCGAAGGAGTCTTTACTGACTGCAAGGACAATTATCATCATTACTGGATATCAATATATACTCAATGCACTTGCACGTCAAATAACCTTTACTGTTGACTTTTTAAAATTGTGCGGAAACTTCACCCTCATATGGAAAGAGGCTTGACAGTGACGGTAATCGTCAAAATTCGACTCAAATTATACTTGATCTGAGAGTTCAATTCCCTCTCTATACCAACAGCAATAACAAATTCAACACATAAACAATGCAAACCCGTTTCAATAAATAAAGTATGGGAAAAAAGGTTCTCAGGACGATATGGGTCATTTTGTGAGTACAGGCGGGGAGAAATACTGACACAAGGAACAATATATTTACTACGATGACTTAAAATCCGCTGATAAATTTGTTGACTGAGTGGAAGCAAATGGGGAGACTTCTACTGAAGTATACGCAACTCATTCATCAAGTGATTTTCGAACATCAAATCCCGTCGATTATTTCTCATGTAACAACTTGGATCAATCTCGATAAAAATTGCACCACCTAAAGAGTCAAACTGCGGAAGTATCAGATAAATAATGAGCATTTACATCTGGTGACAGCATGCTACATTGAGTAATTATCCTAGAAATCAAAGCAATCATCGGTCGTCATATCATGCCGTTAGGCAGAATTGCATCTTCGTTCACGTGGAATTAAGGCGAATATAATAGCCGTATATACAATAGTTTACAAGACACGAATGTGTTTTTGTCATTTGCCTTCAAGACGTTCTGAAACGATTTGAGACACTCTCGCATAATTACCAAGATAAGAGCAGACAGATTGTTTGTACAGTGTAATCCCATGTCGTGTACGCATAACAGACAGTAAAACAACTGACACAACATTGAATGAAAGTTGATGACCCTCCCACTACAGAGTACATGCATCTAAAAGAAGTCGCGGTGGTTCATTAGTTTGATTACTTGAATTTATACCGAAAGGTCGACAGTTCAATCCGCACCCGCGTTGCGTCCTTGGGCCAGACACTTAACTGATAGAAATTGTAACAAGGCAAAGAGACGTGGGCAAAACTAATTTAGCACTCTACCACTCTACCAGTTAAACCCGACTGCCCACGTGTGGCATAGTGGAGTTGTGCGTTGTCAACATGTTCAACAGCTGGAGTCACATCGTGTGAGGGAGTTTTTTTCTGGTGGGGAAGCTGGAGTACCCTGGGAGAACCACCGGGCTGCGGCGACCAACTGACAGACTCCCCAACTAACTGTCAAATCATTAAACAACCCTGAATTGATATGCAAAACAATATCAAGCGTAATGGGAAAGCTAATTGCTTTACGCGCATCTGAAAGGAAAACTCCATTGGGAATGCCATTTTTTTCAATTCAGCGAACCGCTCATCACAAAAGCACAGTGTTTTAGTTTGGGCACATAACACAGTTACTTGTTTAAGTGACGAGATTTATTTGTGCTATAGTTTCGACCCCACATGGCAAAGAGTCTGATACCATCAGAGTAATGGCTGCATAATGTTGAATGAAACACTGCATTTACCTTTCTCAATTGACAACTGTCGTCCGCTGTTCTCCACACTTAATCCAAACTTATGAAATGCGAGAGCAAACGCTACTTGGGGATTCAAGAATGTGTACATACCATCGTACTGGTAGGGGAGATAACATTGTGTATTGGCGTAGCCGAAAGTGTTAACCATTTCTAACCGTGCAATGAGACTGCCATATGATGAAACTATTTATTGTTCAAGTGTCGCAGAACTGAGGTATTCAAGTGAACAAGTTGGACTGTTAGGGTTAAATGAAATTCTCACGACTTTCCCTTATTTCCACCACATCAGCAGAATTGGTAGGGCTGTAACATTACAATGATAACTTCCACTGACAGGTCATTTTCTATTTTGTTACATCATTTCTTGTCCCACGTATACGTTTTAAATAAATACACGTGGGAGAATGTTGTGAGAGAAGTGTGTATGCTGTCGTACGTTGAGGGCACACAAGAAGTTAAGAAGGTATGCGCGCTGTACAAGCGCCCTGTTTAATGTGGATTTCACACTTGGCAAAGTAGAGTATCAACAACAATGACAGAAGTCACCGTCTTGTGCCACAGGTGGAACAGACATGTTCTATACATTGCATCGTATAGCCAGTGAGGCTCGACGTCATGGTCGCCATCAAACAACATCAGTTTTGAGTAAAGAGCTCACCAAGCCCTTGTAGCTATAGGCCATTGTAGTTAGTTCGTTCCCTGAGTTCCAATGTGTTCTAAGTGCCTACTGGCACATAGAACACATTGGAACTCAGGGGACGAGTAGTGCAGTGGTTTTAGGAAATACGCTCCCGGAGCTATAGAACAGTGTAGTCAGTTGTGCAGTGATTTTAGGAAATAAGCTCCCGGAGCCACAGGGCATTGTAGTCAGTAGTGTAGTGCTTTTAGGAAATGCAAAGTACGGTTTCTTCTTAACAATCAAGGAAGATTAGTTACTCTTCGTGCTATGCCGTGTACGAAACACAATCGGAATTATCACACCCATCAACTGGCGTCGAAGATTCAACAAGTAAAAGGGCCTTTTGACTTTTCTTTTAGGACTTTACTTGAACGAGGAATGTGAATTCTATGAGTGGTTTGTGAGTTGTTTTGTTTATTACATTATTCATCATTTTACCCTTTTTTCATTTCTTATAAAGTAGTTTAATTAAATTTAAGAATTTCATATAAACTTCGTTTTATGGAAAACACAAGCACACAGAATGTGCACCTCGGAAAGGACCTGGACCCCAAACATTTAGCACCTTATGTGTTACACTAAGTCGCATCTTGAGACATATGGCGAGGCTAGAAGGATTTGTTTTTTTTAATTTTTGGTCGCGAAAGTTTAAAGATTACTTTTCCCAAAGGTTTCATTGTTAATCCATAAAACGAGGTTCGAACGACCCATATTATTTTCTCTCCTTTCCACGATTAACTTGCATAGGCAAGCATCAAAAGTTATGATTGTTGTGTTACAGATTCACATGAAGGCCAATTTCTGAAGAGGTTTTGAAGGAAAATTAATTACCAGTTGACAATACCTAGATATTTCTTTTGAAAGTTCTCTGGCATAGTTATGGAAACTGCAACCCAGCTAGTAGCGTTAGGGGAAAATATGGGTCTGATCGGTACGGAGTTATCAGATTTTGCGCAGAGGGAACGCGAGGTCCAAAATGAAGAACTGCATAGTCAGACGGCTTTTAAACGGGAAGAGGCGAAAACTAGGAAAGGGGAGGCACAACTTAGGAAAGAGGAGGCACAACTTAAAATTGAAGAAACCCAAAAGGAGATAGAATTACTAGGGTTGGGTCCGAGTCAGAGAGGAAACTCCAAGACAAAGGGGCAATGTAGGTCCTGAAGTTAGGGCAGTGCGCCCAAAACTTCTCAAGTTTGAAGAAGTTAAAGATGATATGGACGCATTTTTAGAACGTTTTGAAAGATTTGCTACTGGGCTGAATTGGAAAGAAGAGCAGTGGGCAATATCTTTATCTCTTCTCTTCACTGGGAAGGGGTTAGATGTATACACCTCACTCCCACCGTCTGAGGCAACCAATTACACTGTGTGAAAAAGATTCTTAAACGTTACGAGCTAACTGAAGAGGGATTTAGAGTTAACCCTTTACCTAACATGAAAAGCAGACGACACTTGCAAAAAAAAATTCTTGAATAGCTAATTTTTTTCATTTTTTGTCTCAAAAACATAGGTTATGACCCCTCATTGGAACGAGCTCGACGAGCTCGTTCCAATAAGGGGTCATAACCTATGTTTTTGAGACAAAAAATGAAAAAAATACTGAAAATTAATTTGCGATTTTTGAGAATAGCGCTGGCCGGTTTTGGCCGTTACGTTGGGTAAAGGGTTAAATTCCGCCAAGTAAAGCCTGATAAGGAGGAAACGGTTTTCCAGTTCTGGGTTGCGAAGAGTTTTCGGGAGATGGGTACAGCTAGCAGACGTTAAAGAAACATTCGAATAATTAAAAGATCTTATGATTAAGGAACCATTTTTATCTAGCTGTTCAAGTGAAATGACTTTATTTCAAAAAGAAATCAGGCCCAAGAGTTTGGACGAATTAACTGATCTGGGGTAAAAGTACATAGAAGCACACGACAGTTCGATTAGTTGAAGTGGGCACGTCTACGGCCGTAATGACAAGGTAAGTAAGAGGACGTGGCAGGGCGACCAGCGGAAGGAAATAAGCTCCTAGAGCCACAGAACATTGCAGTCAGTAGTGCAGTGCTATAAGGAAATACGAAGTGCGGTTTCTTAACAATCAAGGAAGATTAGTTACTCTAATCGGAATTATCACGCCCATGAACTTGCGCCGAAGATTCAACAAGAAAAAGGGTCTTTTGAATTTTCTTTTAGGACTTTACTTGAACGAGGAATCTGAGTTCTATGAGTGGTTTGTGAGTTGTTTTTTTTATTACATTATTCACCATTTTACCCTTTTTTCAATTCTTATAAAATAGTTTAATTAAATTCAAGAATTTCACATAAACTTCGTTTTATGGAAAACACAAGCACACGGACAGTGCACCTCGGAAAGGACCTGGACCCCAAACATTTAGCACCTTATGTGTTACACTAAGTCGCATCTTATGACATCTACCCACAAATAATGAATTTGTGTTGAATTCGTGCCATTAACATCCATCATATGGAGGCCAAAACTGATAAAAAAAACATTTGAATTGCTACTTTTGTGTCCATTACGTTAGATTAGGCGCGTAGCCAGGTATGTATACTGGGTGGGGAGGGGGGGGGCACAGTGATCTTTTGAGGGTTTCAAGAATTTTTATGCCGTAGGCATATCACGAACGGTTGACGTCTTGAGTGTAGGGCCCGTGGGAAGGAGGTGGTGCCCCTCTCGCGTTACTATCGTTGGGGTATTTTATTTTTAAATATGTCCTGAATGGCACTCTTTGAAGACATTTTGGATGCTCAGAAGAATGTCAATGTTTCACAAAGTGTGGTATGTCATCTGTAATTTCACCAGTTTACGCCACATGTAGATCGTAGAATTCAGAATTTTGATGAGTTAAGCCCCCTCAGCGCCCCCCTCCCCCACCTCAAACATGGCTACGCCACTGACGGTAAAGGGTAAAAACAAGAAATCTACAAAACATGCTTTTTGTTTAAGCGTGGAAGAGATGTTTTGAAATAAGGTGGATACGGCAAGAATCTTTGAGCTCATTGGGCAAAACTCTCTGTGAAGAATCCATACAGATCTCCCACAGCATAACCCGATGATGCCAAACGGACAAATGCATAAATATTACCATATGAACAACATATCGTCCCTTTAGTGCAACAATGTTGCCGTTTTGTACAGAAGGGACGATATTATCTTTACCAACCAGTTTGTTACTCGGTGGAATGTAAGAATGGCGTCGACAAGAAAACGGTTAAAGATCCTTACCAATACATCAATAATCAAAACTTTGTACAAAACCAAAATCGACAAGAAAATTACAAGTTGGTTTACAAAAGAAATCAAAGAAAAACACGGGGATAATAATTCTAATTTTGTTTGTCGTAGAATACGCATACATCGCACGTCCATTGACTTATTCTAAGTCTTGGAGAACCTCCAAATCAATTTTACGACATGAAGGGATACAACCTTAAAGTCACTCTGATCTCATATCAAACATAATGATGCCATTTAAATTACCTAACATGAAAAGCAGACGGCACGTGCAAAAATAATTCTTGATTAACTAATTTTTTTCATTTTTGTCTCAAAAACGTAGGTTATGACCCCTCATTGGAACGAGCTCGACGAGCTCGTTCCAACGAGGGGTCATAACCTATGTTTTTGAGACAAAAAATGAAAAAAATAATGAAAATTAATTGGCGATTTTTAAGAATAACGCTGACCGGTTTTGGCCGTTGCGATGGGTAAAGGGTTAAAGGAACCTGTGCATGGAAGAGAATACATCAGGTAATACTTCCTCAAAGATTCGAAATCCATTTCTAATCCATTTTCAACCGAACTACAAGAGTGATGTGGTTCATTAGTAAACACTCGGAACTTTAGAACGAAGGGTTGTAGGTTCGATCTGACTCGCGTCATCTGAACTGTATCCTCGGTGAAACACTTAATCACAATTATCTGGGGCAGGGAGGTAGTTACACTTGCCACCAACCAATTCCATCTAGCTTGTGCAAAGTTAGTAAGTTATTTACGCAGCTCGGTGGTTCTTCATAGGTGCCCCGGCTTCCCCAGACATGAAACTATCCGACACGCCATGACACTGCTGTTTAAATTGTTGTTAACAAACAAGGAAACAAACAATTACCAGAATCATAATGAAAAACACTGCCATCAACAGGGCGACATATACTCTCCCAAAAAAGAAAGTGTGCATGCTAAAAAAGAACACTAAAAAAGATATATATCATTTTCATTCATGGAAATTTTATTCAATCACAGATGAATCAATTTGTGATCAACACGAGAAATTTCATTACGCTACGACGAATACTCTTGGTGCCATGGAGAGTCAAAGACACTAAGGGTCAAACACAAAAGTCACACACTCAATATCTGGTATGACCTCCGTCTGCATCGACTACTGCTGTGCATCTACGCCTCATGGAAGCGAACAAGTTAGCATGGAAGTGTTGTGGGATGTTGTTCCATATTCTGATAAGCTGTCTTTGGAGTTCCACAAGCGTTGACGGTGCAGGGGGAAGCCGGCGTAGCTGACGTTTCATTTCGTCCCATACGCGCTCAATGGGTGAGATATCGGGCGAATTTGCGGGCCAGGGAAGAACATCCACTTGTTGTTGTTGCAGATACTGTTGAACAACACGAGCTGCGTGGGATCGGGCGTTGTCATGCTTTAGAATGACGCCGGGGCCGTGACGTTGCAGAAATGGGACAACAACAGGTGTAAGCACTTCATCACTATATCTGGCTGCATTGAGATTGCCACCAATAATGACCAGCTCAGTTTTGTTACGGGCAGTGATGCCACCCCACACCATGAGAGACCCTCCCCCATAACGGTTTCGCTCCACGACACATGGATCTGCGTAGCGTTCGTTTCGACGTCTGCACACTCTCTGGCGGCCATCTGATGATGAAAGATGGAAACGACATTCATCTATGAATAAAACACGTCGCCACCAGTGTAAGGGATGCCTGAGATGTTGTCATCACCACTGCAGTCGAGCACGACGATGACGTAACGTCAAAATCGGACGAATTGCAGGTCTTCGAGGACGTAAGCCGTATTCTCTCAGCCGGTTGATTACTGTTTGAGGATGTATCTGTCTCAGGTTAGGGATGTTCCTGGCTGTCGTCGTTGCCGTTTGTTGCCGGTTCCGGAGATGGACGACACGGATATACCGATCTTGTGCAGGGGTGGTACCTCGGGTTCTCCCGGAGCGGGGTCGGTCTCGAACGTCATCATGTTGTGAATGTCGATGGACTAGCCTGTCTACAGTGTTACGGTGGCAGTTCAAATGCTGGGCAACCTCTCTGTGTGTTCTGCCAGCTCTTATCATACCCAGGGCAAGGAAACGTTGATTCATTGTCAGTCTTGGTATGCTAATGTGAAGTCGTTTTAACAGCAGCGCAAGTTTGAATGTGAACGATAGGAAGGCCTTACTTTAGTGTTTAAATACCCAAGGATTCACACTGCTGCATGAATTTTCTCCACGTGCAAAACATGCCTTTTCACAAACGTGCAGCACGTCATTTAACGTTAATGCAATTTTAACGGGGAAAGCTGTTTTTGTGTTCAATATAACTTATTCATGAACAGGTTAACACTCTTTACACCTACGAAATTATTTTTTTGGAGTTTGATCAATTTCTGCAATGCACACTAGCGAGTATATGTTACCTGAAGGTTAATTAATTAATTAATTAATTAATTGGGTGCTAAAAACACTTTCGACAGCGATGGTCGCCTCGTATCAGACAGTTTGGCGAGTGGAGAAAGCCGGAGTAGGCGGAGAGAACCACCAAGTAGCGATGAGGAACTGTCAGACTCCCTAACATACTAACTCCGCACATGCAGGGTTAGCATTGGTTGAAGGCAAGTGCGCCATCGACGTATTTTACACAGCGACACATGTCCTCACGTCGGAAGTCGGGATTAAGTGCCTTGTCTAAGGACACAACGTAGTGGCCGCTGGTCAGGTTCGAACCGTGGATCTTTCAGTTTGAATTCCAATCATTCAGCCATCGCGCTCCCTGCTGAAAACAATTCAACAAGTTAAGTGGTCATCCAACACAACTTTTTGGGGTAAATAAACAATTTTAAAATCAACTTTCTTTTGGAAACTCGGATAAAAACAGAAGGTATTTTTCTGTCACTGTCTTTGGACAACACCATGGGGAAAGTCTGTGGGGAAAACATAACACTCATTTTCAAAGAAAAAAATCAAGTGTGAAGTGTGGGAGTTCAACAGCACAAAATGTTTTGTTGAATGGAACCATTCTCTGTGTTAGCCTAATATCAGAAGACGATACAATTTGCATGTTTAACATTGGGTAAAACTGGAATCCGGTATAACTTAAGATAAAAACTGGAATTTTATTTTCTCCGGAAAGAAACTGGAATCAGACCCTCAAGTTAATTATCTTAGTTTGTATCGCCAGAAGCTGAAACTCGACAATATAATTATAGTACAAACTGGAATCAGTTATTTAGCACTCCCATTCTAATGCCTACCGGAGGAAAGAGAAATTCCCTTGAATAAAATTAGCATGTATTTTATCAGCAAATCATAAGAAATGATATGACGATACCTGCGGTAAATTGCAACAGAATTATATAAAACGTTTATCTGTACCTATGGATCTATTTTAACTACAGACAAACCAGGAATTATTTAGCCCCCTTCAGAAAGGCTCCGGGTCCATGTCACTGGAAATATTCGATTCGTAGAAGCTCAACTTGGGAATTTGTTTTGGAGAAGAAGAAACATACATAAGGAAGAAATATACAGAGAGTAATGGCTTGACTGTACTGGTTTCGTGAAATAATTCATGAGAGGTGAGGGACGTTGTACAAACACGAGTGCGAGAATGCGCACGAGTGTTTTACAATATAGTCCCTCGCCTCGAATGAATTATTTCACGTAACCAGTCCAGTCAAGCGATTACTCTGTTTATTACTTTTCATTATTCTCGATAATTTCCCTAACGTAACGGCCAAAACCGGCCAGCGCTATTCTCAAAAATCGCCGATTAATTTTCATTATTTTTTCATTTTTTGTCTCTAAAACATAGGTTATGACCCCTCATTGGAACGAGCTCGTCGAGCTCGTTCCAATGAGGGGTCATAACCTATGTTTCTGAGACAAAAAATGAAAATAATAGTTATTCAAGATTTTTTTTGCAAGTGTCGTCTGCTTTTCATGTTAGGTAAAGGGTTAAAAAAAAAACAAAACAAAAAACAATGAAGTTCCCATTACACCCACCCCACGGCAAAGCGTCTTCGTTTGCGCGCACGGATACATGATCCAATTGTTGATTGCATAATTCACTTGTGAAGTTATCGTTTATAATCAAACCCGGAAATCCCAGTAAATCACACTTTGGAAAGTAATAATAACTTCTAATTGAATCGAGGAACATTAATACAGAACCTGCTACATGCTGTAAGTCTTATAACAAACAATAACATGAAATCGCCCCTTGAGTGAAACAAGGTACCATCTGCAATGCTTTGGCAAATCAGATGACACATTGTTCCACGCAAGGGACGAAATAATGTTCAATACGGCCTCTGCAGTTAATAGTGTGTTTTTAAAGACAAATTCAGACCCTTTCGACGATTCCTGTGGCTAGCAATTATTGGTTTTCTGCGGGTTTATGATCGTCCAGTTCTGGAGACCAATTGTGAATTATATTTTTGTTTGAGTGGGGACTGAGATTGGGAAAGTGTGGATTTGAAATTGGGATAAATCGTGCCCAAATGGTATATTCGGTTGCAGACATCCACAAGAATCCCTACAAACAATCCATTACGAGCACAAACTGGAAGTTGAAAGCATCTCTTCCATTCCGTATTTGTATCTGAGAGTTTCCTGGTATTTCAGTCCAACCCAGCAAAAAATGTAATTCCAGTGTTTATTCGTAAATCTGAGATTACAACACCCTACTTGTAAAAGTAGAATAACACTTTCCACCAGTGGAAACCGGAACGACGATTTCTACTATTGGAAACACAGATTCTTTCAAATAATTTCTAACACAATATTTTCTGTTCACAAAAGAAGCTATGGCAACACAAATTGCATCTTCTTACCGTATCAATAAGGCACTACTGACGCGAAATTTTATACTAGCTAACCCATGCGATATTTTATACTAGCTATCTTTCTTGTTAGTTTCCAGGTTCGGTTAAGATTTTTGCTGCAAAGCCTGAACTGGAAGACCCAGCAAAAACCCGGCCGAACGGGTTCACTGTGTTTGTGCATAAACTGATCAAGCTATCTTTCTGGGAGGGAACTTGACTTGTGGTCCCTGTGGACTCGCGTCGCCTGGACCATCCGACAAAGGGGCGAATACTTAGTTTAGTTCAAACATGTTTTATTGTCATTAGATAGAAAACTGACAAAAGGATTGGAACACAAGTTATTAAACTTATATAAGTTCAACGTTCAATGGCAGCTAACAAAAAATATACAAAAACAAACCAAAAAAACCCCGCAAAAAACAATTTATATCTACAATACAATAAACATGTTTCAAATATGGTAACATGAAACCAATTCATAATAGCTAAAGAGAAGTGAAAGACACGACATGCAGGTATAGGATCAGATGGTATAAAGCAAAAGAAAACAGAGGAGAGTGTTGTGTCCTTATCGTACGGATGCGGCCATCGCAAGTCATCATCAAGTCTTATCTTGACGTTAGAGAGAAGGCACACCAAAACAGGGGGGGGGGGGGGGGGAGGGATGAGAGTTAACTGAAACGATTGCTACCTGAAATAAAGGACTGTACTAACATAAAGATCAGATTGTTTTCATTTTGAGATAAATTAGGTTTTCCGAAAAGAACATCGTCCGTGGAGGTAAATGTTAAGATGAGAAAGTCGTCGAAAGAGGATTTCACGCTGGACAACGTAGTGAGGACATTGGAAGAAGTTATAAAAACTGTTTTCAAGTACGTGTCCACAACTACACCTGGACGTATCAGATGTATAATTTGCATATTTATCACCGTTCAGTTCGCTACAACCATTCCTTAACCTGCAATGTAGAATGTTCAGTTTCCTTGTTCCGGAGGAGAAATAGAGCGGAGGTTTCACGACAGGATTTAATTTTTTTAATAGCTTAATTTTAATTTGAAACTCATTTACAGTTTCAGGGGCGAATACTTAGTGTTCTCATAGTCACATAGTTTATTATTGACTCGTCCACCGGACTCTACCGGACTCTACCGGACTGCACCGGAAAAGTCAATAAGGGAGAAAATGTGACAATGAGAACAAAACATAGATCCGATGAACTTTATTCAATTGTTATCCTAATTTTAGTTTTTTCTGACTCAATGGGCTTAGTCACCTATCCCATGAACCCCTAAGAATGATCAAAGGGAAGTTAGGCTGAACCTAATGGCGATACTTGCAGACAGGGCTTTTTGTGGTGAGTGGTGTCATTCAAACTATTGGGGATATTTTCCAAGTTAAGGAGCCTGGGGTGTTATTTACCATGTTCTTAACACACAGAAAAACTAGAAAAACCCAAACCGAGTTTTTTCCTGTTACCAAACAAAAAGATCAAACCCCCAGCTCTTTTTCTTGGTTGGCACTGTAAGTGAAGACAAGTTCCGTATCCGTTTCGCAATGTCGAGTCATGCTGATGTGTTCATATATTTTCTAAATCTCGGCACCGGACAAGACATTTGTGCAGTTTGCTTTCAAATAAGCCTATCGCCATCGTCTTGCTATACGCTGGAAACGCGCTTTTCAGAAACACAGCAATACTTTTAACGTTGCTAGAAGGCAGAATTGTCAATGTTAAAAATAATTGCTATTCTCATTCCGTACCAATACAGTAGAACTCTGTTAATTGAGTAGCCAATTTGCCAGTGAACATTAGTCAGTTGACAGGGATATTCAATTAACAGGAATTCGGTAGATTTCCTGAATTCTGGAGATGAATTGAGCATTTATTCTACTATATCTTGTTTGGCAGAGCTCGTGGAGCTCTGTCAAACAATATATAATAGGTTATTTTCCTATTCTACAGAATTATAATTTTTCTTCAATGTTAAGGAACTTGATGAGAAAATAAATTTGTTATCCATGTATATTGCAGGGTGTATGGAAATTTACGCTGGTTTAAAACTGATACACCTTTCGGCTGTGCCTCAGTGTATCAGTTTTCAAACCTGTGTAAATTTCCATACACCCTGCAATATACACGGATAACTAATACTGCAACTCACCCACCCGAACAGTTATGCCCCTGACCGATGTCCATGCATCGTCCATGCAATATTTTCGCAAGTCAAAACCCGTCTATAAACAAGAGTAATTTGGCGATCCTTATGGTAATATCTTGAAACATCACAGAATTTTCAATTCAATTAACAGAAGTTTACTCTATACCACATATAGTAGTAGCGAGCTGGGGGGGGGGGGGGGGGGGGGGACTGGGTTAATGAAAGCCACCTCGTTAGAGGAGCACGACAAATCAGCGAAAGGCCAAAGAATTATTATTATTATATACAAATGAGTAATGAATGTATGGAAAATGGTTTTGCATTTGGAAATTATAATCAATTAACATGGTTATTCGCTTAAGAGATATCCAGTTGACTGGGAGCCACTGTATTCGTCAATCTGGTAACGGTAGAAAATTCTTCTGTATTTGTACTGGATTGGTGAGTGGTATAACCAAGAACAAATGGAGCCTTTTGGTGGAAATGCATAAAACCTAAGAGTTTCTTGTTACTTTTAGCCAGAGCTATAAACTTCGCACAGACAGTCAAATGAAGGTCACGCCTTCCATGTCCATTCGACAGTGTGAATGAGCTATTCGTTATCATCGACAATGATGAACTAGCAGCGAATTAACAAGCATGTTGACACCGAAATGCGGGGGTATACTGACCATGACTAGATTTTGACGGGAGCGCCACCATCCAAAAATATGAAGTTGTGGGCATGTATCCTTGAACAAATTCTCCCGTCTGAACGAGCCCAAAGGTTCCGCTCTGGCTACCAAATGAATACCACCATAGGAAAAATATACTGGCGTGAAGACATCCATTTTCCAGACAGCTCAGCCGTTTCAAAGCCTAGGTACAACTAGCATTACAGCATAATGGTGTCAACATGCATATTGATTCGATGTTCGTATCTCACTAATAAAACTGTCAGGAATAGACGGTAAGTCAAAAATATAGGCATGGGAGGGGCGGTCACTTATACCGTATGATATTTATTTAATCATCTGAATGAGGCCACAATGAAACCATCATTGGCCGGCATCTTTTAGACTTCTGAATAGGTGCGCGCTTCAAAAAGAAACATTGACTCTTGGAGAAAGACAGTATTAAATGAAAGTGTCAATGACACTGTAGCTCAACTTGACAAACTTGAACTTGTTAAGTTATAAGTGAAATGGCAAAATTGAAGATCATTGGTTTTAATCTTATTTGGTGAAACGTCAACATAACAGCAGTGTTTGTACACAATGTCAGAGCATTCCATGCATTTTTAAATGCAAACTGTAAGGCTGGCTAAAGGAAGAGTGTTGATACACAAATGCAGTAAGTTTAAAGGACATTGTAAACGGCGACTTTTATCACAGAAATGAATGCTAATCGCTAGCTCTTATCTAGAGGTCTCGCCTAATGAGCACACCAAGTTCAAAAAACAATCCTATGATAAATGTGCCCTGTAGGTCATGTCAAAGAAGAAAGTTGATGAACAAATACAATAAATTTAAAGGTTGTTGCCAACAGCAACAGTTTTTGATGGAAATGAAAAGAAAATCGATAACTGCTATATTTGTCACCCTGAATAAGCATACCAAGTTTCAAAACAACCCGATGATGAATGCACCCTCTGAGGCGTGTCAAGGGAAGATGTTAATGCAAAAATGTACTAAGTTTGAAGGTTGTTGCTAATTTCTTTTTTAGATGGAAATTCATAAATATGCCCTGTAGAGAGTGCAAAAGGGATAAGTTGATGCACAAATACGTGCCAAAGGAATATATTGATGCCTGACTAAACTAGGTTCAAAGATCGTTGCCAGCGGCAACATTGTTTACAGAAATGGAAGAAAATCAATTGTTCCCATCTGGAGGTCACCCCAAACAAGCATACCAGGTTTCAAAGCAATCCGATTATAAATGTGCCCCGTAGGGTGTGCCAAAGGGAAATATTGGTGCTTGACTAAACAACGGACGTCCGCCGACGGGCGAGAAGTAACAGCAATACCTCAGCTTGACTTCGTAAAGTTGAGCTAAAAATTACAGGTGCATACATAAAATATACTTACTACAATGCTTGATTATTCTATGACGCTTTGTTGTTTATTATTTTTTGAAAATCTTTTTGTCCACACTTTCTGAAACTGAGGCCTCAGACTCCTTAATAGTAATACTAAGTAGGATATATCTGTTGGTATAGGAGTCAGGAGGCATGCTTTGATGATGCAGTTTGAATATTTTGTCAATCGACGTTATAGTTGACAAAACTCGGGAAATTCATTTGTGGATAAATGCATGGAGTTGTCGTGACGCATGGGCTTTATATCTTCTTGTTTCATTAGAACGCTCTGAACTCAAAATTGATAATGCTGGGACAAACTCGCCCACAGACCTCCACATCTATTCCTATAAGAAAGTAGGTGCTTACTAGGAATCGATATTCGGAAATGTTCTGACTGGAAAATTATAAGGGACGGAATCACACCTTTTATTTCTTAACAGACTGTAATCTAGCGATTTGATTGGCTGACAGGTAGAAAGTAAATAATACCTCACCCACTTGAATATTTACACATTGGTTTAGCCCGGTGTAAAAACATGAATATGCTGGCAATGTGATTTTTTTTAAAAAATTCATAAAAATAGTTTATGATAATGGCATATGTATTAAAACTTACAGTGCTGTTCAATAAAAAAAATAATCAAAATAATACCTTTAATTTTGTGTTATTCACGGCGAGAAGTCAGGTCACTGCTAGAACTATATTTTAATATGGAGTTATGAGTTATTCTTTTTTTCTTTTTCAAAATGCCATTTGGACAGTATTTGTTGGCTTTCTTCTGTTGTTTTGTCACATTGCAAAAAGTATGAGCATCTATTTATACCTCATCATTGTCAAGGTACTCACTAAATATTTCAAGAGCATATTATTGACCAATTCATTTATCTTTGATACATCTCATCATGAAACTATAGATATAACCCATTATATTGTGTTTGGCAGAGCTCGTAGAGATCTGTCAAACCAAATATAATAGGTTATTTTCCCATCCTACAGAATTATAATTTTTCTTCAATGTGAAGGAACTAATTGAGAAAATAAATTCGTCATCCATGTATATTCCATGGCGTATGGAAATTCACACTGGTTTAAAAACTGATACACCCTTCGGCTGCACCTCAGGGTGTATCAATTTTCAAACCAGTGTAAATTTCTATACACCCTTGAATATACATGGGTAACTAATACCACTCCTCACCAACCCGCATAGTTATGCCCCTGATCGACGTTGATGCAAATATTTTCGGCAAAGCAGGATTGTTATCAAGTACGCCTCCATTTCTACAATACTGGACGGATGTGATAGGTCGGAAAATGCAGTAGCAGTTTTTTATACAAATATAACCTAATGTCTCGAGTTTCATTTCGAAGAGTTCTAAATGTGAGGCCTTCTTTTGTTCTTCAATAACAGTAATCGCGTTTTCATGATGGTTGATCGACAACACAATCCAATTTATCTCTTTATGTGAGCAGAGTAATCAAAACATCATCCTACATAAAACAGTGCCAAAAAATGTCAACGTATCTTTTATTATCTATTGATTGGTTAGTAAAGGGTTTCTATAAAAGTGCCAACTCAGCATTTTCCATTGAAAAACAAGACAAAATGACGCGTTTTGTCAACACAAAGATATAATTGCCTTCTGTGCTGTTTCATGGAAAAACATTTCCGAATATGACGTGGTGCTTGCGACCAATTTATAACTACACACGCACAGTCCAACAGATAATTGAACAATAATCTGAATTGAGTAGTTGAATACGAAAAATGAATAAGGAAAAAGTTGAAGGTTGTTGGAGGACAACAAAAGTATTCATAGTTCTATTATAACAGCAAGAAAAGATCGATGTAATCAGCACCAATAATAGTTAAATGATATTATATTGAAAGTGTTGTTTTGCAGATCGTGCGTGTATGTTTGCATATGTTATATGAACTTCAAAACAGTCAACAGCAATTCCAACCATTCTGCAGGTGAATTATCGGGGGCGCGGTGGCGTTGCAGTAACCGGTTCTCGTCAGATCACCGAAGTTAAGAAACGTCGAGCCCGGTTAGTCCTTGGATGGGTGACCGTCTGAGCGATCTATTCGGATTCCCGCGCTGTATCCTTGGGCAAGGCACTCCACCCCGATTGCCCACATGGGGGCACGATGACGTCGTGTACTAAGGGGTACTACACGTCGATGGTGCGCATGTCTTCAACCAATGTAACTCTGTCTGTGCTGCAGTGCGGAGTTACGATGTTGCGGAGCTGGCAGCTGCTCGTCGTTGCTCGGTGGTTCTCTCCGGGTACTCCGGCTTCCTCCACCCGTAAAACTATCACCGACACGATATGACCCTGGCTGTTAAAGTGTCGTTAAACCCTAATAAATAAATAAATAAATAAATAAATAAATAAATAAATATAAATAGTTGAATTATCGTCGCCTGAGTGCTAGAAGGTCCTATGTCCCATAGGGGACATAGGACCTTCTAGCACTCATGCGATGTTATGTTGTAGAACACTCACAAGAACATCCTCTAAAAGTTGTTATTCATTGACAATATCAACTACTGACATTAAGGACTATGTTACCCCATATTTCATCCAAATATCACAGTGTCAAAACAAGACAATTGAAACACTTTGGATGTTAACCCTTTCAACCCTAGTGGTATCTTCCACGCCAGTTCAATAGCAGCAAATGGGGTAGTCCATATTCATTATTTGGAAGCTGACCCTGGGGCAGCACGTTGAAAATATTGATTGGCCTACTCCACATATTCGCTTTGAAGCCATTGTACTTAATGAAGTTATGACGTATCGTGTGCCTTGACCGGAAAAGCCCCCTCTATGGTTCAAAGGGTTTTAATGCTGCATACTTATTACTTATTAGATTAGATTTTATTAACACCTCAGTGATAAAGGATGAGTTGAAAAAGGAATTTTAAATACAATCGGTTTGTCTGGGATTTGGCTCTACCAATAAGTATACTATAAATCTGAATTAGTCCGCACAGTTAAACATGTATTGACGTGTCAGTATGAACAGAACTGGCAAACCAAACCGACAGCCTCTCCCAAATGTATTACCTATAAACGTTTCAAAAGTACCCTTCTTTTAGAACCTTATTTGATAAAACTTGGACCCCAAAACAGATCTAGTTTGACCAAATTCAGATTGACAAATAATCAGCTTCCCGTAGAGGTTGGTTCCTGGAGTAATATTCCCCGAAATGAGTGCATATGTCTGATGTGCGACATGAATACAGTTGCTAATGTGAATATCATAACATTATCGTGTGTACATGCTTAAAGGAATTACGCAAAAGCTTCCTTCCAGTGTGGTCTTACAACCGACCGATCATTTGTAAATTCCAGAAATTATGTGTACGACAAACGTGAAAATCCCGAAGCAGCTCTTCAGTTTCATCGAGAAAATAAATTCAATATTCAAATGATGCAGGTATTTTACACAGATTACCGGAGCAAAATCATAACTGCCCTTCCCCAACCATTTGCGGTTCGTCACCTGGTTTCAATACTGTTCTATCTTCCTACCGGGAGATAATTAAGTATGGAATTCATGTAACAAGTTTCCGTTGCAGTTGAAAAAAATATATTCTTCCAGACATCACAATGATTCCATGAAGGGACAGGAATACTCAATAATTTTGACATATCCTTAAATTGGTAAAAGTTTCTAATGTGGAACCCATCATTCCGCGTACAATGAAGGCTATCTATTTTAATTCATTCCTTTCTTCAGAACACTTGCAATCTATAATTTCATCCTATTCCTTAAAATCTCTTTTGTGTTAGTCCCTGGTTGCGACAAAGGTGGTCCTTTAGCAGGGATACTGATGGAGTTTCCCCAATACCCTACCGGTCCAGATATTCACTCCTTGATTGATTTTGTATAAGTGGCCTTTCGGGATACAGGTATATGTATGGTCATCTTTTTACCTTCAAGTTCCACTGTATATGAAATGCAACGACGCTGCCTATCTTGTACCACCTTTGCACACCCCCATCTTTCCCTTTGTTCGGAGCAAGAAGGAAACCTCTTCTTGTTCCCAATCTCTTGCTCACCTTTACCCCCTTTCGACGTATTTCTGGGAAAGAGGGTGCAGCATTGCAACAAAGTGAACTTAATCTCCACTAGTAACCCCCCAAAAAGAATTCATGGTCATATCGTGTCACGGAGTTGTTGCGCGGGCAGGAGGGGATTAACTCAAAACCTCAGAGTAACACGATGTCCGTTGGGAGATAACGGGTGACTGCTGCAATGTTTTAGCATTGCAACTGGCACCATTTTCCTCTCAAGGGATAATACGAGGTCTTGGTATGCACCACTCGCATTCCTCTCTTTAGTCAATTTAATTATCACAATGTACTGTGTCGCTTATATGTTTATATCTAAAACATGAAAGCACCAGTATTTTATGTAGATATGTTATTTATACCTCATGTACCCATGTCGGGTTGATGAGCGAATAAATTTGAATTGAATTGAATTGAAATTTTGAAGTGAAAGAATTACTTGTAATTCACTAATTTTAAAAACAGGCTACAGCTAAATGCGGGTGTGGGGGGTATCAACGAAACAGTTGAATCAAAACATTCCGAGAACATCCATCTCGGGCCATTTACCAGCCAAACATTTTTTAAAAATATCTAAATATTTTTTAAAAATGAAAAGATTACACTGTATCTTTTGTTTCACCGCGGTCAAATGCCAAAAGCAGAGCCTCCCAGGTCCTTCAATCTGACACGCAGATAGACGGGGCAAAGAGAACATTTGGCATGAAAAGAGAAAATATTGTCATGTGAGTAACTGTTACAATGAACTCCAGTTGTTAGTTCAAAATCAGTTAACTTCAGAGAACAAAATACGAAGGTTAATTTTGTACGAGTGGTACAAGAAAAAAGATGGTCAAGCCCCCAATCTCTGTTGGATAATTACATTGTTATCCATTATCTCTTGCTTGGAAGGAAAACACCTTTCCAATACTGGACAGCAAGTGGTAGTCAGTTCTGCTGTAATTGTGCCTTAGGTAAATTATTATTATTATATTATTATAATTTTGGTTGGTTTGTTTTCAGGATTTTGTAGTAATTGGGTATTGCTGTAGATTTTTTGAAAGAATTCTACTTTAAAAGTCAAATGTTTTGTTGAAAACCCTAAATTTACTGACATATTGTAAGCCTTTGAACCCTAGAGGCCGTTTTTCCAGCCCAGGAATATACGTCATAATTTCATTAAGTTAGATGGCTGTTAAGCGAATGTGTGGGGTAGAAAAATAAATATTTTCAACGTGCAGCCTTAAATTTGTGAGCAATTTTAATTGGTCTACCCAAATAATGAATATGAACTCTCCCAATCGCTGCCATTGACCTGACGTGGAAGATACCACCGGGGTTCAAAGAGTTAACCCTTTACCTAACATGAAAAGCAGACGACACTTGCAAAAAAAATTCTTGAATAACTAATTTTTTTCATTTTTTGTCTCAAAAACATAGGTTATGACCCCTCTTTGGAACGAGCTCGACGAGAGACAAAAAATGTAAAAATAATGAAAATTAATTGGCGATTTTTGTGAATAGCGCTGGCCGGTTTTGGCCGTTACGTTGGGTAAAGGGTTAAGCAAATAAATACAAAATATTACACTGATCTCAGCACGTGGATTTAATTTTATCGTAGTTACCTTCTTCGCTTTAAGTGGGTCTTTTGAGAACGCGGTGGCTCAGTGGTTACGGCATTAGACTTCAAACCGACAGGCACACGGTTCAATTCCCGCCATGGGTAACCGCGTTTGTGTCCTTGGGCAAGGTATTTAATTCCGATTGCCTACCTGGGGGCACGTTGGCGCTGTGTACTAAGGCATACTGCATGTCGATGGTGTCTTCAGCGAATGGTAACCCTGCTTGTGCAGCGTTAGTCCGTTGGGGGAGTCTGACAGTTTCTCACCGCTGCTCGGTGGTTCTCTCGGGTACCCTGGCCTTCCCCACCCGTAAAATTTTCCGATACGAGGTGATCCTGGTTGTCGAAAGTGCAATTAAATCGCAATAAAAAAGTAGGCCTTTTATTCTTTGACAGATTTGGGGTAACATAGTCCTTGATTCTAGAAATGCTCTTTTATGGAGAGCAACAAACGATTGGTGACAAGAAATATGCAACAAGCAGCATCGATTATATAAAAAGGCCAGAATGTAAAATATGCCGATACATTATGACGACTATTATCGGGTTACGCAATAGATAATAAAAATAATCAATTTAGCTGTCCATAACCGAAAACAACTCACGAGTGAGTGCGGAATATCAAAACATTGGATAATATGAGTTTGTTACGAAATTGAAGCAAGTAAATCAATCATCTTGTTTATTACATACAGTACGTGAAAAGTGTATTATCACTAAATCACCCGCGGAGTGGAGATTCCACCCAAACAATAATTGCAATTTGTTGCAAAGTGCAACAAGCACAAGCAAAGTTTCAGCCAATGGACTTCCGGGTTAAACCCGGAGGTCCACTGGCTGAAACATTGCTTCTGTTTTTTGTCCATATGTACAGAATTTGAAAGGAATACTTTGGGTGATAACTCCACTTCACGGGTGATTTAGTTACAACCCACTCTCAACGTACTGTAGCACAAATTAACTAACTTGTTGAAATATGGAAATACATTCTGTAAGCTATCTTGCTATTGAACTGTTATAAAACTAGCGGACAGAGAATTTCGACTGGGTCGGACTTGGTCGCGATGTAATCGAAATTCTCTGACCGATTTCCACCATGCAACACTGCAGAAGATTCTAATTTCATGTAATTTTCTAGATTTTAGAATATTTAATTTATGAAATTTCGATCCACGGGTGAAACTGTGTCAAAACCTGATCGCGAATTGATCGACAGAGAGTTTTAATATACTCGAGTGATGTGGGGTGAGCGGGGAAATCCCAGACGAGGGGGGAGGTATTTGATCCAGGCATGGGGCGTGCCGAGTATCTGGGTCAAATATCTCTCCCCGAGGATGAGATTCCCCCATTCCACCCGAACATCACTCAAGGACCACGTTTCTCCCACCGCACCTAGCATGTCGATACAAAAATCAATCTACTGCTAGTGGGGAGAAAATTTACTGTTTACCGATTTATCGCAGAGAATAGTGAATTGCATATGCAGAAAGACTATCGTCAGTTTCCGTCTATAACCGGGATATATACTGAGAAAATGAGCGTTAGCTATTCAGCGATGGAGTAACATATCAAAGCGGTTTGAAACAAGTGAAAGTCGGGTAACGTCACTTTTTAAATTACGAATTTCGATCCTAGGGTGGTGTTCAGGTTGGATAGGTAGCTGTATTAGTGGAAGCTGAATGGGCCGCCATGTTTGTTTACAAAATGCAGACACTGATTAAATAGTTCGACAAATTAATTCATTAATTACATTAAATGAGGTACAACAACATCCAGGGTCTCCACGGGAAAGTAAGTGAAACTGCTCCATTGATCGAGGCAGATGACGTTGATGTCACGAGCTTAAGTTATACGTGGTTAAGACACGAGGAACGGGTAGACCAAGTAAGGAGTTGCATGTGGATAGCTGCAGGGCGAACTGAAGGTCAGAGAGGAGGGGTAGGCATGTACATTAAAGAGGATTTAAAACCGCTGTTGACGACACATCTGGCAGGTATCAGCACCTCGGATCGGGTGTCTAAAGAAATTGAATTGGTAAATGTTAATCTAAAAACAAAAATATTGCCCTTGGGATTGTGTACTGTGCGGTGGATGGAAGGAAACCTGAGTGGAATGACTCAAGAAACTCAACACTTAGGTCCAATATAACAGAATTAGAAAACAGGAGGCTCGGTATAATTTTGATGGTTGACTTTAATGGTCACATGGGTGATATGGAAGAAGGCATAGAGGGCGGGGAAAAGAAAGTAAACAGGAATGGAAAGAAGCTGTTGGACTTCACAAATGAGCTCTGTCTGAAGATTCTGAACAGGGACGCGAGGAGTTAGGGACGTGGACCTGGGAGCAGAACGACAGAAGAATAATAATAGGCTATATTCTCATAGATAATGATTTATGGAGGTAGGTGGTAGAGATAGAAGTGGACGATGAGGATAAATGGGAGGTACACTCTAAAATCGGTTGGGTTAAAAATCAACCCAAATCAACTGGGTTGAGTGAATATGAACCCAAATTGGGTTCATATTCACTCAACCCAGTCGATTTGGGTTGATTTTTAACCCAACCGATTTAGAGTGTAGATAGTGATCACACCTTGATTGCAGTGACGATCAGGGGCAAAAACCAACTAAGAAGCAAAGGAAGCTTTAAGGAGATTTGGGAATTCAGAAAGGATGCTGACTGGTTGAAAAAAATTGAAACCAAAGCTTGCGAATGCACACAGGGAGACCAATGCCCAGAAAATGGCAGATGCCATAGTTGTGAGGCTAGTGGAAATAGGGAAGGAAAGTACAGAAAAGATTAGGGTGCCAACATGGGAACTTGGGTACAGAGGGAATGACGAATTGAAGAAGGCCATAACAGTCAAATGTGCTGCATACAGGAGCAGTAGAAAACTCAAAGGGCTGGAAAGCAACGAGGCCAGGGTAAGAAAAGAAGAATACCAACAGGCACGAAATACAGTAAATAAGATTAAAAAACGATAATCGGAGAGTGCGAAACAGCAATCTTATTAGGATGATAAGAATGGCAGCGGGATTGAGTTCGAACATATTTTGGAAATAGCAGAATAAATTAAACAAAGAAGGTAACCCACAGAGAATTAACCCTTTACCTAACATGAAAAGCAGAAGACACTTGCAAACAAAATTCTTGAATAACTAATTTTTTTCACTTCTTGTCTCAAAAACATAGGTTATGACCCCTCTCGGGAACGAGCTCGACGAATAATGAAAATTAATTGGAGATTTTTGTGAATAGCGCTGGCCGGTGTTAGCAGTTATGTTAGGTAAAGGGCTAATGTAGATGTTAGAAATACAGATGACCAAGACCAAATCGCGCCAGAACTGGTAAAGTACTGGAAAAAGGTAAACGATATTCGATGGGGCATGGGGAACTCACCGTAGTGCCAGAATGAGGTTGAGGGAAATTTATCGAACTTCGTGTGCAGCGAAATTAAAGCTGCGGAGGTACGTAAAGTGGTCTCAAAATTAAGGAATGGAAAAGCGGGAGGGGTGGACGAAATTCCTAACGAGTTCCTAAACATTGTCGTAGAGGAACTCTGTAAAAGCCCAACGGCCCTATTCAATTTAGAAATGGAAAAACAAGAGGTCCCAGAAGAGTGGAGTGAAACGAAGGTCACATTTATACACAAAAAGGGGGAAAGGGGCGTTTTGGATAATTATCGGGGGATTTCTGTCAGTAGCAACGTTGGAAAAGTTTTCTGTAAAGTCCTGTATGGGAGATTAGAGGATGTGATCGAAGAGAAAGGGCTTCTGGGAGAGATTCAGAATTGCTTCAGGAAGGGAATGAGAATCACTGACCATCTTTTCATTCTATCCCAAATGACAGAATTCGCGAAAGCCAAAAAGAAAAAGATGTTTATGGTCTTTCTGCATGTTAAAAAGGCATACGATAGAGTATGGAGTGAGGATATGTGGCGAAAGCTTGAGGCCCTGGGCTTGAGAGGCGAGTGTGTTGGAATTCTGAAAGAATTTTATAAAGATGTACAGAGTGAACTTAGCCTGGGTAACATATCAATAAAACGTGTGCCTATTGAAATGGGTATAAACAGGAGTGTATCCTTTCGTCAATTCTTTTTGCATTGTACATCAAAGATTTAGGAGAAGAACTCCTGAGTAGCGACGAGTGCGGAGCAGTTGGGGACATGAAGAATTTTACGCAGACGACATGGTACTGGTGTCCGAAAGCGAAGTGGCTAGCGAAAATGCCGGCAATTGTTGGGAGATATGGGAACAATGGAGACTCGAACTAAATGAAAGCAAAGTTATACCCGTGAGTCGTAAAGTGAAACCTACTCGAAGGTGGAAAGTGAGGGAGATTTGTATTCCAGAAAGTAGCTGCAAACATTGTAGTGCAAGAGAGACAGGTGACTGTGAGTATTTGGGGGTATTTATTTATTGGTGTTTAAGGTCACATATTTCTGCACACAGTGGCTAATCATGACCATGACAGTTTTACTGCTGGAGGAAGCCGGAGTACCCCGGGAAATCCACCGAGCAACGGCGAGCAACTATCAGATCCCCAACATACTAACTCCACACAAGCAGGGTGAGCTGTGGTTGAAGACAGGTGCACCATCAACGTGCAGTACGCCTTAGAACACAACGTCGCCGCGCCCCCATGCGGGAAATGGGGGTGAAGTGTCTTGCCCAAGGACACAACGCGGTTGCCGCATGTGGGATTCGAACAGAGGACCTCTCGGCTTGCAGCCAGCATCTCTACCTACTGAGATTTGGGGGTAAATATAAACAAGAAGAGGCATCCACTGAAACCACACGAATGAACTGACTGCAAAGGATAAGCGAATCCTTAACCAAATGAAACTTATAGGGAAAAACAGTTTCAATAAGGTTTTCTTGGGGAAAACCATTTGGGAAATGGTAGGTATACCAAGTATAACATATGGTACGGACGTGGTACCTCTAAACCAAACGGCTTTAAAGAGCTTGGAAACCCTGCAGAACGATGCAGGCCGACGGATAACGTGGTCGAGTAATGTTGCAGCATTAGAAGCAATCAGGGATGAGCTTGTGTGGGTGAGGGTCAAGGACATGGTAGACTTAATGAAACTCTGTTATCTTACCTATTTGGTAAATCGACAGCCGATGATGTAAGTAGTGTGTCTCGCACGTTTCACCCCAAGGTTGCAGGACCCCGGGCAGGACCCTGGAAGTGACGTCATGTCACGTGACCCAGTGGCGCCATGTTGTGTTCGTATGGTAACCCGCGTTAGCAGCCATCTTGTTATGTCATCCCCATAGTGATACGTGGTGTTAGTGCGCATGCGCAGCGTGTGTTGTTAGGGTGATACGTGTTTCCGTCGTCCATTTTGTATACTGGAGGCCGCCATGTTGGTTTCTATGGTAGCTCGTGGTTGCTATGTGACATAAAACCTTCTTATAGGATAGGGCTGTGTTCGGAGGGTGCGTTCGATTGAATAGGAGTAAATCTAATTACCACAAACAACTCGACAATCCCTCCAAATCATATTTTATTTACTACGGATTCTTCAAGAATCCTATTTAGGACCGACATACCGTAGGTTTTAATAGTAGCAAGTAGTGCTATAGTACCGAGGGGGACATCGGGGGTAAGATTGATTGAACTAGAGTAGGTTTTCTGGTTCGGATTTCCCCCAGAATCCTTTTTAGGACCACCATACCATGGCTTATAATAATAGCACGTTGTGCTATAGTACTGAGGGGCCCTTTTGGATTATAACAACCTCCATGAAAGCCTATATCATTCCTAATGCCAAGAATCTATCGAGTAGTTACTGATAAGTCATTGCTCGAACGACACGAATCCCATCGAGCAAATAAGCCATAGCTTCATGGCCTCAACAGAAATGAGGCTAAGAGGGATAGTAGAATAGACCTCATTGAGGAATTTCTCATGGTCCTCATGGCCTCATACGACAAAAAAGGGGTTTCTCCAAACGGTATCGTCGATAGGTATCCTCAAATAATACAATACCAGACCATAGGTATGCTCAAATACGGAAATGAGGCTAAGAGGGATAGTAAATTAGGCCTCATTTAGGGATTTGTCATCGCCCTCATGGCCTCAAAAGAAATGAGGTTAAGAGGGATAGTAAATTAGACCTCATTGAGGAATTTTTTCTCATGGCCCTCATGGCCTCATTCGACAAAGAAGGGATTCTCCAGAAAATATCCTCAAATAATACAACACCAGGCCATAGATATTCTCAAATACCGAAATGAGGCTAAGATGGATAGTAAATTAGGCCTCATTGAGGGGTTGTTTCATGGCCCTCATGGCCTCAAACGAAATGAGGTTAAGAGGGATAGTAAATTAGACCTCACTGGGGGATTTTCTAATGGACCTCATGGTCTCATACGACAAAAAGGGATTCTTCAGAAGGTATCCTCGACAGGTATCCTCAAATAATTCAATACCAGGTCGTAGGTATCCTCAAATATCGAAATGATGCTAAGAGTCGTATGTGCGAGTCACTCGCACGAGTAAATACTCTATGGCTTATTTGCTCGGTGGGATTCGAGTCTTTCGAGCAATGACTTATCAGTAACTACTCGATAGATTCTTGGCATTAGGAATGATATAGGCTTTCATGGAGGTTGTTATAATCCAAAGGGGCCCCTCAGTACTATAGCACAACGTGCTATTATTATAAGCCATGGTATGGTGGTTAGGCATTAGGAATGATATAGGCTTTCATGGAGGTTGTCTATCAGTTGGCTATAATCCAAAGGGGCCCCTCAGTACTATAGCACTACGTGCTACTATTAAAGCCATGGTATGGCAGTCCTAAAAAGGAATATGGGGGGGGGGGGGGAATCCGAACCAAAAAACCTACTCTAGTTCAATCGAACTTACCCCGAGCCCTCCCCCCCCCCAACCCTCGGTACTATAGTACTACGTGCTACTATTAAAATCTACGGTATGGCGGTCCTAAATAGGATTCTTGAAGAATCCGTAGTAAATAAAAATTGATTTTGGTGATTTGGAGGGATTGTCGGGTCGTTTGTGGTAATTAGATTTACTCCTATTCAATCGAAAACACCCTCCGAACATACCCCTATCATATAAGAAGGTTTTAGGTCACATAGAAACCACGTGCTACCAGAGAAACCAACATGGCGGCCTCCAGTATACAAAATGGACGACGGAAACACGTATCACCCTAACAATACGAGCTGCGCATGCGTACTAAACCCACGTATCACTATGGGGATGACGTCACGAGATGGCCGCTCACGCGGGTTACCATGCGAACACAACATGGCGTCACTGGGTCACGTGACATGTTGTCACTGCCGGGGTCCTGCAACCTGGGGGTGAAACGTCAGAGACAAACTAGCCTAATGGTGTAAACTAATATTCCAGAATATTTGGAATTCAAATACAAAGACCGGGTGGATAGTCCAAGTGAGGGAGTTAATACAGTACTATTCACTGGAGATCTTGGACTTAGAAGTAGGGACAACCCAGGGTAGAACATCGTCAGAGAAAGAGTCATAGAGGATGGTAACCTTAATTGGCGAGCAGGGGTCAAATCAAATAGGTCTTGGAATGGCCTGCTTGATAAACGGAAGTCCAGGTACCTAGATGTCACCTTTGGGGTTCACTATTGTCCAGGCTGGATCTTTGGGGACAAATTGAGAAAAACAGTAAAAATGAGTATCAGATGTGTAATTTATGCGTGGCGTAGACCCCGGAACACATTCTACTAGAATATCCAAAACACCAGTCTAACAGAATAAGATTCACTTGGTGTAATGGGAAAGTGAGATGTGAGAATGAAGGACATTGGTTAGTGGGTGATACAAAGGAGACGGTTAGTATGCTTATCGGAGAGATTGAGAAGAATGGGGCTTGGGATGTCATCAAGCAGTTCGTCTCCGAGTGTTGGGGGGAGAGAAGCGGCGTGGGAATAGGGAGGCAGTTGGGAGCACAGGGGTAACCAGGGCCTTCTCACGTGAGAATCGCGACAAATCAGCAGCCGGCCAAAGTGTTATTATTATTGGGATGGTCACGTAAGGTGGGTAAGATAGTTGTATCTCACCCAGGTATCCCACTCGGAACACGGTGGAAGAAACTACCGTATACTTGTCTAACTTTTAAGGCTGCTCACACAATAGACCACCAAATGTTACAATATCACAAGTGTTTTTGAGCGGGTTGCTTTATCATTTTTGAACCGACGTCAGTGATTAGCAGCTTTGCCGTGGGCTGCCGATTGCTTTGCTGCTAAATACTGATGGAGGCCTTACAAAGAAGACAGTTGGAGCTCGAGAAAATCATGTTTTTACTATTATTATCAAGACAGTTCAGTACACAGTCTGGGTGGATCTGAAAAATGTCTCCTTTGAAGCTCATTTTGCTCTTCCTCGCCTTGGCTTTATATGAAGTTTCATTTTTCTTCATTTTATTATCGTTGCCCTTTGTAGAAAGCGACATCCTTTGATTGTTTCGTTTGAGACTGCATGCCATTTTCACAAAAAGGAAGAAAAAACTATATAAAGAGTTCGTTTGTGGCGTTACGATCGCAGGTGTGTGGCTCGCAGGGCGATAATGATCGTTTGCGCTCTGTGGGGTTTGCAGAATATTTTTGTAATGTATCACTGGCACGCTTCTTTATCGGTAGTGCAAACAGCTTCCCGTGATTTGACAATAATATGTAATTTCAGATCGTTGGACTTCTGGTTAACCATTTACCCAACGTAACGGCCAAAACCGGCCAGCGTTATTCACAATAATCGCCAAATAATTTTCATTATTTTTTTTAGTTTTTGTCTCAAAAACATAGGTTATGACCCCTCATTGGAACGAGCTCGACGAGCTCGTTCCAATGAGGGGTCATAACCTATGTTTTTGAGACAAACTTGAATTAAAAAAAATAGTTATTCAAGAATTTTATTTGCAAGTGTCGTCTGCTTTTCATGTTAGGTAATGGGTTAAAACATGGAAGATCTCCAATGAGTTGCGATTTCTGTACCGAGTTCACTAAAATTTTAGTAAACGAGGTTCAGAAATTTCATAGCAAATCGCTAGCTATCAGTTTAAATTAAACATTATGTGAAAATTTTGAGATATTTTTCACATGATGTTTAATTTAAACTGATAGCTAGCGTTACAACTGAAGCTGTCCTGCGCTGTTCACAAAAATCGCCATCCAAATTTTAGGTTTTTTTTTTTAAAAATTTTATTTCAAAAGTATAGCTTATGACCCTTCATTTGAACGAGCTAGTCTAGTTCGTTCCAATGAGGGAACATAAACTATGTTTTCGAGACAAAAAATTAAAATACTTAGTTATTTTGGAAATGTTTTCTACGAATGTCGTCTGCCATTTGTATTAAAAGACAGTCAATGAAAAATAAGAGAAGATTAATTCAGTTCTACTTCCGAAACTGGGGTCGAGGTGGCTCAGTAGGTAGAGGTGCAGGCTGCAAGACGAGAGGTCCTCGGTTCGAATCGCGTTGAGTCCTTGGGCAAGACACTTCACCCCCGTCCCCCCATTGCCCAGGTGGGGGCACGGTGGCGTTGTGTACTAAGGCGTACTGCACGTCGATGGTGCACCTGTCTTCAACCAATGCTAACCCTGCGTGTGTGTGTGGAGTTAGTATGTTGGGGAGCTGACAGTTGCTCGCCGTTGCTCGGTGGTTCTCTCCGGGTACTCCAGCTTCCTCCACCCGTAAAACTGTCGTGGTCATGATTAGCCATTGTGCAGAAATATGTTACCTTAAACACCAATAAATAAATAAATACATAAATACTTCCGAAACTCACTCACACTGTCACTAAGTCGACGTTGAAGTCTGACGTCATTCCCATATTACACGTGTGTGAACAATGTTTTCCGTAATTATAATATTTTTCATACAGGTTTATTAAGTGGTAGAGTGCTAAATTATTTTTGGTCAACCAGATTTCTTCACATGTCTTTGCCTTGTTACAATTTATGGGAGAGTTCACTCTCCCATAAACTGCAACAAGGCGAATTCTTACAAACTGAATAATTTCACTTCAAACATAATATGAGGCACATCCACATAATATGAAGCCTTTAACTTGGAGTGACTTCACTTCAGAGTAAAGGCCAAATTTGGGCTTCCAGCACTCAACCAGTTAAAAGAAGATTCAGTAAATCTGAGTTTGTTTTATCTTTACGTATGTAAATTAGTAGAGATGTTCTTCACTGTTCAAAAAGACAAAAAATAACAGTTTGCTTAATATGCGTATCTTATTACAGTCGCGTGCGGGTACCAATTCCATGTTATATTTCCTGAAAAAAATAAAGCGAGGTTTAGAATCATCATTCGTGTTTCATCAAACCTATTTTACAGTAGGCAAATAGGTGGATCCTGTATATTGCAGTATATGTATACCATTACATACACATATGAAAATTACATTAGATAAAATATACAAAGTGCATCACAAGGAGATGACATTGCCAAATGCGTTACCACCCTGTCATCTTCCATCTTTAGCAAGATCACATATGTTCAGGCTGCAATGATTTGTAAAGGTGCTCACCAGGCAATTCGATGGAATTAATATTACATCAAAACAAGGATACAGTAATAGAATTTGCAACATCAGGGATTCTTCGGAAAGAGCTTGAGGTCCATGGAGAAATTTGTATCATGGGGACTCCACTTGGGAATTTATTTTGGAGGGGAAGAATCATACAAAGACCTAAGAACTTTTATTTTCGAATTGAACAGAGAACTGCATGTCTACTACAGGCAAGTCATTAACTCTTGTCCCGCTGAGTATTTTCAATATATTTTTTCATCAAATCTAGTCATGGCTGCTGTAAAGCAGCCATGACAAGAGTTGGTGGAAAATTAATCTAAATATAACAAGAAATCATTGGTGAAAAAATCCATTCAATTTACAGGGGAAAATATGTTTAAATATGCCCAAATTATACTTATATCAGTGACAAGAGACATATCCGCCAGCAGCATGCAAAGAGTTAATATTTTGTTCGAGTGGGGTGTGAGATTGGGGAATTTGGGATCGGGAATTGGGAAATATAATGCCCAACTACCATTGAAAAAGGGTGCCATATTCCGTTATCGTAGACACACAAACGAATCCCTGAAACATCGTAAAGTGTCAGGTTTCCGACCTATGATATGGTGGTACAGAAAGGATCTCGCAAAATGATAATTTACATAAAAGCTTCAAGGACTTTTTCACTTTACACTGACGGACAAGTTGATATGAAACACCAAAATTCTTGAAGAAAAATCACAGCCCACACACATTTTTTTTTTTTTGCAGGAATCACTAAGGCCGGAACTTGTTTTTGTTCCCGAAAACTCTGGGTGAAACATCATTTGACCAACACCTAGAAACAAGAAGTATTCACGACAGTTTTGAATTCGATACATATTCATTATTTTTACAAAATAGGAATGGTTGCCGTTTCTTAGCAGTTGATGCTGAAATGTCATTATGCATACATACTTTGTCAAGTTTATTTAAGTATATATTGGTGCGGAAAGCGACTTTCACATCTGTGGCTGAAGCGAGACAGCAACCTCAAGTATTAAGACAAGGTCAGCCAACAGTTTATGCTCCCACTACGCAGTTAGTCAACCTTGCACTCCATGAGCGCTGGTTACCATGTACCTTGTAACATGAAAAACAGAATTTGTTTTCCACAGAAATGAAGTACTGCTCAACTTTCTTGAATTCTCACTGAGAATTCCATATAAAAATCCCGACAACTGACACCCCACAAACTGGGGTTTCAAAGCCCAACCATGACCTTATTATTCAACTTTTCATACCTCTCTTTTTCATTTGTTGGAATATGAAAATGTGTGAATAATTCATACAATTATATATATCAGGGAATCTGACCCTTTCTTAACCATTAAACTGTTATAATAAAAGTGTGAAAAAAGAAGCAGTCGCAGGGGTGCGAAGTTTCATACCACTATTGCTGTGTAGATTCAACGTCGCACGATACAATACACACTCTGGAAAATGTACTAGCTACACCACGCGTGGAATCGAGCCTACGCGTAAAACATCATTTAACCATTTGAACCCTGGTGGTATCTTCCATATTAGTTCAATGACAGCAACTGGAAGAGTCCATGTTCATTATTTAGTGGTAGACCAATGAATATTTTCAGCGTGCAGCCGTGGGGCTGCACGTTGAAAATATTGATTGGTCTACCACACACGTGCACTTAGCATCCATCCTATTTAATGAAATTATGACGTATTATGTTCCTGGCTGGAAAAACGGCCGCTAGGGTGTAAAGAGTTAAGAACGCATCGGATTGGTCGTTAACATCTAATTGACGTAAATGAATTGCTTTGGCACAAAACAGCGTCAAACAAGAAAGTAAACAGATCGTCAAAGGTGATATTTCTCCTTAAAAATATCAGCATCATAACAGAACACTAATCGGGTAGAGCACGGGGAGCGGGGATCAACGACCCTTGCTGGAGTTTTTCCTGCATTTCACGCGCACCTTCTGAAGAAAAACTCCAACTCGAGTCATTGATTACAGACCCCCGTATTCTACCATCGTTGCATTCTGCCTCAGTATTCTTGCGCGAAACCCCTAGTGACATCATTTGATGTTCTTTGAACCAGTGTTTCAACAAACTTCGATCGCTAAATGGTTCAAGATATCTAGGTCACAGGGATATTGTAATGGAGCGGACGTTCTGAAGACAACACGCTGTTTTACCAAGGTAATTCGAAGCTGGTAAAGGCGCTATTTGTTTAGCGATCCATGTAGGTATCTTTTAAAATCATCAACTCGACCCCGATTTATATACAAATTCACTATAAACTTGGGACACATTCGGAGATCCTTTATGGGTAGGTGGGGCTTGAAGTGATTTATTTTTGTAGGGGCTGTACACGTAACGTTAGTTTATTATCACTACAGAATATAATCAGATAGCACAGAAATACCCCCAGAACGAACTCCAATATTCTCGGGTGTTTTATTCATCTTTCACTCACGAAGAACTTTTCAAACCACTCATCACACGGGCATGATACAAGATTGCCACCTAAAATCAAAAACAACTCATCTAGAGAAAACTGAAAACGTAAGTTCCGCTTCACACGCTTTAAAATAACAAATACAAAGATATTTCAAACAATGCACTCTCTCTAACAAGAAACACAACAGAACGTATAGGCCTGGACAGTCTTGCGCCAAACTTACACCATAAAGTCATAAGTTTAATTTGGTTAGTACCAAACCCAAAAATATCATTCCGATGGGATTGTATTTTTGTCGCACAAGATCGCTTGACAGTTCATCGCCTGAGTGCTAGAATGTTCTATGTGAGTAAAATCATGTTACGAGAATACCCGTGTTGTTTTGATAGCGGCAATTCGTCGCCTGAGTGTCAGAATGTTCTATGTCCCATATTCTCGTAACATGATTTTACTCACAGTCTCAGTCCATTTTGACAAGTTAATTAGAAAAGGGAAGATTTTCTTCAGTATATCGATGATACATACAGTTTGTGAATAGGTACCAAGATTATCGCATGAGCGACAGCAAGGAAATATAAGTTTTCTCAAGATAATATAATAAGTCTGGTACTTCCTAGCAGGGTTGTTTTTATGTGCGTATTTTATTATTGTGTTTTGTCACATTTTAATTGAAATTAAAACACCCTTAAATGGCTAAACGCGCAATATTATTGATCTACAGTACGGCGGCCGTGGACTGGTCACTTTTCTCAGATGGGCAATATTTCCACGGACGTAATAATATTAGATTCCAACCACTAATTATTGGAATAATCATAAAAAAAGTTAATAAATAAAACACCTGTACAACCCCGTGTTTCATTAACCCTTTGATACTTGTGTACGTCTTATGACGTACGAAATTGAAGCGCGGTGATACTTTGTGGTCGTTTGTTTTGTTATTATTTTTCTAGTTTTTAAAGTTTTAATCTCAATTTCCATTTTCTCCCGAATAGTGCCCAGTGACAACCATTGAGCCAAATGTTATCGCAGCTTAAATACTAATATAATTCTGCTGTCAAGACTTCTTAACTGGTTGAGTGCTAGAAGCCACTAACAGGGCTTTCAAAAAATGAGGATACCAGAGCAAAAGCCAACACTTTCCTTGCTTATATTTCAAATTCAGTCAAACACAAATAATATTTTGTTTATATAAATTTGTTTTATTACAAATTATTGGGTTTGGAATAACAAGTCTTGAATAACAAATTCAGACCACCAAAATAATCTAGCCGTCAACCACATAATCACTAATGTGAAAAATATCTTGTTATTTGTACTTTCCGACGTTTAACGTCGCATTTTGAAAAGCGTTGAAGAAACTGAATTTCCAGTGACGTTTGAACGTTAGGATAATTAAAGACTCAAAGGGTTAATTAAAATTTTGCTGATGATGATTTTTATTACCTGGTAAACGCATGCGTAGAAAACACTTCCCACTCGTGGATTCCGACCAGTCCACGGCGTCTGTAATGTATGCTTAGTGAGTAATTGGCGTTACTTGAGATATTATTTTGTTTTTAATTTGAGCAGAGCATAGAAACATATTTCCAGGTGTCTTTTAAGACAATAAATAAAGGATATCTACGGTTTTTTGAGTGGATATGGGAATTAACTCATGAGTGATGACAATACTTGTGAATTTCACGAGTGGCATGTCGCTTAAAAACCGTAGATGTTCTGGTAATTGTGTGCTCCAGCTAATTGCCCAACGGGACACGACACACTTTATCGGAAGGTTGAGGAACACGGGCAATTCAGTTTGTGCCACAACACAGCCGAACTACTCGCCAAATTTGATTCTCGCGCGTCAAGGACGACCGGGCGAGTGGATTATCTGAGCCTCTTACCAATTTAAAATGTGGCACCATCGAGTACTTAAGAGTCTTTCTAAATAAGTCTTATCAATCTTATATTTGCAAAGACTGATTCAAATATGGAAACATTGGTTGGCGTAATTTTTGGGGCACTAATGTATTCTTGAGAGCAAATTCACCACCGCCACGACAACACTGTGCAGAAGTAGAATTCTCCAACTCGCCGTCTAGGTTTGCGAATACAGGTGGAAGGTGTCTTCCTTCTACTGAATACCTAACAGTAGCCACACACCGGATAGTGGCATACATTTCTTGATATAAGATTAGCATGTCAGTGGAAACGAAGTCGCAAATTTGTAATTAATTGAAAAGACAACCCGTAAACAATCCAGGTCTCAACTGTTTACCTGACGTATTCTAAAGATTATATAGAGAGTAATCGCTTGAGTGGACTGGTTACATGAAATAATTCATGAGAGGTGAGGGACGTTGTACAAACACGAGTGCCCGCATGCGCACGAGTGTTTTACAATATAGTCCCTCGCCTCGAATGAATTATTTCACGTAACCAGTCCAGTCAAGCGATTACTCTGTTTATTACTTTTCATTATTATCGATAATTATATTATTTAACCCTTTATTTAACGTAACGGTCAGTGCTGTTCTCAAAAATCACCAAGTAATTTTCATTATTTTTTCATTTTTTGTCTCTAAAACATTGTTATGACCCCTCATTGGAACTAGCTCCTTCCAATGAGCGTTCATAACCTATGTTTTTGAGATAAAAAATGAAAATAATAGCTATTCAAGAATTTTTTTTGCAAGTGTCGTCTGCTTTTCATATTAGGTAAAGGGTTAAAAAACAATGAAGCCCCCCATTACATCCACGGCAAAGCGTCATCGTTTGCGCGCATGGATATATGACACAACTGATGATTGCATAATTCACTTGTGAAGTCATCGTTTATAATCAAACCCGGAAATCCCAGTAAATCACACTTTGGAAAGTAATAAATTATCATCATTTCTCCAAGGAATAATGATGTTTTTTTATTTTGTTCTCCCAGAGCATAGTTGATGGTCATTATTGGGACCGAGATCTAACTCAACTCTTCACAGTAACGGGTAATAAGGAATGTTTTTGGTAAGATTAGAGAAAATACATCGAAAGTCACAATGCAGTTCCGTGTACAAGTGCTGGGTGAATTAGCTTTGGTGGGTAATGGGTTATTGCGATAACGACATATTGTTCTAACTTGAAGTATAAACATTTCGCAGGAAAACATATCCTGTTTCTAAGTGGCAGATATTCCTAGCGATTACAACGAATGGGTGTAAATAGACGTGCTGATATTGTAATCTCTCTTTACATGCAAGAAGAATATAAATTACATGCAGAACAAATGTTTATGGCTAAATAAAGTCCACAGTTAATGAATGTATTATTGGTAGTAAAAAGTAACATATTTATTACAACAAATCAGCGATTTACGTGGACAACAGAAATATCTCATAAGGTGGCAAATTGATACATATCGTTTGAATAGGCAGCTAAAATATAAAAGACACCCTGCTACTTTTACAAGAGTTACATTATGTATGACGTCTTTGGTTAATTCTTCACATCGCTCTTCAGATCTATGCTGATCTGATGAAGTGAAATATGACCATGTAAACATCATAACTTGTCAGCATTACAAATATACATAAGCAGCACAAACTAGAAGCTAGATTACTTTATATAATAATTATTTTGTAAGATGCTCGTGCCAACATTTTAGTGATTGGGAAGGATATTTAGTTTTGATAGTAGAAGTGACATTTCCGAAGAAGTGGTGCGTACCAATAGTGTCCCATTCAAAATAACTATTAACCCATTACCCAACGTAACGGCCAAAACCCCGCTATTCTCAAAAATCGCCAATTAATTTTCATTATATTTTCAACTTTTGTCTCAAAAACATAGGTTATGACCCCTCTTTGGAACGAGCTCGTCGAGCTCGTTCCAAAGAGGGGTCATAACCTATGTTTTTGATACAAAAAAGGAAAAAAAATAGTTATTCAAGACTTTTGTTTTCAAGAGTCGTCTGCTTTTCATGTTTGGTAAAGGATTAATGTATATCTTTGCGTCTGTATTTTTGTATACTGTGAATAAAAGAATTGAATTGAATTGAATTGAATTGAAAATCGTTGAAAGCAGAGTGTTACATCAACATTATTGTTTTTGCATGTAAGAAGAGTACGTAAACGTGTGTCAAAGTCGACAAAACTTGATCAAAGCGCTCACAACGAAGATCGATACGTGCTGTGCACGATGTCAAGAGGAAGTGGTTGACACCACTTCATGTACATCGTCCCCCAAAAGTATGTTTTTGTCAAATGTAAGTGTAATATAAGAAGTCGCTAGGCTCTAATATCGCAGTGCTATACGTTGGTTAAAATATCACGTATTATAGTGTCAATCTAGCTGTACACCAATAAAACCGATTTAGTCAGTTCTGCTGGTCACGTTATCTGTAAACGTCAAACGACCTTTCCCCTATGATCTTGTGATTAGTTAGTCACATGGTGAGTTTTTCATTTCAATACATGCCGTCGTAGTTATTAGAACATCTTCTTGAGAGCCAGTGATACACATCAGGGTACCATTCATGATCAGAGCGACCAACTGGTGATTCTATTAGTTGTGGCACCCCTTCTGTTTGATAGAACAACAACTTACACCCCTCTTGACAGCGAAAATGATTCATTCGAATTTACATTTGTTCTGATCTACGTTATTACCTAGCCGAGTTTTAATTTCTGGAAGGCCATATTCTAAACAGATAGGAAAACCTGAACCGCCCATTTATTTTTCGGCCTCAGTTGGGGAGCACTTATACACAAAAGGGAATTGTAGATCCTTTTACGGCGTCTTATTCAGAAGGGTCAAATAATATGCTGTTTCTATCAATTTGGTTTGTTACAATTCAAAACGGCTGCGTTTCTACTCTGCGACTATGTACAGTCTAATACTTGATAAGATCTAAGCACCCATGCTTTGAACGGTCTATGATAAAAGGCCAAGGTCAAAGATAAAAAGGAAATCATTAAAATACATATGTGGCTGTAGCTTCTTATCCGTTTCTCGTTTTGGTTATTTTTTTATTTATTCATTTATTTATTGGTGTTTAAGGTCATATACTTATGCACAATGGCTAATGGTGACCGTGACAGTTTTACGGGTGGAGGAAGTCGGAGCACCCGACGAGAACCACCGAACATCGACGAGCAACTCTCAGCTCCTCAACATTCTAACTCTGTTCAAGATCCGCACAAGCAGGGCTACAGTGGTTGAAGACATGTGCACCATCGATGTGCAGTGCGCCTTAGCACACGGCGTCATCGTGCCCCAAGTTAGGCAAACAAGGACACAACGCGGGTCGTCCCGGACGGGGATCGAACTCGGGACCCCTAGCATAGAAGTCCAACAGTCTACTACTGAGCCACCGCGTTCACTCTCATTTTGGTTAGAGCCGCTCAATATCAATATGACACATCGGTAAAGTGATCTGGTTTGTAGTATTTCGTCGATTTGACGAGGTCACATCGCTGAAGGAGGCGAGTGTGATAGCTTCATTTTTAAAATTTTTCTCGGTGGTGAATGCGAGAAACCACATCCCTTTACTGTCATAATGATCTGTTTATTATATGCAGTTATGGAAAATCATCTTTCACTCGACAAATCAATATAAAATTGGTTAAAGACATTAGAAATTCACGTTATTCAATAGTGTTTATTTACACTAATGAAACGCACCCAGAAACCGCTGGTAACCTGGGTGGACTCGATTGACGTTCTTCAGTGCCGTCCTCGCTCTGAGACCAACCATCTGATACGGAATCAGAAAACCACTCAATGAGATCCGCGATCAGGACTCGATGGGTGAAAAATACGACGTATCATTGTTAGGTATATAATGAAGAGAGATATCAAAGCTATTCACATCAAAAGATCAAAGGTGCTAAATAAAAGATCAAGGTCACATGGTTACAGAATTCGGGGGTTATGTCTCTTTGTGCGCTTGACACAAAACGGCTGCATCTTTTTTCTCCAATCTTTGACGTCAGGTTACTTTGTCAGATTTGAATACTTATTAATTTGGAGGTCAAATAGTGTTTCTTGGTCACAAAACTCATTACAATACATTTTTGGCCCCCGCCACTTGCCTATGTCAGATAGAGCCACCCAAATTTAATACAATATAGAGAGTGCCTACAGGCTATTCACCGTTGGATGCCAAAGGTAAATTACGCAGCCGTGGTTACAAAAATTCAGAATATGAACTTACAGACGAATTCCACAAACCATAAAACAGAAAGACCAGACGTGTTAACCACCCAGCGCCTACGCGTTGGAAAGATCTTTAAGCAATTATGAATGAAGTCAAGGTATCATCTTGAAAATATTAAAAGTATAAAGACTGCAGAACAGGGACGTGGCGACGGGGGGGGGGGGGGGGGGGGCGGTGTCACCCCCCCCCCAATCCTGGCAAAAAATTTCTATAGTTGAAACTTCGTAGGGCAAGTCATGAGTACTTGGAAATTCCATCTATCTGGATTTTAGAGCTGCTTTGGTGATGCAGATGTTTCCTTTTCTTCCCAAAATTCCAACTCGGATTCAAATGGTCAAAAATTCCAACTGTTACTATTTACAACTACAATGTACGCAATATTGAGCTTCATAAGAATGCATGATGCCAATCGGTACGAGATTTCTATAGTACGTTTACTTATCGTAATAAAAAAACCCTCGAAATGCACTTCAAGAAAATCGCATCATGTAAAATCGTTATCCTGAGTTAATTCCATCATTCACAGTTACAAATGATGAAACATTGAAAATTGATCATTCCTGTATAAGATCTGATTTAATGTTACGACAGTGTGAATTGCTCAAAGTTCTAAGCTTGAGCATTTATTTAGCACATATTCATTTCCCAGAATAATACCAAATAATAATAACAACCTGATAATTCTATCATAAATGTGTTGGCATTTCAGTTACTAGAATTAATTTTATGCCCCCTTTCATAGCTTCATTTTCAAAATTTTTCTCGGTGGTGAATTTCCAACTTGGGGGAGGGCCCTAAATCGCTCCCGGTCCCTCCCCTAGTTGGAAATTCACTATCCTACACCCCCCCCCCCAAATTGGAAATCTCTAGCCACGCCCCTGCAGCAGAAAAGTATGTAGTCATATATTAAGCTGAAGTGAAAAGTGTGACAAAAGTATTTGTTCATGCATTGTTTGTGCCTGCAAAATAATATTTATTTCCCTCTTTCCTTCGCAAACTATCCGACGAGAAGCCATATTTTCTTCTAATCGACATCAATAATTATCACTGCATCTTTTTGAAATATCAGAAAGACATTATGAACCAGGAAAAATCGAATTTACGGCATATTTGCGAGCATGAGATAAATTTTAATGACATTTTTATACTCGTAGTGGATAAAATAGTCAATCCTCAACAATTTAAAGAGCGTTATGGCGTAAATAAATCAAATTTATGAAACTGTATGATTCACAAGTTGTCCGATTTAGCTGAAAGTTGCAAAACACAAGTACTGTTAAATCAATTTTAACAACATCATAATATTAAATAACACTGATCGAGGCTCAGCTTTGATTTAATATAAGTGGAGAGAGGATTCTCGTTGTCAGAACTCTCACGAAATGGTGTTCCATAACGACATTAAATCTTAAATACTGAAAAAAACCAACAAGGAACACAATCACTGTTTCGGTCAATGGACCTCAACTCCTCGGTAGCTATTTATTTATTTATTTATTTATTTATTTATTTATGGGTGTTTAAGGTCACATATTTCTGCACAGTGGCTAATCATGACCACGACAGTTTTACGGGTGGAGGAAGTCGGAGTACCCGGAGAGAACCACCGAGCAACGGCGAGCAACTGTCAGCTCCCCAACATACTAACTCCACACAAGCAGGTTCAGCATTGGTTGAAGACACATGCACCATCAGCGTGCAGTACGCATTAGTACACAACGCCACAGTGCCCCCACGTGGGCAATGGGGGTGAAGTGTCTTGACCAAGGACACAACGCGGTTGCCGCAAGTGGGATTCGAACCGAGGACCTCTCGGCTTGCAGCCTGCACCTCTACCTACTGAGCCAACTCGCCTCCACTCCTCAGTAGTGTCGTGGGGATAATCGAGTTTGGGAGGGGCGGGGGTGTAAGCCAGATTTGTCCTAACTGTGATGCCGCAACTTGGGTGAAGTCTAAAATATTTTACCTGCGCCAACGATGTGGATGGAATATTAGTCAGTAGAAAACTGAAAATATCTGGGAAATGTATTTGTGGATGAACATGTAGTAATCCTGACGCCTCTTCTTACTTAATTATTAGTTATGATGTGTCCCAACTGCCAGAACTGGGTACTACAGACATCCTTATGTATAATCAACATAGTATAGAAAATGACCAAGTATCAAATCTCTCGTATGAAAGTACCTGATTACTAGCAACAGCAAATCGATATCCAAGATTCCAATCCAGACAAAAATGTCCCGAGTGGAAAAGTTTTGGGGGTGGGGATGTCACAGCCCCCTAAATCCATTCCACTACTACTCCCATATTGATTCTCGAATTCCTTCGGAGTTTGTGATTTTGACCCAGTGCGACGCCTCATAAATCTACAGTACGTGGAGAGTGTATTATCACTAAATCACTCGCAGAGTGGAGAGTCCACCCGGACAATAATTGCAAATTTGTTGCAAAGCATAACCAGCACCAGCAAAGTTTCAGCCACTGGACCTCCGGGTTAAACCCGGAGGTCCATTGGCTGAAACATTGCTTGTGTTTTTTGACGATATGTACAAAATTTGAAAGTTATTGCTTGGGTGGTAACTCCACTCCGCGGGTGATTTAGTTAAAATCCACTCTCCACGTACTGTAGCTTATGAACTCCTAAGACCGATTTTTCAGTCCAAGTCATAATTTCGTCTCATTTTTGTCATATTATAAGGTCTATACCACGGGACAATGATGATAAAATAACAACTGCAGTCTACAGCCGGACGGTTGCAGACTGCAGTAATTATTTTCTCCGCCCTGTATTTTGATATTGAACTGACCCGTCTCACTTTAAGTGTACACAAAGGCAGGCGATACCACTCCAGGAAACGAGGGTTCAAAGGGTAAAAACATAAATATTGATTCAAGCTCTCAAGACACCAGTTTAATTCTGTTCGGAATTCGACATTGTTATGGACTGTTTGCTTACTCAGTATTTGTTGAAAGTTGCGCACCAACCGTTGATATAATGTTATGTGCTTTTACTTACAATGATGTACAGATAGTCCACTCAATAAGTATCTAATGCCACTTGAAAATATCAAGATATTAACTGGTTGAGGGCTAGGTTATTTTTGCTGGTCTGAATTTGTTATTCAAAATGTGTTTTATTACAAATATTGGAGAGTGCCTACAGTAATAAAACAAATGTATATCAAAAAAACACTATTTGCGTTTGAATGAATATGAAACTTCAGCAAGGAAAATGCTGGCTTTTGCTCTGGTATTCTCATTTTTTAAAAGCCCTGATAGTGGCGTCTAGCACTCCACCAGCTAACATAATTTTTGTAACAGGCGTAATAATAAAACTACGGTTGTGGTGAGTCTTCATTTCTGATTGTATTTGCCATTAAAATGTCGACCAAATAAAGTCTCGATTGAGTAACAGGTCTAGCGTCGATTCACAGAAAATGAACCTCTCCGAAATGTTCAAGATTCAATCGCACGGAATATATTAGTTGACCAACCAACTGAAATATTCCAGACGAGTAAATCTAAATATACGCGATGACGTATTTGAGTGCTATACTGGTTTCAGGTCATAACATTGTCGAATTTCTTACAGAATTAGACTGGTGACCTAAGAGCTTGATATTTATTACCCAAAGACCAGTGGGCAAAATAGAACATACGAACACTGATTATAGTCGTGAGTAAAAAACACTTACCCTGAGAAATAGATCTTTATCAAGCCGTATTATTATAAACACCCAAAATGTGGAAATGTTTCAAGAGCTTTTCATTTACCAAAATAAAAATATTTAAGTAAATCATTCAGTATTAATTAGAATATGCACCTCACGTCTTTGACTCCCACGGGATAATGTACCTGAATAAGACGAAGGAGAAAAACCCCAAAACTCCCTGAGCTAATTACTATTCATGCTTTGTCGAAACTCACCACTGGCTGAACAGTTTTCGATACTGATATTGGGATCCGACTGAAAAAGTTTGCTTGATTATCGTGAAGGTTTAACGACACTTTCAATGGTTAGGGTCATATAGCGTCAAAGATTGAAAGGGTAAGGACATCAAGAAGAATACTTTCGTTATGACGAGCATTACAGTTACTACCAAGAACATAAATAGCTTGAAACATTATAAGTTATTGTGATGAATTGACGGTAACATGGCCTGAAGTTTGCGACTCGGAGCTTATGTTCAACCGAGAGGCGAAACAATATATGTTCCAAAAAGACCCTACCCATACCCCAAAACTCACATCGTAAAATGAACAAGGCAACTTGAATGAACAAGGCCACCTAAAGAAACTTAGTAAATAAACCTCTCGTGTGCCCCAAGACGTCACTGGACACCAAAAAATCAATAAATGAGAAAAAGATCGAGGTTGCTCCATCTCAGTTCAGATCATGAACTTTTAGGTGGGTTTTGAATCTCCTGCATTGTTATCATGTTTTCAAATATTTCACTTTAACCGTGAACAAAGAAAAAAAAAACTAAACAAACTCTCGTCCAATCAGAGAGTGTGGATTTTAGTTTTATAGGAACATACTGAAGTAGAATCGGAGATGACGAAACTACTGACATATCGAATCTATGGCCGATATATTGTTTGTCGCTCGACAGGTTCAAAGTGATCTAGTTTATGGAGAGAATAGAATTCACCCCTGTGTATCGGAGGGTGGAGGTTAAAAGTCACCAGCAATTTATGATGATAATGTTGGCGATGATGATGATAGAGATGATTGTGAGTGCTTCCTCCACTATTACTTTTACGCCCCCTTCACCCTTCCTAACCCAGCTTTCACACTGTCTCTATGATTTCGGGTGTAAGGTGGGTACTAAGTGGGGGAATAACGCGCTCTTCTTCTGAAGCTACTCAGCTCGTCAGTAGATTATAGAGAAAGCTAAAGAAACTCAAACACAAACTTCACATAAATACACATTCTCACATCGGTCGGCTGATTGTCTTAGACAAGTGTTGCCGATGTTCCACGCAGAGTAATATTGTTTAACTCTTTACCCAACGTAATGGTAAAAACTGGCCAGCGCTATTCACAAAAATCACCATTTAATTTTCATTATTGTTTTCACTTTTGTCTCAAAAACATTGGCTATGGCCCCTCATTGGAACGAGCTCGTTGAGCTAGTTCCAATGCGATTTCAGAATCTATGTTTTTGACGCAAAAAATGAAAACAGGTTGTTCAAGAATTTTGTTTGCAACTGTCGTCTGCCTTTCGTGTTTGGTAAAGGGTTAAAAGTCACTTTGGGTATTTGATCCATGGGCATGGAGATAGACTACCCCTCTGATATTATCGGAGCTCGGATGGAATTTTAGTAAAGACTGAAACGAGAATAAATCTCAAAGGATTTATATTTATTTTGATGAACACAATTATTTCTTGGAGGGATTTAGAGTGTTGGTTTCTCATCTCATGCCGTGAAACGAACTCTTGGTTGTAATAATTATGTAAACTTTTGTACTTCAAGTTACTATACAATACAAAAACCGTCTTACCTTAAACTTTATATATATGTACCCTATATGAAACACATTATGAACTGGGGAAAATAGAACTTGACTTGATAATTGTATCATCCCTTGAATGGAACAATACCCCATCCACAATGCTTAAGTTCAACCGATGTAGCCTTGTCCCACTCAAGGGATGGTATTCGGTGATTGTATGTTTCAATTGGGACATATTATTCAATTATTTATTGTCTCTGACATATACCTGATTAAATAAAGTATTTTATTATTATCCAGTCGACTACAGAACGGACACGGTCATTACTCATTTATGATCACAATGAGACATTTTAACCCTTTGAACCATAGTGGCATCTTTCATATCAGTTCAATGGCAGCGACGGGAAGAGTCAATATTCTTTATTTGGGGGTAAACCACACCTTCATTCAAAAGTCGTCCTACTTAATGAAATTATGAGGTACCATGTTACTGGACCGGAAAAGCGACATTTCGGGTTTCAAAAGGTTAACCTGTAAGTTTGAGTTTAATGCGTATTTTCTGTTCAGTAGGACCAGAAACGCATTTTTTCAATATGTATCAGAACGTTAGCAAATACATTGTTGACATGGCTGCATTTGAAAACTCTTCCAGGAGAGTTTGCGAGGTGTAAAGACATCAAATTTCATGGAATATTGAAGAGTCTATTTGGAGAGTCTTGTAAATTTTCCTCACTAACTATACATACAAGGCAGTTATCAAATCAAAATAACCTTGCATAGGTACAGTTAAAACTAGAAGTCCTGTCACGAACTGTGCGCTTATCTAGGCGTAATTGCCATATCGAATGGCATCCAAAGCATGGCAGGTTCCCCTGGTTACTCATAGCAATCACAGGCAATGTTTCTGCCAATGGACCCCCAGGTAACCCGGAGGTCCATTGGCTGAAACATTGCTTGTGCACAGGCCATATGTACAGAATTTGATAGCCTTACTATGGTCATAGCGCGTAGATTAACGCGCAGATCGGCGTGCTATTTGTGCGCATTTCATGACAGGACTTCTAGTATTAACTGTAATCAGTAGAACTAAACATTTCTTCCAATGGATCATTTTTTCGGGAATGGTATACTTTTTCGAATGTGTTCTGGTTTTAAAAATGAAACTCGCAGAGTGAGCGCATGGAGAAAAAATTTACTCGTGTGTATTTATTCTATATATACACCTGGGACTTAATAAAGCACCCCTGTTTTTTCGCAGTGGTGTGAAGAGAAACTGTCATTACTTTCATGCTATCTTTCAAATGCCCAAAAGTGATTGTTTGCGGAAAGAATGGTTTATTGACAAATGAAGGACAACGTAATGATGAAAATATGTAATATTTTAATAGCGCTAATTACACTTATCTGTTACTACTGTTTTTGATGGAAAAATGTTCTCTCGACAAGTATAGTGCTGGAACGGTCCATGATGAAACAATGCTCGTAATTACTGACAAAAATGTAACTAGTCATCTCCTGAACACAATAGCAGTGTCTGACGTCAGTAGGGAGTGTATCCACTACGTGCCCGGATGACAGCCTGAACCCCCCCCCCCCCCCCAATGCTACCATTGAGCCTTCTGATAAGGTCCAGGAGCAACTGCTGCCACTCCTCATGCAATACAGCTTCCAATCCAAGACGGCCAAATTCTGTACTGGAGGATCCCTTGCTTGCACACGGCGTTCGAGAAAGTCCCAGATATGTTCTAAGGGATTCAAATCGGGGCTCATTGCAGGCCAAGGTAATGTTGTAACAGCGTTGATCTGAAGGAATGTTCTCACAGCATGGAAATGATGTGGCCTTGCGTTGTCGTCCATGAATACAGGGCGATTAGCCAATGGGTGGTTGTCAAAATGAGGCACGACAACCGGATTGATAATATTCCCGATATACTGAGGACCACTGAGATTCCAACGTACAGTCACCATATCAAGTTTACAATCATGAGACAGGATTCCGCATATCATTACTGATACTCCACCATAAGACACAGTAGGTCTGATGTTCCTTGGTACGTAAGCAGTATTTCTATGCCTCCACTCTTCCATGCGACCATCTGTGACGTGGAACAGGAACCTACTCTCATCTGACCAATGGACTCTCCTCCACGTCCTGAGATTCCAACGTTGTCGTGCCATACCCCACTCCAGATGTCGTCTCTGATGCTGATCGGATAGAGCTGGACGCTTGGTAACTCTTCTAGACCTCATACCCAGTGATTTGAGGCGGTTTCGGACAGTTCTGTTGCACAAACACCAGTTGAGGAGTCAAAGGCGTTTCAAAACTCCGCAAATGGTTTACGCCTAACGAGGCGTGTCAGATTCCGATCTTCCCGAGGAGAAGTCTTTTGGGGTTGTCCAGGCCTTGGTCGGATCTTAACATCGTTGGTTTGTTGATGTTTTCGAACAAGTCTTCTGATGACAGAATGGCTATAACCAAGTTGCCGTTCAATAGCTTTGAATAACATGTCCGTTACATGCATGCCACGATTTGCCATCTTAGTGCCTCTTACAGTCTCCTCCTTGCCATGTCAACAACATTTATTGATAAAAGAAGTAACAAATTTTCTTGTTTTATACCCAGATATTGCATGTGGATGATAGTGTTTTTGTGACATTCGTGGGAAGCGTGCTTCACGTGGACGAGGGGATGTGTTTGGGGTACGCTATCAACCAGAAATATGTTTCACCAGATGAAATGTGCTGCAAGACATAGCAATCATTAAAACATAATAATCAGTAACCGCAACTTCACTGTCATGAAACATTTCAGAGGGAGCTTAATTAAGTTACAGGTGTATATAAGGCTAAGGCTATGGATTAAATTAACCTACTTCTGAAATTGTATAGAGCCTCTGGAGAAATAATTTCTCGTCAAATTGTCTTCGACGTGAATCGGGAACAAACGATTACTGTGACAATATACGGATTTCACAGACATTAGTAATTATTAACCGTCTGGTACTGCTAAAAAAGATATCCTTATTGAGTTAGGAAATTGTGACCATCAACGCAGGTTCATTTGAAATGCAATGTCTCATTTGGACCTTGTCAATACTCACACATCCATTTTCAGCACATCCGCCCACATAAACGTACACACTCGTGAGTCACGGTTGTAAAAATTCAATTATCGGTTGTTCAAATGGACTTTTAAGAAAATACAGCATTATTATGACTCAACTATGCTCAGACATCTACCAGATTTTCATATCAAATAAATTTCGGAAAGAACAAAATAATTTTTTACCACTTACATCAAAGTTTGGATGAATAACATCAGTATGAAGTGAGCCAATTTCATTTATCTACAACATTCCATTTATCAAAAGCCCTGACCTGGTCCCAGTTATGGACCATCAGCAATGTTTTGGAACAAAATGTATTACATAATCACCATCAAATAGCTCGTAACGGAACATATCGTCCATAACATGTAGTCCACTGAGCTCCAGTGTGTTCTATGTGCCCACTGGCACATAGAACACATTGGAAATCAGGGGACGATGTCTAACACGGGATTAACGTCGGAAGTGAACGTCGACATCGTAACGTTGTGGGTGAAATGGTTTTGGAAGTAGAATTGAATTAATCTTCTCTTATTTTTCATTAACTGTCTGCCTAATACAAATAGTAGCTGGCGTTGTAGAAACATTTCCTGAATAACTAAATATCTTTATTTTTTGTCTGAACCCCCCCCCCCAGCTTATGACCCCTCAGTTAAAAGACATAAAAATGGCAAAGCCCCTGGTATCGATCGAATAAGTAATGAATATATTAAAAATACATTCCCGCGTTTTCAGCTGATATATATGAAACTCTTCAACATGATTTTAGACACTTGCCTCCTACCTGAAGACTGCTGGACATCTGGTTTAATTACGCCAATATACAAACATAAGGGAGACCCCTTATCCCCTGATAACTATCGTAAAACCACTCTACTGAGTAACATATCAAAGCTATTTACTAGTATTCTCCGTGACCGAATATCATCGTTTCTAAAAAACAACAGCATGTTGAGTGAGGCGCAGCCTGGATTCAGAAAGGACTACTCTACAACCGATCACATATTCGTGTTGAAAACCGTATCCAAACTCCTGAAGGCAAATAAAATTAACCTTTACTGTGCATTCATCGACTTTTCCAAAGCATTCGATACGGTTTGGAGAGCAGCCTTTTGGAAAAAGCTTTTAAACTCACATATCGATGGGAAAATACTGCACGTGTTAAAAAATATGTATGGTAAAACCAAATCTGCTGTGGAGATTGGTGAGTGTAAATCAAAGTTCTTCTCTAGTACCATGGGGGTGAGTCGGGGGGGGGGGGGGATTTGTCGCCAATTCTTTTTGCACTATACCTGAACGATCTTGAATGTTTTCTGCACTCACGTGGGTGTAATGATTTGAACATCGAAAAGCCCTAGTCCCTAATAGATGGGGGGGGGGGGGGGGGGGGGGGGGGGCGGCAATTATTTCTACAGCTGCTTGTTCTTCTCTATGCTGACGATACTATACTTCTTGCTTGTACAGCCAAAGAGCTACGCCTAATGTTGAATGCACTCAGCGATTACTGTAACAAGTGGAAACTTGAAATAAATATAAGTAAATCGAAAATTATTAATTTTGGCATTCGTCTTGGGAAAAATGACAAATTTTAAATTGGGGATACCCCAATAAAAATAGTAAACAGTTACAAATATTTTGGTGTAACATTATCTAAAAACGGTTTCGTTCAATAGTGAGAAGAATATCTAATGTACTCAAGCGAAGAAAGGCATGTACTCCATAATAAACAAGATGAGGAGGAACCAATTACCGATTGATATTGTTTTAGAACTCTATGAGAAATCAATCATCCCTATTTTAACGTATGGCTGTGAAATTTGGGGGCACGAAAATATTACTAAAATCGAAAAGCTTGTGTTATGATTAATTCTGAATCTGAAAAAATCTACAGGCACTAGTTTTCCTTTTGGGGAACTAGGATTTATTCCTATAGGGATTAAAATTAAAATACGATGTCTTAACTTTTGGGCCAAGATAATAAATGAACGGGATATAAACAATGAAATTTCCAGATCTCTGCATGATATTCTTTACTGTCACCACATACATGGTTTTTACACAAGCCCCTGGCTCCTATTCTTTACTGTCACCACATACATGGTTTTTACACAAGCCCCTGGCACCTAAATATTCCATCACTACTAGATTCCCTGGGTATGACTAATATCTGGGTGGATCAGACTTTCAGGGACCCATGGCGTTTTGGCCTTACCCTGAAGCAAAGATTCTTAGATATTTACATACAGAATTGGAGGTCAACTCTGACTAACTCTAGTAAAATTTTTATACAAGTTTTATAAGCGGATTAAATTAGAATTTGAATTGGAAACATATATCAAAAAACTCCCGTTATCATTGGCTATCCCACTCCATCAGTTCAGGACGCGGAAACACAAACTACCAATAGAAACTAGCAACTGGTATTCTGTAGAAATATCACAGAGGAAATGTTCATTGTGTGGAATCGACATAGGAGACGATTTCCATTATATTCTTGTCTGTAAAGAATTAGCAGAAATACGTAAAAGATATACGAAACCCTATTATTGGCGATTTCCAAATATGCTTAAAATTCAAAATCTGTTTTCGCGTCCGAATTTTAAGGAAATTTGTAACCTGGCAACATTTATAAAAATGTTAGGAAACACACTGACCCCTTCTCACGACTGACCACATTCTTGATTATATGAAGATTGTGTTCGAAATTGATACATGTGAATATGAATCCTTGTGCCTAATTCTTCAGTTTTGTGGTTAAGTTCCGACACACATGCCACCACGATAGTGACAGCATAGAGTAGTGGTGGTTGTGGTAGTAGTAATAGTACTAGTAGTAGTAGCAATATTAGTAGTAGTTGGAGAATTAATAGCAGTAGTAGTTGATGTTTCGTTTTAGTAGTAGTGGTGGTAACAGCAGTAGTGGTGGCGGTAGTAGTAAAAGCAGTGGCAGTCGTCGCAGCTGTGGTAGTGGTAGTAGTAGTGGTGGAGTGGTGATGACAGTCATAGTAGTAGCCGCTGTAACAGTAGAAGTAGTCGTAGTAGCAGTAGTAAAAGTAGTGGTGGTGGTAGTAGTCGTAGTGGCAGTAGTACTGTGTCGACGATAGCAGTGACACTTTGAACTGGGCTAGTGTAGTATTGCTATAAAACACGGAAAGGTGATACAGATGGAAAGAGCAGTAAAGTATGCAGGACACAGTTAAATACGCCCTCATACTTATGGTACTTCCTAGTATTCCTGATAGTCACACCTTACACCTGAGTGTTACTCTGTTATCCCAACCAACCCCATCATACCCTATCGTCATCCCCACCTTTTTTGGCAGTAGGCTATTTAGGCTCTATATATACAAACTAAAATTTCGAAGGGGACACTGAGGTGTAAGGTTGGATGAACAATCGGGTAAATACTACGAAAGTTGAATAAGGTGGAACACGCATTGCAACTGGTAGAAATAGATTATACTGCCTAACTTTGTCAGCATTTGTTACCAGAAATACGTTTGCTTTCTTGTGTTCCAGTACAGATGAAGGGGTAAAAATCTAGCTTGAGGAACTTACTACACAAAAGCAACATTGACATTGTTGTAATGCTGCGCTAAACTCCACCACTGCACTCTTCCGATAAGGCTCTCAGTATAAATGACAGTTGGTTGGATAGCACACACTGGTCGTCCGCCTTCAGGATTCCAGTCAACCTGCTATCCCATCCTGAGCGAAATCTACCACGCAAGCAGTTGGATGACAAATTGAGTTCGTCCACCATCAATGAGGGACACAAACAGAGAAGATGGCACTCATTCACTTTACCAGTTGTGCAAGTGATGTATGCGCGTATGAGGGGAATGAGGTGGGGAGGAATTGACCATCATACAGAACACATACAGTTCTGTTACGATATATACACCACAGGCATCCAGTGAGGCACCATAAGCTATGATTTTGTGGCAAATGGAGAAAATAATAATAAAATTTGGATGTGATTTTTGTCAGCACTGGCCAGCTTTAGACGTTCTTTGGCTAAAAGGATAAATTAAACATCATGTGATAAAAAGAATTTCACATTCGTCACGAAAAATAAGCAGACTGTCATCTTCAAAATGAGGTGTCCAGAGAGCGAAGCAGGGTAGCATCACTAAATTTACCCTCTGTGAGCCTCAATCTAAATCAGGGTCTGGAAACTAAACAGAAAGAGATACCCAGATGATAGATTGGCCCACTGTATGGGAGAGCATTATCAAATTCACCCTCTGGGGACCTCATTCTGCAAATGCCCGACTGCTTATTGTCAGGCCTGATTTGACATGAAATTTCTGAGTCTGAACCTCGTTCACTAAAATCGATCTGAGCCTCGGTAAACCTCGGCTCAGATCGATTTTAAAAAACTCGGTACAGAAATTTCATATGAAATATCGACTCAATAAAGATCATCTATACACCAAAAATGTAGAGACTGTTTTAGGTTTTTGTATGATGGATTTAGCAGTTTCATTAGTGAAGAGTTGATTTTGGTCTTGAGACGAGAGGTGAAACAACTTCTGGCATGCCATCGAGATTTTACACTCCGAGAATAAGAACTGTTCTCATGTCGTGTTTTATTCGACGTACTGAAAACTTTATAATGTACCTTTGAACTCCTGGATAAAAGCGCACTTTTGAAACTAACTGCTAGAATGAACCGGTTGTCTTCTTTCTAATTGCGACAAATAACAGTAGGTAGACTCCCAGCAGGTATAGAGCCTATATCCACTGGACCCTGGGTATTAGATATGATTATGTAATATGTTTATGTCAATTGCAATACACCAAAATCCACAGTCTTATTATGAAAGAGGACACTGCAAGAGTACCTTATGTTATTGTGTCTTTATAAAGGGCGCCTGTCCCAACATTACTTCGTGGGCAGCGCTCACAGAGAACGCTCCAAGAATCAATGTCAGAAGAAAAAAAATCAGATATTTTAAAAAATTATATGAATATTATTGAACTACTTGAAACTGTTTCCGCTTCCTCCAGACGAGCAATAAACAAAGAGTTTAAAATTATATACACAGAAAGACACGCGTGTGTGGATGGGTTAATCGGTATGGCAGAGGTGCCAGCGCGGAAGGATAGAACGAGAGGTCGAAGGCCTCGAGTTTTATCCTCTCGCGATGGCACAAGTGCCTTATCGATTAACCCATTCACACGCGTGTCGTTCTGTTTTTATTACACGCCTTCAGGTCTTTAAAAACAATTATTAGAAGAAGGACACTCAGTAATTCATTTGACAACTACCAACAAAAACGACACATTTTATCGCCAACCAAATTTGCGAGGGGAACCCGTGTTACTATATCGTCCCCTGAGTTCCAATGTGTTCTATGTACCTACTGGCACATAGAACACATTGAAAATCCGGGGACAATTTTTAGTTATCGCTATTCAAATTGTAATTGCGTTGCACGGTTTGTCGAATATTTCTATTTAAAAATAGTCAGTCAACGATTTCTGTTCCGCACACATGTGCGGAACAGCTTTTCATTTTCCGCATGATTTAGTGTTGCTGTAGCTGGGTATTACATAGAACAGGCGTGTAATGAATATATTTATAATATTTATAACGTTTACTAGAGAGAACGGCTGTAACGGCCTCCGATTTCAAAAAAGGCATGTAAAAAATGGTACTTAACTCTAAACCTGCTGAGTAGTTTCAAGATAATTTTGATCAGATATAGTCATGGCTGTTGTACAAGAGTCATGATTACATTTGATCTAAAATGTGTTTAAATTGTACTCAAGAAATCATGAAAAAATCCTTTTAATTTACAGGGGAAACATTTGATCAAGCATCGCCTACGAAAATTCACGCGCTATTTATTACTTTGCATCGGAAATCTGTTTGCAGTGTTGACGTAAAATAAGGAATTCCATTTGTATATATGTATATAGGAATACGTTTAAATCAAATCAGTATAAATAATATCATGAAGCTGAAGAAAAAATGAAATGCCTTAGGTTCCCGACTGATCTTATTTTCATGCCCGACTGTAATCTTTTATGAGGGCTTGACAAAAAGCGGGTTTTCCATTTAAATGGTACCTGTCTTTAAATACAGGAAAATATCTGAAATTTGTGAAATGATGCGCGCATCGACGGAAAAAATTCGAAAGCATTTCGAAATATCAATTTTTATATGAAATTTCCATACCCTTAGTGTTAAATTTACTGGCAGCTTGAGGACATTAAGGGAAGCCAACCTTCCTGTAAATCACCTCCAATGACGAAAATTGTCAGCTATGGGTTGGTAAAATGTTACACACAGGGCATGCCTTGAGTACAATATTTCACGAGAACGCTTGGGTACTTGAAACCAAAGTCACGCGAATAGTCGATTGGTCAGAGAACATCGCTGGAAAATTCTAAACATTTATGTGCTCAGCAGTCTTGTGCTTAACATTATGCCAGCTGCATTTTAAATGGCATCTGAACAAGACTGGCCTAATGTAACAAGGCCATATCTATGTCTTCTCCCATGAATCCAATGAAATGTATACTACTCAAAGTTTGCTGAACACCAAATATTTAACACATCACTGTGAAATTTGCTTGTGACATATTTGCGATATTTTGGTGGATATGATTGAGGAATGTATTGAGATGGTCCCCAGTGTTTACATAATTTTAATAATAATAATAATAATAATAATAATAATAATAATAATAATAATAATAATAATAATAATATACATATTTATATAGCGCCAAAATTATAGTTCCGAAGATGTAGAACCATATTCTAAGGCGCTGTACAAGTTACTGAGCTCGTGCAAATATACAAACGGAATATATACAGTATCTTACAGTCCACAACATCACTTATAGGCTTTTTGAAACAGGTATGTTTTGAGATCTTTCTTGAAAAGGTTGACATTTGACAGTCATTTTAGGTGTTCTGGTAAATTATTCCACAAGTGAGGGCCAGCAAATGAGAATGACCTATCTCCAAATGTATTACACCTGTGTTTTGGAACATGTAGCAGCATTTTACCATCAGACCTCAGGTTGTATTGACACACATTCTTGGTATTAAGGAGTTCTTCTAAGTAGGCTGGTGACATGTTGTTTTGTGTCTTAAAAACTAATAATAAAGTTTCGGAAATTATTCTGCACTTGACTGGCAGCCAGTGCATATCCCTCAGAACAGGAGTGATGTGTTGAGATCGTGATACCTTGCATACCACTCGGGCTGATGCATTTAGTACCATCTGCAGGCGAGATTAATGATATTGTGGAAGGTTGAACAGTAAGGCATTACAATAATCCAAAGGTAAAGTTACAAAGGCATGAACTAGGGTTTTTGTGGAGTCTTTCGTGAGGAACTGTCTTATCTGTTTAACTTTGTATAGACCCCTGAAAGCCTTATTGCACATATCTGTAACATGTCTATCCATAGACATGGTAGAATCGAAGAAGGCACCAAGATTACGTACAGTATTACTTGCACTGATGGTGGAATCTCCTACCTTCACTGAATTGATGTCAACTTTAGTGAGTTGCTGTCGTGAACCAATTATTAGGAATTCAGTCTTATCATCATTTATCATTAATTTGTTTGAAACCATCCATGTGCGAATGTCCGAAGTACATGATTCAATAGTTTCTACAGCTTTAGTTTGATCCTTGATTGATGGCCGAAAAGGGAAATAGACCTGTGTGTCATCAGCATAACAATGGACGTCAGGCAGGTGAGATTCAATGATGGTGAACATTTTTGAAATATAGAATAGAAACAGAACAGGACCAAGGCAACTTCCCTGTGGGACTCCACATTCAAGATGGAAGTCTTTTGACAGATTACCATTTATTGATACACGCTGCTGTCTATTCTTGAGGTAAGATGATAGCCAGCTAGCAGCTACACCATTAAGTCCAAAACCAGAATTCATTGTCTCTATCAGAGTTTTATGACAAATAGTGTCAAAATCAGCTCTAAGGTCTAAAAGAACAAGCAATGTTACCCTTCCATACTCCATATTAAGGAGGATGTCATTCTGAACCTTGAGCAATACCGTTTCAGTCGAGTGAAATTTTCTGAATCCAGACGTGATGGGTGGTAATGGAGCATGCATATCACTATGAAACATTAGCTGGTCAATTGCGGCTTTTTCACACAGCTTAGAGACAAACGGTAAGTTACTCACTGATCGGAAGTTTTTAAACACAAGTTCCGCACCTTGTTTCTTCAGAAGAGGATTAACAATTGCTATGTTCCACGCATCAGGCACATATCCTTCTAGCAGAGACATGTTGATCATTTTTGTGATAACATGAGCCAAAGAGTCTACACATGATTTGACAATTGATGTTGGCATTGGGTAAAGTTGACATGAGGCATTTGAGAATTCTTTTATTAATTTGGTTACCTCGTGGATTTCTAATGGTCGAACAGTTTAAAGCTCTTTTTCTGATGGTCTCTGTTTGATGTCAATTTTTTTTACATTTATGTTCTGATTTTTTTCCTGAATTAATTTTATTTTTTTGATGAAGAATTCGCCAAATTGATCAGCTAGCTTTGATGGATCATCGTGTGGTGGAAATGACACACTTTGTTTTTCTGTACACAGATTTTTAACAACTTTAAACAGTTTTTTGCTGTCACCATTACAAGCTTCAACACATGAAGTTTGTTGGAGAACTGATTACGAATAGTCTTATATGCTGCTTCCTCATTGTGGGATTTAGATCTTTCCCGCTCCTGCTTTCGACGATTAGCTTTTAGAGTTCTCAGTTCATTGGTAAACCAGGGTATTTTGGGGCGAATAATTAATGTTTTTGTTTTCAGAGAGGCATGCTGATCCAGTAGACAAGACAATGTGTTGTTGTATGATTTTGCCAGATCATCCAGGTCAGCACACTGAGAATTACACAAATCTGATTTTTCGATGTCATATTTAAGCTTGTTAATGTCAATTTGATTGAATTTTCGGAGTGTTACTTCCTTACGTGTCAGTGATGGTTTTCGAACACCTAGTGTGCACTCAGCAAATGAATGGTCAGAAAATCTGAATGGGATTAATGGCTCAGAAAGCTGAAAGTCATTACTACATCTTTTGAGGATAAGGTCAATAGTGTGTCCAGAGGTATGAGTAGGTCCAGTAACATGTTGATGTAAACCAAATGTTTCTAACAGGTTCATAAACTTGTTAGCATCACTGTCATTGTTGTCATACATATGTATATTAAAATCACCGATGATCACATTATCTTTCTTTACAGGCAGACTTTTCGTGACAGTCATGGAAAGCATGTACCCCATGTGATTTAATGATTGAATGTGGCAAATGCAAATGTAAGAAGACATTTGTCTGAAGCAGAAATGTGGCGGACTTTTCGTGACAGTCATGGAAAGCATGTACCCCTTGATTTTCATGATGTTTTCGTGTACTGTCTACATGTACATGGCATATGTAGGGTATTAAATCTTCATTTCACCACAAACCCTTGTGATTTAATGATTGAATGTGGCAAATGCAAATGTAAGAAGACATTTGTCTGGAGCAGAAATGTGGCGGGCTGTATGGATGGTGGAGCAGGGGCTACCAATCGTCAGGTTGGTGAAGCCCTTGGCGTGCACCATACGGTGATCACCGGAGCCTGGGCAAGATTTCAGCAGCATGGCACACCAGTAAGACGGCATGGTGGTGACAAAGACAGGGCAACATCTGCACCTGAAGATCGGTTTTTGATCATTCAGGCCCTGTAGGAACCGCTTTGCCACAGACACCCAGCTTCGCAGTGACCTTCAGAATGCATTCGGGGTAAATGTTTCGACGCAGACTATCCGGGCAAGGTTGCACGAAGGTGGTCTCCGATCGAGAAGGCCATGTATTTGCATTCCGCTGTCCCCGAACCACCGACAGGCACGATATGAATGGGCCATGGACCACGTTGGGTGGACCAGAGAAGATTGGCGACCTGTCCTTTTTACAGATGAGTCAAGGTACTGCCTAGACCGCACAGATAGGCGTCCTATGGTATGGAGAAGACCAGGAGAGCGATTCCATGCAGCCAACATTGCTGAGCATGACCGCTATGGTGGAGAGTCAATCATGGTCTGGGGCGGCATCAGCTGGGATGGACGTACAGAGCTCTGTGTCCTTGGACGTGGTACATTGACGTCACAACGGTATATTGATGAGATCCTGGATGTCCACGTCAGATTGTGTGCAGGTGCAGTGGGTGATAGATTCATTCTGATGGACGATAATGCCCGTCCTCATGTTGCCCATGTTGTCGGGGAGTAACGACAGAGGGAGGGGATTGAGCGTAAGGACTGGCCAGCAGGACCCCCTCACCTAAATCCAATCGAACATGTCTGGAATGATTTGCAGCTTGCAAGTTCAGCCCGCCAAGTCCAGCCAAGAGGTGTACAGGAGCGTGGTGCCATGCTGGTCCAAGAATGGAACAACATCCCACAAAGGTCCACCAGGAACCTGATTGGGAGCACGAAAAGGCGTTGTCAAGCTGTAATTATCAGTAATGAGTCTCACACTCGATATTGAAGCCATACCAGTTCGCTCCGTCAACTTTTTGGCATATTGACAAATTTCCTCCTTTACCAAAAATATCCATTTTCCATGGTTATCGCATTCAAAAGCTAACAAATAACGTCAAACACAAATAAAATCTTAATTTCTGTACTTAAATCATTAAAGATATAATTAAAAAAAATATATACGCTGTTCATTACAATATTTCAACTAAAACGTAAAACAGGTAGTTGGATGTACTTGGTGCTCAGCAAACTTTGAGTAGTATAATTTTGTGCCCCAATTCAAAAATTAAAACAAAAATGCTGGATTGTTACAAAATGTGTTGTTTTAAATTTTATTACACGCATATTACTTTTCCTCCAGTACCGAATCGGCACGGAATACGTGTTCCATACGAATTTCCGTTGACGTAATTGGAATATATTTGTGTTTAAATCCACAAATAAAGAGTTTTAAAGTTTAACCCTCTACCTAACGAATCGCCCACATCCGCCCGCGTAATTTGCAAACTGAGCCGTTGAAAAAAATTAATTTTTCAAAATATTTCAACAAAACCATATCATGTGACCCCCTCATTGGAACGAGCTTATCGAGCTCGTTCCAATGAGGGGTCACATGATATGCTTTTGTTGAAAGCTTTGTGAATTTTTTTAAAAAATAGCAATTAAAATAATACATTATGATATTCTCTGCGTTGGGTAAAGGGTTAAAATTTTCCATGTTTAAGGTTTAAATTTTTAAATTAATGGATTCTATGCCATATGGGCGTGTAATAAACACAGAACCTCACAATGTGAGATGCGTTCGTTTATATGGCACTCATGCCATCGTGCTGGCGCTCGTATCGTATTGATAAATGCATTCCCACACCGTTACGTTCTGTGTACACATAATGAGTTGGCTTATTCCATAACATATTATATCATATTGCTTGTTGCAAAAGGTGAAGCATTTTTATGGCAAAATGTAATGCAATTGCACAATGAGTTGTTAGGACATAAAACGTCTGTGCACGGGGTCAACATTCTGTAAACCCAATCGTGTCCCCTGCCGCCCACTGTAAAAGGTCGAAGCCCAAAAGACATGGGTAAATTGGAAAATTATGTTAACTATTTACGGCGTTCGTAATTATTGACAATCCTTCGTGATACACAAGAAACTCAGTGCCCAGTGTTTTGGCACAGTTATGGCTTATATATCAAAACTACCCAATCCACACTTTCTATTATAATGCAACAGATTAGCCCCTGAGTTTGCTTTGTCCAAGAAGTATTATAGGCCAGACAAACAGTTGTTTTCGCTGTCTAATAGCCATGTTTTTATGAGTACGCATGCCTAATTATACACTTATGACAGCGATGTGTTTTTATCGTTCGTGACGGATATGATTTAAACAAGTCTATGTATATAGGTATCTACTTCCATTACACCAAGAACTACTTCAATAATCTAGTCTGAAATGTTGGCTAATTTGTCACGAGAATAACTTTTCTCTTCAGTAAATCCCAAGACAATAATAACCAATAATACTTTTACACACCCGATACACATTTAAAATATTATATATGAATAATTTGTAAGAGCAATCCCACATCGTATATGGTTCATGCGTGTAGTTATACAGGACGTTTATTCCTTCGGTGATACGGAAATTCGCCTCAGAGCTGAGAAAGCAAATTTCCAAACTGTGAATACATTTAAATTACTACGATTGTAAAGTGACATGGATCAAACGAACCGAAAAGCTTTCCAGGAATCAATGTTGGGACAATGACTGAAATCATCAGTGGAGAAAGTCTGTACCTTGCAAACGGATCGGTCAAGAACTAATTTTCTAAACTCATTTAATAAATTTCCCTTTTACTGGGGACTTGTTGGAGATCCTCTCTGACCAAAAGTGATGTGATTGAGACTGATACCCCATTCATAACGTTAGAGTCGCTGGTCAATTACTCATATATAAAATAATTATTGTGTTGGTGCAGAGTAAATAACAGTTACAAGCCGAGCTGGATGTACTAGTGAACTAAGACAATCTGTCCAGTGCTTTAACATCTCGACGTTACGAAACTCGGTGTTACGGGACCTGCCAGGTTGCTAAAATTCAAGAATGCTGACAGTGAGGTTGGTAACTAACTTTTACCCTGATATAACCAAGGTGAAGTATTGTTTTATGCAATCAACAAACGACAGGGACCCAGGTGTACTCGATGCACGAAGGATTTTCAAGTGACGTCACTTAAACACCAAGTCCATTGTTCTATCAAGTAGTTTGTACATCCAAAAAGATAAAAGAGAGAGGGTGTAAGGACGTATAGCCTTACGCATGGCTATATAACTTACCACCACCATTCCAGTTCCAAGAAATGGTATAAATGGTTTCAAAATGTTATTACTTGTTTGGGCTTAAAATCCGACCTTGTAGTAGAATAGCTGGGCGTCAGTTTAATGCTAGCTCGTAACAAAGGCAGTACAAAAGGTATTACCTGTTTTGTTGAAGAAATGGTGTTTACTAGTTTGGTTACACATGCGGCGTTTACCAGCTTGACAAATAACTTAGACTGTGTATGCGCCAAGCGTATCCACGACATAAATATCCCGACGGACCGCGATTAGGCGGGGGGTTGCACATTCGCCCCAGAAAACTGTTCTCATTTTTCTTACGAAGACGTTCATCGTCAACCTACAATAAGATAACTACTCTGGTACGGTAGACGCGATGCCATCACTGGAATTGGTATGATCCAAAACACACCCCGGCGTTCACCGTCTGTGCAGCTGTCTCATAATCTTTACTAATCATTATAGTGGTGTCGTTTTTCTGTAGTTCAAACAATGCGTATTTATGCATCTCGATGTAATAGTACATACGACTATCCTCGACCTCACACCAATGCGTACGCCTAGCAAAATCTGTTTTCACTTGGCAAGTCTACAGAACATAAGAAATAATGCTTCGGCGTCCTGTTTTTCTTTATCAATAGCAGATGAATGCCACATATAATGACAAAATACCATCAGAACATCAGCACAAGAACATTATTTTGTAACATAATCTTGTATACACTGAGTCAGACAACTTTAAACGATAGATGTATCCTTGATTAACAACATTAATTTCATAAATGAGAAGCATTTAAAATGCCAGATTGAGCAAGGTGTGTGTGCTGACACTGAGATGAAACACCTGTCTGCCTCGGGCAATATTTTGGGTCTATGAATTTTGTGGTATTGTTCGTGATATTTAGCTTTCCTTTTCCCACAAGAAGAAAGCGACGTCCACACACCCAGCCCATGGTCGCTGGAATGTTTGCGAATCCCCATGTAACCACAAATATCACTTGTATAGTATAAACAAGTGGTCAGCCCTTCAAGTCATACAGCAGTTGTTCCACCAATTTAGTACGCAGGCTCCCATTATGGCAACTATTTCTCATGATTCTTGAATGCCGATGCACGAAGTTTTTTATTACAAATGAAATTCCTTCGATGATTTCTGATGATAGTATTTCTTTCCAATTGAAAACAAACTTTAACAAAATGAGTGGTCACTTATTATAGAAAAGGTTTATCAGAACTATTCCTGTATAGCCGTACGAAATGCATTGTATTATATGCTAGCATGGTAGATAACGGGCAACGTCTAACAAATACTTGTTATCTATTTCCACGACAGATATAAAGGATTATCTTCAGGGCAAATGTGCATTACGCACTAAGTTTAGATCGTTATCATTGCACATGTTCGACGTTTGGGTGGTTTAACTGCAATAATAACATGTAATTGCAATTGAAGCACCACAGCAAATATAATAAAATCGATACCCAGAGTTTTGAGTGGCAATCAAAATACTCTCACACTGACTGCAAGGGCATCTAAGTTTCCGTATAGTCACTCCTGTGATAATTTTGGTAATCTCCTCGAAAACAGTAAGTGTCCTCTATAAACCAATTACGTTTCTGTCACGTGTGTAAACTCTATTAATACTGGAAGGTTTACAGTGAGGCAATCAAACATTACTCCCAGTCTTAGGCTGCCTCAATAGAACAGCAAATTTGTAATAGTTTTATATGCCGCGTTTCAGATGATAACGCATAACGATATAAATAGACAGAACGCGATGTGTGTTTGAATCGGTGGGTGTTTTACATAACGAGTTGGAATGACGTAGTCATATTTCGCGAGTAGGCTCTCGCGAAATATGACTACGCCATTCCAACTCGTTATGTAAAACACCCACCGATTCAAACACACATCGCGTTCTGTGTTTATTACACAACCAATGCATTAAAATTCATTTAAATATTTTTTTTTAATTCCGATGTTTAAACCCACAGGTGAAGAGTCGGTTTGTTTTGACTGAAGCTGTACTGATCAAATGGATCGATAAAAAATCAAAACAACCTTTTCGGAACCAGTGTTTGTTGAAATTCGTATCGCTGTTTCTCTTCGGCTGGTGCCCATTCACGCCTAACCGTTTGGTGGCTGTTACTGTTTTAACAATCAAATTCAGTGAATTCATGTCTCCCGCTGGGCAGCAGTTTCACGGTGAATTAATGCATCCAGTGGAATATAGTTGAGTTGCAAGTGGAAGTTATTTAGAAGAAACAGAACAGACAGTGCTTCAGACAATGGTTATCAGATTTATTTTCACGGAGGTCGCTGTCAAAGCAAGTAAAGTGATGTGGAGTATAACTGTGAGAATCACTAAAAATTAAGACTGTATGATAAGACATATTAAATTAAACTTATGTGAAAAGTGTTAACCAACCTGTAAAGCTTGTGACTGGAAGTTAATGAAACCTTGGATGTGATGTCCAGATAATATGGTGGTCTGTATATGGTACTGGGAGAGTCTGATTTTGTAGAGTTACAAAAGAAGTAATGATGAAGACAGATTCTGGTCTCACAATGATTACAAAGATAAACAAGAAGTTTTGTGAAGATCGGTTCATAAATGCGGCTTTTAGTCCGAGGTGCGTTGATGCATGGGCAGACGGGCAGACAGATTTTCGGTACAAAAGTTCCCACATTCGAACTAGACCTAGGTATTGATAAAAGTAATCCATATATGAAATTTCATTGAAATCGGTTGTCTCTAAGGAAAGTTAAAGCCTGGAAACCATCAGCCAATCAAATTTAAGCAACCTAATTAAATATGCGCGGAAAATGCCCATGTTCGAACTTGGACCCACAATTCAGTGATGGAAGCGAGCTACTATCCAAATTTCATCGAAATCGACTGACTGTAAGGACAGTTAGAGTCTGGAAAGGAAAAACACGGAAGGTGTGCACTTACTGTGTATTGGTAGTAGCACTGAATAAATCAAAGTTTCCCAAACTTGCATAATTTTTGCGCGAGAACAAAACCCGTATGATATGTGATGTATTGCATGTTACTAAGCATTCATACAAAAATTTATTCAAATCCGAACTTTCATATAGAAGTTCTGTACAAAAAACTGCTTACACCCAATTTCGGAACAAAATGGCCGCTGGCGGCCATCTTGAATATTGGACCAAACCCCAAAACACATATTCTGGTCTCACAATGATAATAAAGATACCCAAGACGTTTCGTGAAGATCGGTTCATAAATACGGCTTTTAGACCGAGGTGCGTTGACGCATGGGGCAGACGGACAGGCAGACGGACAGATTTTCGGTATAAAAAAATTTCCCACTTTCGAACTTGACCAAGGTATTGATAAAAGTAATCCATATATGAAATTTAATCGAAATCGGTTGATTTTAAGGAAAGTTAGAGTCTTGAAACCGCCAGCCAATCAAATTTCAGCAACCTAATTAAATATGCGCGGAAAATGCCCATATTCGAACTTAGACCCACAATTGATGAAAGTGATCTACTACCCAAATTTCATCGAAATCCGGTCACTGTAAGGAAAGTTAGAGTCTGGAAACGAAAAACTCGGAAGGACGGAAGGATGGTAGGGCGGAAGGACGGAAGGACGGAAGGACACCCCGAATTTAATATCTCCCGTTTTTTTAAACAGCGGGAGACAAAAATATAAGTACAAATTTGTGCAGATTTGCAAAACAGCTGGGAGAAACACTTTTAAAAGAAGTTCGAAGCCTCTCAAGATGTACGAAGATTTACCGAAATAAAGTTGACCAATTTAGATATAATGGGATCCACAAAACGAGACGGCCACAGGACTGGGTTAATGTTCTGGTTGGAAATGATTGGGTTTTTAAAAAATGTTATCTCATTTTTGGCTAACTATTTTTTTTGTGAACCGACTTTATTTTGCTTTGGACGTTTTCATTTGCACACTATGCGTGCGACAGACGGTCGATGATTGTATTATGAAATTTGGAAACTTTTCGAAGCGTAACTAAACGGTGCGGTAAAAAAGTTCCGGCTTGTATATCACCCGTTGAATACAAAATCATTTATACCATAGCGGCGATTCTGTTGAATACAAGGGTTTAAAGTTTAATGGATGTGTAATAATAAGTTAGATAAAGTGTCGGCTTTAAGTTCATATGTCAAAACATAACAATTTTATCATACGACCAGATGTAAATTATCGAGAAAATGTTAAAGCTGTAAAACTCAATATCTCCCAAGAGTGAGATAAAGGAAATCCGTTTCAAGGCAGCGCAAGGTTTGACATCAAGTCATCCAGAGTGTCGTCTATGTAATTCAATAAATGTGTTGAACTTTTGTATATGAAAATATTGTTCTTTGATGTTTCCTTTCTAACTAATTTCTTATTCTGAAATGAATTCGACTCATTTGTGAACGACGTGTAGGAAATACGAGAATACTAAAATTTGCTGCGTCGGTTTAATAATCAGAAGTGAACAATGTGTAGGAAATACACGTATTACCACGAGCAACTTTACTGCGAGTCGAACTAAATGATATCTCGTTCCCGCGATTGAGAAAATTGTTGGTGTCCATAAAAACGCTATATATCCTCTCTGAATTTATTAAATACTAGAACTGTGCCAATACAAAAGGCCGCGACACAATGTATCCATTCAGATATTTAAACGAGGCTTTCGCTTCTTTTTCATCCAAGATTTCAAAGAGGGTATCTGGAGTTTTGCATGCATGCCGACGATTACCTCATGACTGGGCATGAAAAATTAGATATTTTCAACCGGTGGCTTTTTAGTACGAAAGCTTTAGAAAAATTATATTCGATAGAACCATCGGTGAATCATTTAAAACACAAATCATCAGTGTTGTCTACACATTCCCCCTGAAACATTATACAACAATATTTTCGATTAAAGTTTAGCACTTTTCTTGATTTACCATAGGCGACAATCTGGGTAATTCGACGTGGCATTATGATGTTAAACGTTGAGCTTCCGTGAAACCGAATCTCTATATCTCCGACCCCGAAGAACTGATCTCTATACATCTGCATTGAAGGAACGTCAACGAAGTGTTGCAACTCTGCCAATTAACTCGGTACCCAACGTAGCTGCCAAAACCGGCCAGCGGTATTCACAAAAATCGCCAATTAATTTTCATTATTTTTTCATTTTTTGTCTCAAAAACATAGGTTATGACCCCTCTTTGGAACGAGCTCGACGAGCTCCTTCCAAAGAGGGGTCATAACCTATGTTTTTGAGACAAAAATTAGTTATTCAAGAATTCTGTTTGCAAGTGTCGTCTGCTTTTCATGTTAGGTAAAGGTTAATGTGATAACTCCTCCCAATCGATGAAGTTTGATGACGTCTTACGCTGTGACTTTTGTCACGGCGTAACAGCTCTTACGTCTGAAAAAGACCTTGGTGTTTTCCTATCACGAACACTAGTAACTCGATATCAACAATCTCGGCACTTGTTTCCTGTGAATAATAACTAAAATATGTTTCAAATATTCAATTACTATTGCCACAAAGAATGTGCACATTTTCAGCACATTCATTTTTCACAAACATCAAGGAATATTCTTCAATAGACGCTTAGCGAGGGGGGGGGGGGGGGGTCAGGAAATATGAAAACCTTTGAGACCGTTTCTTTGTTGATGATCGTTTAATTATAACAACAATTACGCCCACCACCTCCGAAAGATGACGGCGGGTGAGACACTTTTCTATATGTGACCAATGAGAGTTCCAGCAAGATAAAATTTTACAACATTTTCTGGATAATTCACAGCCGCTTCATAAAGTGAGTTACTGAATGCCACAGCCTTCGGTGCAATCCGGTGGTTGGAACTGCCTTACAATCAGATTTCTGTGACAAGTATATGAACACAGAGGCCATAACGCTCTCACAACTGGTCAGCTGTGGTTATTTGTTAACGTTGCCCAAACAACTGTAATTATTCATGACGTAAGCAGGTTTCGCCGTTGTTTAAGATTTTATCACATTTTAAATAACGCAGTTGAATGCGCCCAGACAGATTTCTCCCTAGACATCTATTACAGGCTGAACCAATACTATCCAAATATACTAAAGAATTTAATTGCTCTTTTTAATCGAATATTTTCTTTTTAAAGTTGTTCAAATAACGATATTAAATTTATTTATTGGGGTTTCAAGACACTTTCGAAACCAGGGTCACCTCGTGTCGGAAATGCTATTAAATAAAAAGAATAAAGAGCAAATTGAATCCAGTTCACAAAATAATTACCTCTTTTTGATGGGTCACACATGTTTGTGGCATGCTCCTGCTGGCAACCATTCACACGCTAAAAACTGAAGCGTTAAAAACTGCACTTGAAGTGCTGTACTTAACACTTACTAAGTGCTGAACAAGCACTTTGTTCAAGTGTAGATATCCCAGAACTTGACAGGTGTTACAATAATACCACTTGACAAGTGTAATGTCGAGACACTTAAAAAAGGAAACAACGCAGATGACGCGGATCAGGCTCGAAGTCTCGAGCTTGATCCGCGTCATCTGCGTTGTGTCATTTTAATTATGCACCCACCAAGCGCAAATCAAATTATGGACGATTCTGGAAGAACCACCAATGCTAGACACATGGGAAGTGCCATCCGTTCAAGTTTCAGATGTAAACGTTTCCAGTAGCTCAGAACACGAGGCCGTGACTATTCTAACGCCCCAATCACTGCATGCCACGCCACCCTGGCACCAATTTTTCTTTGTGTCATTCTGCATTTTTTTTTCTTTTTTTCTTCCTCTCTCTTTATCTCCCTCCAGTTAGCTCGATCACTCACTTGTCTTCGAGCAGTTTGTACACAATTTTTTTAACCATGCCAAAGAACATAAAATACTTCCGTACCAGCCATTAAATAAGGTTTACAATGTATCGGAGATAGCCTTGTATAAGCTAAATAAGCTTACTGCTGAATCCACTTCAGTTTATGTACTTTTGTGTTAATATGTAATCTGTTCTTCAACATGCTTTTCTGAAATAAATATTGTTTAAACTAAGTTTCACATGTCTGACGATTGTAATGTCTAAGTGCTTAATAGCCCAAGAACATTAGGTTTCACTAGGGAAAAAAATCGGAGAAAGCTGATTTTTTCAGGGAATGTCGAGTACATGTCACTGAACGATTAGACAAAAGCCCCCTAAAATCCCAGTTGAGCTTGTTTTTCTACAGCCTTTTTTCGAAAACGCGTTTGAAAAAAATCAAAAAAAATCGCACGAACTTTGTAACCTCGAATTGACCCAACTGTATTTTTTGTTTACGCGTATTTCGAGCTACATAATGTCTAATATACATTTACCTAGAGGAAAATGTGCATTCTGTGACAATTTCTGCGAAACATTATTGAAAATTCACAAAAAGTATCGGATTTACGCAAAAAATGACCATTTTCCTAACGGATTTGCCCAAAGGGTCGTAGTACAGAACGGGATGTTAGTTGGACAGACGATAAAAAAATCCACCACCATTTGAAGACTTTTATCATTGCTTACAAAATAGACATTATGGAAGACCCCCTCTGCTTCTGGCCGAGTTCCCCTTTTGGCATAAAATTCGTCAGCATGAGAACTCAACTATTTTCGGGCTTGGGACCGAACAGACACGTCTGTGTCTGGCAGCATTAGATCAATAAATAATATTTACAGAATGTACAAAAATCAATAAATAATATTTACAGAATGTACAAATCAATCAACATGGATTAAGTTACATTGACTATTATCAACGCTATATACAGAAATGACATGACCTATATACATATTATTCATCGAACTCAGAAATTTCCGACAGGACAGTGTTGCTGTGGTTGTTACAAGAATCCGAACTGCAATTACACAAACCTGAGCAAGAGATTCCTGCCTTCTTACACCCACACCTTTTTGTACAAGCGCTCTTGCAACCACAACTGATCAGATTCAGTAGGTTATCGGGGGCACATGGCTTTGTGGCTGCAGTCGGTACAAGAAGTCCATTGTCTAGCGACCACCCCCAATCCGTCGGAGGAAGCGAAGTGCCCAGCCATTGTTGGACCTGGAGATAACATCTGTAGACATGTTGTTGTGCAGCATCGCTGCTTGGTGGGAGTGAGGCTAGGTCGATAGGTTTATTCAGTTTAGATTTTGCTACATAATGCTTGTAAGTCACATATCTATATTGGTCGAGAGAGGAAACAGTTTTACTCCCGTATAAGATCAGGAGAAGTTGTTCCCCGGCAGCGGCTACTGCACTTGGTGTACTGTCATCCGCCAAAATTGTGTTGACATACTGTTGTGAGTCGCTAGTAACATCGGAGACAATTGTACTGAATACTTTCTTCTTACCAACTCGAAAGAGTGCAGAAGTAGTGTCACAACCACTTATAGAATGTGCTACAAGGAGGTTGCTTCTATGGTCACCCATTTTGGTTGCTATTTCACTAACTGAAACTAGTAAGTTTGGGGTAATGGAATACATCATGTGAATATTACATCCCGGTTGAACTCGAGAGGTAAGAATGACTAACAAGTCTGTGTCTGTTCCCACAACGACAACATTGTTGTCATCTTGAGCGATGTCAAGTGCAGTTTCGGCTATCAGTACATCAGCATCAGCCTCGGCCTGCTTGGACTGAATATTGATAGCAGATAGCTCCTGCATTAGAAGATCGATCAGTTGGGTTTTGTTCTTGGCATTTGCAAGGAAATCGGATTGGGGTGTGGTGGCTGGTAACTCGGGTGAGATATTGATATCAATAGAATACCTGTCTTTAGATCTACGGGCTTGTTCCATGCCCTTTGTCGACATTGTACAAGCATAACCATCAAAAACAACCACGACGTTCGCCCCAAAATGTCTCACTAGATAATTGGAATATGATGTACATATGTCCTTATATGACGACTGTTTAGGCCATACAACTGCCCTCAATAAAAATCCACCATCTACAACAAACAGAGAATGTTCTGGGATATTAGTTTGCTCGGAACCGTATGTTTTGAGGATCTTACCGAGCGTGCTTTTCTGTGTCTTCCTCATTCCAGCAGAATCAAACAATGCTGGTGGTTTCGGGGCGAGTTCATATTTGAGATACTCTTCCATCTCTGCTTGTGACTGAATAACACATGTGATGCGGTTGAACAGAATTGTGGGGTCAATCACTACCTTACTTCCACGGACTTTGATGTTATTTGCCATCGATGCGAAAGACTTCACAGTGTCAACACGTCGTAGTTTGATGCTGTTGAACGTTTTGCTTACAACATTCGATACGCAACATTCACCAATTTTGCGAACTTGGTCACAGTTCACAGTTTCGTCGGCCACAAGCCCGGTCGCTATAGAGACTAATTGTAGTGGATCTCTATTCTGAAAGGGGGAATGCACTCTGAGCCAGTTCAATAATTTGGTGATATCATTGGCATCAGTCAATTGTGAACTTTGACGGAGATCTCGATGTTGTTCGCCATGACCAGTGTGAACATGAACAAAATTTTCGAGAGCATTACATATCGGAAGGCAAAGAGGTAGTCCATGTACCCATTTCGCAACAGTGCTATCGGTTATTCCCCTGCCATGTGTGAGACCACCCGGGAGCTTGAACATTCTCATTAAACACTGCTCTATGGTCTGATCAGAATATATCCCGTCCCAGAATTTATCTGAGCGCCTTATGGTAAAGTAACCTTTCTCAGTGAACAACTTCAAATCATCCTGTTGCATTATTTCTGTTAGCTCATTCATCTGCTGCAAATAGAGATGAGAACTTTTTGCGTATGCAAAATGACCACCTGCGTGAAATACTGGAATCATATTGCGAACACAATATGTGTGGAGTTCCCAGTCGCCTGTGCGCTCTGCTCTCAAGAACAACTGGAGAAGACCTATTTGCTCGTAGTATTGTACCCAAAGCTTTTCTGTGCGTCCTACGGACGTATACTGGAGCAGTTCGTGTAATTTTGACAGTAGATGGTTGACACTTTCTTGATTGACAGCGTCAGCTGTTGTACAGTCACCTCTGGCAAGTCCACAGAATATTTCATTGACTTCTGTGCAGTCTATGTTATCTAGTGTTCGGCTTTCTTCAAACACAAGTTTTGTAATGGCAATTTGTGTTAGCAAATGGGCACGAACTGCTCTTGAATATGCATGACCACTGATCAAATGATGGATTGACCCACCAGCATAAACAGTCCCCCAAAGTTCATCCAAGCCGCTACCAGCCATGATCGAACCAATTGCCCCTAAATATGACATAATCATATGGAAGCCGCCGAGTCTGACGAAGACACAATCTCCACTGCTTTAATATAAAGTGGTTGGTAAAACGTCACTGGACAAACGTATAATACGGTATTTGAATGAGAAAAGTCGATGCCGTTTGAATTTGAGTTTAGGGGGTATGGTTAATATTTCACACGTTTCACCAGTTCATTATGGGATAAATGACTATTGTTATATATCATTATAAAGCCACTGCTTTTCTGCAATTTTTGATATATAATTGAACTCCCAAAGTAGTCGTAGATTTGATTTAATGGACGTTGTGTACCGTTGTGTGTATGAAAACAATAAATTTTTTTTCGTAATTTTGTACATTTTCGTGAATATTTCACCATTGAGTGTGAGGATTGGTACAAAGTTGGCATTTTCTGTTGGGGATATGTATTCTCAATATAATTCAGCACGATATTGATGATTCTCACCCTACTAAGGCGAATAAGAATGAGAAATATGGAGCTGGGTCGAATTTTTTTTTAAATTTTTTTTTTCATCAAAAAAACGCTATAACTAAAAAACCTCAACTCGGATTCGCGGGGACTTTTCACACTTTATCCGTAATGTGTGTCCCAGAAACATATAAAAAAATCAGCTTTCTCCGATTTTTTTCCTTACTTTCTCATTTTTATGTCTAATGTGCCTGGACTATAAATCATTGCACTTTGAGTGTTAAAATCAAACCCTAAGAGTTAGAATGGGTTTAACACCTTGAAAGTGTCAGTTTTAACACTTTTGTTTTTAGCGTGCATAAATAAATTATTATACAACCAAAGACTGCTCTAATCGACTCAAAAAGTAAAACAGTTTTTTCTCAAAAGTTCTCTTATAACGCTGACAATTTAGTATTATAATAAACACTGTTGGACATTTTTCTCAGACAGCCATTTCCAACAGAGAGTAACAAGAGAGTTTCACCAAAACGAGTGAAAATTTGCTAATATACTGAAGATTCTAAAACATTCGTTTATTCTATACATTAACTCGACGTCACGTGTGTTTTAACCCCAAAGAACATTGAAGTTGGCCATGGAGATATTAAAGTAAAATGTTTAAATTCCATTTACTGTCCCCTACTAATTATTTTACTCATACGAGACAAATCGGTAACCATTAAATGCCCCAAACAAGGAAAAATGATACCAAGAATATTCAAAATATGTTACAGTCAATTCGTATGTTTTGTTTTGGTGTTTACGACCCAATCATCTGCCAGGGTTCTCATTATGTTTGCCAATAATATAAAGAAAAACACTTTTTCAATAGACCGACAAATGAAAATAAGGATTTAACAGAGGAACGAAGATGTCAGACTTTTGTTTTACTCATAACTTAGTCAGGGCGTCATTAAGGCGGTTGGTGACACGCCCAATAATTTTTCCAGTCAGGACATTTTCGTCAGGAATGGAGATGGAGCTATCGATTCTCTCTAGCTAGTAATCAGGTACTTTCTTAACCTTTTGGACCATGGTGGTATCTTCCACGCCAATGGAATGGCAGCAATTGGAAGAGTCCATATTCATTATTGGGTAGACCAATTAATATTTTCAACGTGCAGCCTTCGGGCTGATTGATGTACCCCACACATTCACTTATCAGCCATCCCTATTAATGAAATTATGACCTATCATGTTCCTAGGCCGGAAAAGCGTCCTCTCGGGTTCAAAGGCTATATAGGGGAGGGGGTGCGGTGGAGTTGCGGTAACCGGTTCTCGTCAGATCACCGAAGTTAAGTAACTTCGAGCCCGGTTAGTCCTTGGATGGGTAACCGTCTGAGCGATCGATTCGGACACCCGAGTTGTGTCCTTGGGTAAGATTTTGGAAATAAAGATATTTTTTTTTGTTTCGCTTTTGGGGGTAAACCAATTAATATTTTCAACGGGAGGCCTTTGGGTTGCACGTTGAAAATATTGATTGGTTTACCATACGCAATCACTAAGCAACCACCCACATTATGACTACAGGCCGTATAACAATCTTGGACCGGAAAAGCGGGCTTTCAGGTTCAAAGTGTTAATCGAGACTTGATTTAACCGACCTTTTGGTTACATTACCATTAAAATGAAGACTAACCATAGTTTTATGATTAAGCCGCGTAGTTCTACTAATTGTGTTAATATATTGATAATTCAGAGGTGAATATTTAGTAATTGGAACATCTATAGCTGGAACCCGAACAATATCTGGATATCTTTGTAAGTAAAAGGACATCAGATTGCACCAACGGTCATCTGCGCCCAAACTCCGCGACAAGTGGTTAATAAACAGTTCATATCAGCGTTGAACTCCTTACAGAAGTAGACCGGTGGCTTGCGAGCTTGAGTTGTTTCATCACCTCGCGCGTACGCTTGTCAATGCATATTTCCATTACGCTGTGCGTTTCCTCAACCACTGTTTTGCTCTTTCAGTCATTTTCTCATTCAGCGAAGTTGTTCAATAAACCAATCAAGCTGCCATTATTCTCTAAAATCAGCAAGCACACGCATACTTCAGTTATTGACCTGCAAACTACCTACAACTGCTTTATAAGACTTCCAGGCTTTTTAGGATCATTATGTCCTCACGTCTTTGTGTGAGCTATTCTATGTTATAAATGCACTAGATTAATGCAATTCCCACTACATTACCGCCAAGCAATTCAACCTCTCATACTGATAAAAGCCTCTACATTTCACTAACAAATTTTATGCCATTAATTTGGTTATCTCCGCGAGAAGAGGTGTAATTTGCATATTCTTCGAGAATTGCCAGGCAGTAAACCAATTTCTAAACTTCTGAATTGCGAAGAGAAAAAAAAAAAAAAACGAAAATGAAACAAAACGCTTCACGATAGGACGAAGAAGATTTAAAGTACTACTCAGCGGTAGATTAGTATCTGATCACTCATCACTAGCTGAGCGAAAAACTATCTATTGAAAATGGAAAACAATTCTGTGTGCCTTTCGTGTTTCGAAACAAGAGGAGAATAAACCACAAGTAGAATAACACTCTTCAACAGGGATTCTTCTTCCCTCTTTAGGAAAGAGTCTGAGGCCCATGGCATTGGGAAATTTGCATCATGGCGGTTCCAGTTGGGACATTTGTTTTGGAGGGGGAAATCACACAAAGACCTAGACATTTTACTTTCGAATTGAACACAGAACATTAAGCCCTAAAATTAATTTTCATTATTTTGTCAGTTTTTGTCTCAAAAACATAGGTTATGACCCCTCGTTGGAACGAACTCGTTCCAACGTGGGTTTATAACCTATGTTTTTGAGACAAAAAATGAAAAACATTAGTCATTCAAGAATTTTTTTTTGCAAGTGTCGTCTGCTTTTCATGTTATGTAAAGGGTTAAACTGTTCTGATACCATTAAATAAGAATGTGTATATTCCTCCGAATATACCCCTGTCTTGTTAGAAGGTTTTGGGTCACATAGCAACCACGTGCTACCATAGAAATCAAGATGGCGACACCCAGTATACAAAATGGACGACGGAAACACGTGTCACCCTAACAACACGCGCGGCGCATGCGCACTCACACCACGTATCGCTATGGAGATGACATCACAAGATGACCACTCACTCCGGTTACCAGGACAACCAAACATGGCGCCACCAGGTCACGTGACATGACATCACATCCGGGGTCCTGCCCAGGGTCCTGCCAATAGGGGCCGTTTACAACATCTCCTACTACTCTCTCGTCCTCGATATTCAAGCTATGTGGTAAACTTCCCGTACAAGGAGGTACGCCGGTGACGGCGATGTGCGGAAAATCATTAATTGGGACGGCCATCATGGTCCTACCAGGCATGAATGAGTGTATTGTGTTGCGCCCCCGCCCCTAATAGAACAAGGTTGTTCAGTCGAAATAAACGTCAAGAAAGCTGAACATTACAGAATGCACAACCGAACGACGGTAATCAGTCGCACCGTTATGCATTCCACAATATTCAACGTTATGAGGCAAAATGTATTAATACGTGATTTGGCAATAATTTGCATACAAAGTCCTGGCTTCGATTAATCATCAGAAATTTTAGCATATCTGTGTAGCGAGATGCAAATTATGCCCTGTAATGTGAATCAACATGTAGCGTTTACCCAGAACCTCCCCCTCTCGCAAAGCACTCTCTTTACGAAATTAGCAAGGAGATACCCTCTTGCAGCGAAATGCTTTGGATAGAACATTATTGCAGGAGCCCCAGGAACGCCAGATGTTCAAGGAAATAATTATTATTATAGAAGTTTTGTAGTAGCTGATAACGCGCTGAACAAAATAAAATTCCATTGAGTTGCTTGCTCCAACACTGAAAAACATTGCCAGGTTTCTTGCACGTTTTAAGATACTTTTGCACGTTTTAAGACAAAAAAAGTAGGAAGGAGGGTGCATTTTCACTGATTAAAATGTAAAAAGAGGAAACAGCTCACATACGCATCGTGCTTGCTGTTGAATCCCCTTTCTTGTGTACAATTGTATGGTAAATATTTTGTTGATGTTCTTCCCTGTATTGATACACTGAAATAAATATTGTTTAAACTAAACTAAACTAAAACAGAGGGTAGTCGTTAAATAAAACATAGAGAAACTGGATGAACAACACGACAAGTAGTTTAGTTCTCGTTGAAACTGGCCTGTCTGAGGTGAACATGGATTCCTTCGATTTGTCGATAGTCAGGCGGAAACGTTCTGTTGTCTTTTTGTTGCCGGACAAGCCATGACGTACACGCTATCCATATTGTGCGCAAATGAATACCCCATCAGATGTACCGTAAACGGGGGTACCACACCCGAGACGTGAATAGATAGTAGATCTTTGGCAGGGTACACAACCAAACGTATCCTCTCAGTTCGTACCCTTAGCAGCATATCAGTTATGTATCGGGGTTGCGTTAACGTAGTGGAATCGGGGTGTATGCGTGGGGTTGTGTATCCTGCTATAACGAATTAAAGCTATCGTAGTCACATTAAAACCCTTTGAACCCCAGTGACCCTTTTTCTGGCCCAGAAGCATGATACGTCATCATTTCATTAAGTAGGATGGCTGCTGAGCGAATATCTAAGGCAGAGCAATTAATATTTTCAACGTGCAGCCAGGGGGCTGCACGTTGAAAATATTAATTGATCTACCCCCGAAATAATGAATGTGGACTCTTCCAACTGCTGCAATTGAACTGACATGGAAGATACCACCAGGGTCCAAAGGGTTAAAATTAACAAATGTTACGAGTGCAGTGATCTTCTAATCTGATTCTGAGCCATCTGCCTTCCTTACATCCAAGTAAAAATAATCCAGTTCTTTGTCTCGTCGATGTTGGTACCCGTCTTTTTGTTGCTCAAATATTCATGTCCATGAACAGATTTAGCTACCAAGTTCTTATTCTTTGTGTTGAAAGTAATTTTAGAATTTCATGTTTATGTTTCGAAGCGCACACAACTATAATTGTAAACGTAATCGTCTTCTCGGTACAATTTAAAAGCGGGTTTATCCCCCTTGGTCACACAGAGCGTTTCGTGCTTTTATGTGTCCCAGTAAAAACACGAGTATAGCTTTAAGCATCCCGACAAGGTAACCAATCACAATAAGACAATTTTCTACATAGGATAACAAAACACTCAAAAACTTCAGGAATCTACCCCACAGTCGGAAAATACTACTGGATAACCGAAATATATAGTTCGTACTTTTTTCGTTAATTCGCAGCGTGGGACTTTGATATTGATTCTGGGAAAGCTGCAATTGAGAGCTTTCCACCAGACCTGTCGCTTTGAAAATCACAGAAGAGCGACTATTGCCCTCCCGGGAAAAGATCCAGGAAGCCGACTGCCTCATAATATAACAAACATTTCATCATTAAGGGAAACCCTTGTCCTACGCGTTTTTTTAAAGGGACAATAAGCCGCGATTTTTTACAAAAGTAACTTGCCCATTTACCAAAACCACAATGTCCTTTATGCAAAAGCATCCTTATGTTTTATACAGTGGAACCCTGTTAATTAAATAGCCACTTTACCAATGAAAATTATTCAGTTAACAGGGATTGGGTCACTTTCCTGTATTCTGGAGATAAACTGTGCATTTATTTCTATTATATCTTATTTGACAGACCTCCATGAGATCTGTCAAACAAGATATAATAAATTAAATGCCTGTATTGAATGTACTGAGGCCAAATAGACCAATAAACAAAGGAAAACTGGGGAGAGTCAGAGTAATTTCTCGACAGGTTACAAGATTTGTTATTCAATTAACAGGAGGTTACTCTACAACCAATATTCAGTTAACTTGTACTGGATGTATGGTAAATGGTTTTGTGTTGGAAAATTATATTCAACTAACAGGGTTATTCAGTTAAGAGATATCAAATGAGTGGGCTCCACTGCATATCATTCGTATGAAAGCGTCCGATTCGATTAAATAATTTAATTTGAATGCGAGAATGTATCGGACATTTCAAAAACGGCAGCCTTTAGTTTTTCAACCCGAACTGGTTAGACGATCATTTATGGAAAACTCCGTACAATGAATGAAGGAAGTTTATTCAACAATATACCAAATTCACATGTTAGATTTGTACAGAGAATTTTACATATATAAGGTATAATGGTACATTGTTAGGAGATAACATAGCCACATTGGCTATCTTCCTGTTGTCCGCGGTAAATGTGTAAATAAAACTACACTGTCATGGCGTAGACTGGATTATGTCTACAATTACCACTGCCTATGGCTCAACAGTAGAATAGCTGATGAAAGAAAGAAAGACCTGGAATCTGTATTTGACCATCCACCAATCCTGTGTGAAAGATTGCATTACATGTACAGACATTTCATTTTATGGTTATTCGATAAATTAGATTAAATTAATTAAAATTAAATTAGATTAAATTATGTTAAAATAAATCAAATTAAATTGAATTAAATTAAGTCAAATTAAATTAAATTTAATTAAATTAACCCCAGCCCAACGCAGATAGCAGACGTTACCGGCCAAATAAATTCGCGAATAATTAAAAAGTTTCATATCTTGTCCGTCCCAAAAGCCCAATGTCATGGGAACACGTAATTTAGCGAACAAAACACAATGTCGTTCCTCGAACATCAGAACTGAGCAGAGTAGTATTAGACTGCAGGTAGCTGTTGGGCTTTTGTTACCTTATTTTGATTGAAATTGGTTATCGTTTTCTCCTCCTTCTGAATTAAATATTTTAATGTACAGAATTTCTTTACTTTTTTTCTTCTGAACTGTTGATTTACTGTATCCGAAGGAATGAAATAACGTTCTCACGAGGTGAGTCATTAAAATGACCATAAGGTAATAAGGTGATCTATTGGAAAGTTGTAAATGGCAGAACAAACTGCACAACTTCATTTTTCATCGAATGATGTCGAACCTGCATTCGATTAGTGCCGGATACATCGAGACGATGAGGTAAAATCGAATCCACCCAGTCCAGAATGTAGATAAAGAACACGCCGTACTAACAACTACAACAAAAATGTTTTTCGCCTGCTTTTGTTCAAAATAGATTTGACATATTTCGAAATCACTTCTCCCAGTAGGTCTACTGATTAATCATAACTTGAGGGCAGATCATCAATACAGTGCAGTTTTTATATATGCTGTATCGCATCTGTTCGTTTGATCCTCGGAAGCTATTTAACCGGTAGGGTGCTAGAAGCTACTATTATGGCTCTCTTGAAAAGTGCTGAAATCCACTTCAGTGGCGTTACACTGTATGAAGTAGCTTTTTGTTTCCTGATCAGTAGCCAATAAATATTAATTTAAAATGTTTTGTTACAAATTATTGGAGAGTGCCAACAGGCACTCGCCAATAACTTGTGATAAAACAGTTATTTATGAACAAAATCTTGCGAAATTAAGGCTTCAAATGCTGTGGCATGGTATCTTTAAAAAAAATTCTCATGTTACAAATCAAAATCACGCATTGAAAAATAATTTAGCACTCCAGCATTTAACAGTCAGTGGAAGAGAGGTCGCATTCTACAGGAACAAGCATACTCGTTTCAACGAAAGAATTCATGGTATTTGCTTATCAGTTTGGGCTGGAGAGTTAAAGTTTCACACAAATAATTTGCGTAGGTCTCTGGAAATTATAAGTCGTTCAACATGCTGTTGACATATTTATGAAGTATATGAGACACCCTTGCCAAGAAATACGTTTTTAAACTTGAAGTCTCAATAGCCTCTCAGCGATACATTTTCTGTCTTAACTTTAATAATCAATGTTGAGCTTCCAAATGCTGTGTAACATTCTACATAACTGCATGTATGTTTGAAAGTTTAAGGCAACAATAATTAGTTACTATACACAACATGTCCTGGTTTGTATTAATAACTTGTCACACAATCCCCAGCTAAAGAAATATACCGCAGGAAAATATCGATAAGAAGAAGATTTTAGTACATATCAAGAACCGTCCTTATATCTATTAGTGTCCCATGCTGTGTATTACATCTGCCACATTGGTTCAAATTATTGATAATTGTTCGAAGTTGACCGAGCACATAAAACACACAAGTCAAACATTTCTGTCAACGCTAACAATAAACTAATAAATTAATTATCACGCTGTTCTATAGCAGAGTACTTACAATATACAATCGATCTATGTTAACATTTCTGTAAGGAAATTCAAGTATCTTTTGGCAAAACAGAAAGTTCAAGTCGACGAATACAGCACGCACAAGGGCATAGGAACCGGGGCATTGAGAGCAAGTGCCTTCCCGCAACTGTTTTTAAAGATAGTTAGGAGAGAGAGAGAGAGAGAGAGAGAGAGAGAGAGAGAGAGAGAGAGAGAGAGAGAGAGAGAAGAGAGAGAGGAGAGAGAGGGAGAGAGAGAGAGAGAGAGAGAGAGGCAGACCGAGGTAGAGACAGACAGACAGAGAGACAGACAGACAGACAGACAGACAGACAGACAGAGACAGACAGACAGACAAACAGACAGACAGACAGACAGGCAGAAAGAAAGAAAGACCAGACAACAGACAACCAGACAGACAGACAGACAGACAGACAGACAGACAGACAGACAGACAGACAGACAGAAAGACAGACAGACAGACAGACAGACAGACAGACAGACAGAGACAGGGAGAGAGAGGCAGAGACAGACAGAGAGACCGAGAGAGAGACAGACAGACAGCGAGAGAGAGAGAGAGACAGACAGACAAGACGACAGGCAGACAGACAGACAGACAGACAGACAGACAGACAGACAGACAGACAGACAGACAGACAGACAGACAGACAGACAGACAAGACAGACAGACAGACAGACAGACAGACAGAGATCAACAAAAGTTTTACCAATGTATTACCCACCATAACACAACCACCACCAGAAACTCAGGGTTCTCTCAATACTCGTCTATCTCCGTTTTAGGCTCCCTTCAAGTTTATGAATTAAATGTTGCCCGGTCTCCTTACTCTTAAAATGCGACTTTTGATTCCCCGGTATTATCTGCCTCTCTATTCCTTGTGACGCCGAGGAAAATGCATAATTTTCATCTGTATTTAACCCTTTAAACCCTGGTGGTATCTTCCATGTCAGATCAATGGCAGCAACTGGAACAGTCCACATTCAATATCTGGAGGTAGACCAATTAATATTTTCAACGTGCAGCCCTACGGCTGCACGTTGAAAATATTAATTGGTCTACCCCACACATTTACTCAGCTGCCTTCCTACTTAATAAAATTAGCACGTATCATGCTTCTGGACCAGATAAGCGGCCGCTCGGGCTCAAAAGGTTAATAACTTTCCCCGCGGGGCCGACAATGAAATTTGAAGATGAAGCCAAAAACCTGCAGTTTTCTCGACTTCAGGGGTAGGTTGATCTCAACTGTAGTTTGTTTATTGCATTCCTGCCATCCCACCATGACCAAGGCACATGGACCACCACTGATATATATGAGTGCCCCCACCCCTAAGTTTAAAATGCTTCCAACATCCATTAAGGAAAAGGTGAGGATCTGTGACAGTTCAGTCCGAGAACAAAACAGAGCTTTAGGGTGGAATAGTCACGGATATTACTTCAATCGAGTCAAAAGATATTTATTTATTGGTATTTAAGGTCACATATTTCTGCACAATGGCTAACCATGACCGTGACAGTTTTACGGGTGGAGGAAGCCGGAGTACCCGGAGAGAACCACCGAGCAACGGCGAGCAACTGTCAGCTACCAAACATACCAACTCCACACAAGCAGGGTTAGCATTGGTTGAAGACAGGTGCACCATCGACGTGCAGTACGCCTTAGTACACAGCGTCACCGTGCCCCCTCGGGTCAAAAGAGATACGACTTACAGTAGTACGTTGATATCGTGCCTTGAGTGCAGCAAAGTGCCATCAGAAATGCTCTAGCATTGCAGATGGCGTTTTGTTGTCCAGAGGAATGATATTATCATACGGGGCGATACTAGTTTTATCTACAAAGTTTAAAAAAAGCAAACACTGTTTCCTATTGCAGTAATAGAGCGCCCAGCTAAAGTGCAATACGCTCGTAAAAATGAAGAGTGAAAACAAACAAAAAAGAAAAGAACGTACGTTCATCGAAGTGAACAAATAATAACAGATTGGAGAACGCTAACCAAGCAAAACTTGGAATCTCTTTGCAGTTCGTAGCTGCGTTTGCAACAGATCATACTGTGACCCTTCGACATACAACACAGAAAGTTGCATTCATAGAGTAACGAAATTTTTGATTTCATCTTTATACAACAGGAATATGTCACTGAAAATAGAAGACGACAAATCTGAATATTAAAAATAGTTTTTCTCTAAAAACAGGCTGCGTGTTCTTTCAAACATCTTCCCCACCCTGTTTCGAAAACTCTAGATGACACCCCGATAATCAGTTCCAGTGGGTGAAGGAAGGTACATGACACTAATAACCGGGAAAAACCTTTTGAGTTCAAGGTTTCCAACCTGAACCGATAAAAGATTATGCAAAAAATGAATAAACAGAAGATATTTACTCTTTTTGAATGAAAACCAAAATAATTTTACTCGGGGGAACAAAAAATAAACAAAATATAAACAACTTGTATCACTTCTGAGGTCGAAAAATAATCATGTTCTCGCGAGGACGTGTGGAATGTGAAAATATGTTGTTTTGCTTCTTAACGAGGGTAATAATTTCGGTATCTACTTAGAAAAGTAGCTTTTCTATTTATTTTTTATTTATTACTTTACTTGATAGGTTTAGCATTGCTTTTTGGAGATTTTGAAGGAATCCAACTAACAGTGAACACAGCTTTAGAGGTTTCCGATTGGAGGGGTGTAGGGTAGTGAATTTCCAACTGGGGAGGGACCGAGAGGGGGTTTCCCCTCTGGTCCCTCCCCAGTTGGAAATTCACTACCGAAAAAACCTTTGAAAATGAATCCATGAAAGGGGGCATAAAATTGATTCTAGTAACTGAAATGCCAACACAATTATGATAGAATTACCAGGTTATTATTATTTGGTATTATTCTGGGAATTGAATATGTGCGAAACGAATGCTCAAGCTGAGAACTTTGAGCAATTCACACTGTCCTAATATTAAATAAGATCTTTTGTAGGAATGATCAATTTTCGATGTTTCATCATTTTGTAACTGTGAATGATGCTATTAACTCAGGATAATGATTTTACATGATGTGATTTTCTTGAAGTGCATTTCGAGGATTTTTTTTTTATTACGATAAGTAAACGTACTATAGAAATCTTGTACCGATTGACATCATGCATACTTATGAAGCTCGATATTGCGTACACTGTACTTGTGAATAGAAACAGTTGTAAATAGAAACAGTTGGAATGTTTGCCGATTTGAAATAGAGTTGGAATTTTGGAAAGTAAAGGAAACATCAGCATCACGAAAGAAGCTCTAAAATCCAGATAGATGGAATTTCCAAGTACTCATGACTTGCCCTCCGAATGTCCAATTATAGAAAATTTTGGCCAGAATTCGCCACGTCCCTGTTCGCTGTTGGTTTGTGTTGGTTTATTGTGATTCAACTCAACAGCCAAAATCATATCGTGTCTGACAGTTTTACGAGTGGAGAAAAACTGAGTACCAGAGAGAACCACCGAGCAGCGGTGAACAATTGTCAGACTTTCCAACTTACTGAACCTGCACTATCAGAGTAATTAGCTGTTCAAGGTAAGTGCACCATCGACAACCCAACTGTGTCCCCCTCCCCCATGGGCAATCGGTATTTCGCGACTTGCCTTATGACACAACACAAATGGTGCGGGTCTGGATAGAACAGACGACTTTTCCGTTTAAAGTCCAATACTCTAACCAATGAACAATTTCCTTACAAATCGTTGTGCATTGTTGCCATCGTTACCAGTGTTGCCTAAAAATACTTTTTCTATACGATCTCGAATCAGTCATGTTTAGCAGAGCATCCGCTCAAGAAAGTACTCCCTTATGACGTAGATAGTTTGGACCATTCACACTCTAAAATCAGTTGGATTAAAAGTTACTCCAAATCAAGTGGGTTGAGAGCTCAGCTAATTTGGGTTGATTTTTAACCTTGCTGATTTTAGAGCGCAGTAGCAAAATTCACTGAAACGAGGGTTCAAAAACACAAACGCCATATTTTTCAGTCCGCAACGCGCAATATGTAAATTGACGACAAAGGTTTTGTTTCGCGCAGGAGGTGTATTTGGTTCTACATCCAGGATATTATTGGTTGATCGCGCTTTACCGCTTTTAGAGCATGAGTTGAATAGCCAGTCACGGGATCAGAGAATGTGATAAATAATAGAAAATATAGTATGTCAAAATACTTTTTATCTCATGAATAGGAATCATTATTTAACTCACGAGTATTTATGAGTGGGTTGATCAAGTGGAAAACTATATTAACATTCTCGTCATTTATTTTAATTATCTCATCATGCTTTTCTACTGTCCGTGGGTCACAAGAATAAACAATGAAGATAAGAAAAAAAGATTTTATACCATGCTCGCCAATGTTACTACCTGTGAAAAGCCAGTATGTTAAATTTTAGCTTTTAACCCCACTACCGGTTTAAAAAAATTTACAGCTATAGTTGGAAGGTCATCCAACTTGACCTTTGGCATGACGCAATTTGCCAATTCGATACATTCACACTTCGCGATATGTTTCATTCAAACATATGACATTTTTCGGTACGATCTACTAGGTGTAAATGACTCATTAAATTTAAAATACCTACAATTGAATATTTAAAATAAATTTTAAGAATTGTTAATAATAATTTGATTGAAAAAGCCAGGAAAATTCAATCAACTTTGACGATGTGTGTAGCTGTCAATCAAGCATTCACGTACAGCCGGAAGTACTGCCCACCGGCGCAGATGTAAACATAACAAACCTGTGTGTTTGCGGTAGAAAGTGTCGTGTTTTCTCCATTTTAAGTGACAAAGTAGATTATTAATTAAGAGCATGGTATAAATAAAATAAATAAGTACTATGGCCGGTAATCAGATTTAAACCACGAGTAGAATAAGGGTTTTAACCACTCGGCAAGCCGAGTGGTTAAAACCCTTATTCTACTATTGGTTTAAATCTGATTACCGGCCCTAGTACCTATTTATTCTATATATATTCACTTAATTGGAAGCATTGGATCGTAAGGTCCTTGTAAAAGTGTAGTTGCGTTAGTGACGTCAAATTAATTTCAGATATATTATCAGTGTTGATGAGCCACGAATGGAATTTTTAACTCAGTTATAAAGCAATATTTACCACACCCTTGCTATCTATAGTTGAGGAGTAGGTATAGGATAAATCACTTTCTACTTCAAAGTCAATATCGTTTTACCTATTTTCAACTGTCAAATTATGTATAATAAGGCCTTCACAGACAGACTCGACACCGGGGACAGTATTTCTGGGACACTGACCGTCGGTACGAACTAGAAGCCTAACTCAATATACTTCTTTAAACATAAAAGAATAATAAAATACTAATCGAAAGTAATTCATAAAAATAATAAGAAACGAAATTTCTACGTGTACGTGATTTCTCGACTGTCATATATTTATAAAGAGCACTTTCATACAAAAAGTATTTGAAATATAAGGATATGTTTTTTAAAATAGCGATTTCGCCAAATGATCAACTTTTTTCAAATTAGCAGCTCACAGAAAAGACTTTGGCTTTCGATCAACCAACAACTTTCTGACGGACAACAAAAATTTCAGCCGCACAGGCATCCCCAGCACTCCCACTAGCTTCGGTCAGGTCACAGGTGATAATTATTCATAACGTAAAAAATAAAAGTCACGTGTATTCCCACCCCACCCCCAACCACTCGAGGATTATAATAATTGACACTCCTTTCTCTTCAACTACAAAAAACCCACAAAAACGACCTCCACCCCCCCCCCCCTCCCAAAACAAAACTAGAGAATAAGTGCCATAATAAAGCCACATGACTGGGTTTAGAAACACCGTCTATCAGTGCATTTGTGGATTGTTGGTCTACTGGCCTTTATAGCGATGCGACAGAATAGGGCACAATAAAGGCTCCACTATCCCTAATATCTCCATATTCAGTGAGAACCATACAACATGTTATTTGTTGAAGTTTATTTTACTTTGAATCCTCTGGGTGTTTTTACATTTTAAAACGGACACTGCATATGATCAGGGTTTAATCCATACAAATTAGGAAGGGACCGGATTGTGGAAATTGGGGATCCACTTGGGTGATTACAGTCTGTCATGTCTAAGCAAACTACTTCATAATTACAGGCACCCCAAAAGCTAAATGGTGCCGGACAACTGCTCTGGTACCGCATATCTTGTGAGGTAACTAAAACTTGGGTACTTAACTCTTTTGGCGCGGAATAATCTGAGAAACAGAATTCTTAGCACCTAATATTCATCAGGAATTTTACAAAAAGTGTAGGTTGTTAGACTAAAGCGTTATTATTTTAAAAGATGTTCTAATGATCTCATTGACAGTTTTTCAAATGATTTCCTATATATCTTTAAATGGCACCTTTATACTTTCAAGGGACGATATCGTTGTTCATGGATAGGACATAAATGGTGCATGAAACATAGGAATACGTATGTTTGTTCAACCCCTTACCCAACGAATCGGCCTCCCCCCCCCCCCACCCCGCGTAATATGCAACTTCAGCAGTTGAAAAAATATTATTTTTCAAAAAGTTTCAACAAAACCATATCATGTGACCCCTCGTTGGAACGAGCTCGTCCAGCTCGTTCCAACGAGGGGTCACGTGATATGGTTTTGTTGATTTTTTTTTAAAATTTGAAAAAATGATATTTAAAATAATAAATTTTGATATCGTTTGCGTTGGGTAAAGAGTTAAAAGCACTTGGAAATGGACACACACAGTTGGCTAAAATGACTACTGCAGTACCTTTCCGCGGTCTGTCGTCTGTCGACTTTAGTCGCCTGTCGCGCCAAAAGAGTTAAAGCAGACCTGGCAACTCGTCCTTGATCAAACCTTGTGAAAACATAATTCATGGCATTCCAGTGCACACATACATGCGTGTGATATATTCATGACACGCGGATTCAGTACTGCTTGAATTTATTATTCGCAGGTCGCCGTTAAAAGAAACATGGTCTGTTCAATTGAGAATTGTACTGCCTAACTTTGGTAATGAGTCAGAAATTCTGCCCCAGAAGGCCTTGGATTAAACTTGGAATAATTTATATTAATATTATCCATCTGGAAGCTTTGGATGGCATACAAGTCAAATTGATCGAAGACGTAACGTGAAATGAACTGCTTCACATTTTTATTCACCCTTCAAGATTCAAATAAAACAGAAACTATTTGTGCTGGTCCTGCTCAAATAGTTATAATTAACCATTTGAACTCGTAAGATCGATTTTTCGTTCCAAGACATAATTTCGTCCCAGTTTTTGTCTTATTATAAGAAGTCTTTACACGGGGCATTGAAGATAAAATAATAACTGCAGTCTGCAGCCAGACGGCTGCAGTCTGCAGTTATTAGTTTATCCTCTCTGTATATTGATATCGGACTGACCCATCTCACTGTTAGTGTACACAAAGGCGATACCATTCCAGGAAACGAGTTTTCAAAGGGATAATCTAAATAAAAAAAATAAGTTCCACTCGAGTTTGGATTTCTAAATATCTTTGTAGGTCGCAGTGACGTGTCCAGCAGAGCATCGGACTTTGAATAGAAAGGGACGCTAACGTCTGTAACGCTTTGAATATCAACACCGTATTTTTTGTTTTTTTTGTTTGTTTTTCTTGAAAATGCAGTGAGTTTTCCTCCTAATTCAGACGTCCCAATACTGTCTGTTATAGGCCTACTCAACAATTCATTTTTCGTGTTTCGTTTTATGTTCCTTTAATGTCGCCCTGAACTGTTGTTTCATTTATTCGAAAACGTACACAGAACACCTCTGGTTATCGTTAAATTCATAAGTCAACTATTTTCAAAGTCTGCTGAAGTCATGCTTATTTTAATGTTCTGCAGATCGAGTCATTTTAACTGTGAGTGAATGGTGAGGATGAAAGGTACGAGTTTTGGTCTATCTCTCTGACCATCCGATGGTCTGTCTGTCTATCTGTTTATGAATGTGAACATGCGTCTGGTTTTAAAAAAAAACATTCAAAAAATGTTCAGCAACAACCCAAAGGCGGACCGCAACGGTGCTACTTTGTTTGTTTGTCCGTCCAACCGTCTGTTCACGGCGATCCGGGCTCCAGGCGTAGTCGTACTTTCATTTATTTCACAAACACTAGCACATTTATAACATTTATATGAAAATTATCATTGTAGTTCCTTTCTGGTCGGTTATTTCATTCAGTGATTGAAGATCAAAGGAGTTAAGAGTGAAGGGACGATTAAAGTCAGTATGTGGCGTGCCTAGAGTGTTTGAATTCATGAGTATTAAATGAACTGTTTCAGTATTGGACTGTTTCAAAATGTCACAGAAAGTTAGAGTATTTAGTAGACCTCTGCGTAGCTTCGAAATTAGATTCGTTTCGAGATCGTGCTGGTGTTTAAGTCCGGTTCGACTCGAATCGCGCTGATTCGGAAATTTTAGAATTGTCAAGATCATCTTAAATCCTACCAAGAGTCTGCTCTTGAACTCCTCTTCTATCATCAGGTCTCATGTACAGGATTCCTGCTGATAGAAAAGTTCAAGGAAATTCCGTCCTTGAGTATTCAACGTTTTTGACTGCCTTGCCCAAACAAATGAGTCTCCGTTGCAGGGCCGGATTCAGACAAGTAGAGGCTCCTGGGCAGCATTCAGTAGTAAAGGTACACCCTACATTAGAATACTAAAAACTAAAAGGTGACAATACATAGTTACAGTCATCCATAATGAAGTTTTTTTAAGTAGAAAGAGTCTGAATAAGCAAGCAAGCAGGTTAATCATAACAAGAATATACTACAGTACATATATTTACAAAACGCACGTGTTAATCAAAACCATACTGCGCGCGTTTTACGTCGTAAAACGCGCGCAATATGTTTTTTGACTGATACGTGCGTGTCGTTCAGGACAGCCTACAATTTACCTTACAATTTTTTATGAAATAAATGGAGGCCCTTGTTGAGGAGGCCCCTGGGCAACTGCCCAGCTTGCCCCGTCCCAATTCCGGCCCTGCTCCATTGAATAGAAAACTTGAGTGTAGGCTGGTAATATTTACTGTAGTAAGTAGGTGTAATATTTACAACTTGAAAGTCCGTGAAATTCGATATTTATTTATTGTGGTTTCACCCTTTACCAAACATGAAAAGCAGACGACACTTGCCAAAAAAAATTCTTGATTAACTAATTTTTCCATTGTTTGTCTCAAAAACATAGGTTATGACCCCTCATTGGAACGAGCTCGACGAGCTCGTTCCAACGAGGGGTCATAGCCAATGTATTTGAGACAAAAAATGAAGATATAATGAAAATTAATCGGCGATTTTTGAGAATCGCGCTGGCCGGTTTTGGCTGTTAAGTTGGGTAAAGGGTTAACGATACTTTCGATAGCCAGGGTCACTTCGTGTCGGGCAGTTTTACGGGTGGAGGAAGCCGGAGTACCCGGGGAGAACCACCGAGCAACGGCGAGCAACTGTCAGAGTGAGATTCGATTCGAAACCCTCTACTGACTCCATTCGACCCTAAATTTGAGATGCATAGAACTCTAGAGTGCTTACCTTTCTCCCTAGAAACGCGTTTCGTAAACCTCTTCCTCTGTACCGCTGGTTTATCTCCCTCCATCGTCGAAAGTATTCGGGTTGCTTGGAAAGGAAGAAATTGCAATAACTAAACTTCCACAAGAATATCTTCCACCACTGTTTTGTGTAGCCTTATTTCACAGGCGTGAAGCAGTGTCTATTACAATCACGTTTCTAATTTCCAAACTATACCCGATAGTTCGCAACACGCTAATAAGCGAAAAAACGATGAGAATAAGCTGTTTAGCAATGAGCTAGAATACAGAATATTATCACAAAATGGTTCAATTAACACAAAATCTATAGGGAGGACATCAAAGAAACCTCAGAGAATCTCTTCTCTTAAGTCACAAGATATCTATCTGCGATAGACTGCCTGAGAAGCCCGTCATTTATTTCTGCGCGGAGATCCGCATTGATTCCTCATTATATTACTTCCCGTCGTGGTTCGACGCCAACCAATGTGCACAGGAAATGTTCTACGTCGAACACAAAACGCTATCTGGATGCACTCATTGGGTTTGCAGAAATAAATCCAAATAAAACTATCATTATATCGATATTTTATTTAGTCAACTATTGATTGATATGTTGTCGGTCGTTGTCGACTATTCGCATAAAAAGCCTACTTAGTTTTTTGTTATTGAGAAGCTGATTACCCTTTTTGTTCGTTCTACTTATACAAGCAGGTTTGTCGTTTTGCGGTGAGGTGTCGCATTCGCTCTCTTTGTCCCACCTTATTTGAAAATAAGGCGAGTGGAAAATGTCCGCCTATTTGATAAGCTGAGGGATTCTGAAACCCGGGTTCATACAGTAAATCTAATGGAAACACACCGATTCCTTTATGAGTTTTGCAGTCTAGCAGTGATTTTTAGTAAAGTCTTGGCTGCCCCTAGAGGCAGCCAAAATTTTACTTGACCCCATTGCCAAGTAACTTGGCGACTGCCCTTAGGACGTCTTCTTGAATGTATCTTAAAGTACTTTTCTCAAGACCGTCCAAGTTTAACAGCTCCCAATGTGTTGTATTAAAGAAACATCTTACAGTACAGTTTTCGCCATATACAAAACTGACTGTAAAACTATAGAGCAATGCCCCCTTTCCCAGGAGGGCGTCAGTCGCTCTCCAGTGCTTTTCAAAATTATAGGACAGTACACGTGCAGTAAGTGTTTTTGTGATCGACTCGTCTCTCGTTGTTCGTCTCTCTCATTTTATAACAGCGTATATGTAAAACACTGGCACTTGAAGCACAAACACGGGGGTCAACGAACATAATTGTGAGCCAAAGATTGAAGTGAGTATTGTTTGATAGCGTGTGAGAATGTCTAGAGGAAAGGGCTATTTGCTTTGTGTGTATGTGTATAGGAGTGGGGGGTGTCGCTGTGCGATGGAAGGCGTGTACGCGTGCGTGATGAGTAAAGTATGTGTTTGTGAGAGCGCCTCAGAGTATGTAAGTTTGTGAGAGGATCAGAAGCCCAACGCCTTAATCACTACATCATTGCACACCGTAAACCGATGGTTTGAATCTAGCTCATTAGATGAAGTTCTCATGGTAACTACTTGGTTCACTTTCCTTTCGGCAGCTGCATAAAAGTAACTGATTTTACCAGTACATAGCAATATTTATGTCCGAACGTCCCAAGAAGGTTTTCCAAGAGCTGATGTTATCAGTCGGATTGCTCCAGCTAGAGCTCAAATTTGTTGCTACAGAATAAAGAAAACAAAATCCATCACATCGGAGATGATGTTATCAGTCCAGATTGTTCTGATGGTTATTTTGCAACATGTTCTATCTGAGGTTTGAGTTTGTTTTGAATTCAGTCGATCAACGTGTTCAAAAGGAAAGGACGTGCCATACACAGGTGTACAGTCTGCAGCACTAAATTCCTGTATCAATATCACCCGATCGTTTTATTGTGAGCGACGCGAGCGATGTGAAAGATGAACAGAACAGATATAATAATTACTTTGTATTCCGTTTTTCGATTTGGACACTGCGTGATGCTGCTAGTCCGCCCTGCTGTAGAACAAGGACAATGTATTTTCACTCTGAGTGCCCTATCGCCTGTGAAAGAACAATCATTGATTTGACACAGCGTTCTCTGTTTTTCTGCTAGATATAACATGTTTATACCATGAATGTTATAGTAATATAATAGTCTGTGTGGAAACCACTTTTGTTACAGCTGATAATTGTTATCACTTTATAATAAAATCAACCACTTTTGTTTCAAATCGAGATCATCACTTTTGTTACACACATTGATCTATTTTATCACAAAAAAAACATACTCACCACTTTTGTTACGACCATCGTCACTTTTTGTTACAACTTCAAGTTTTATGAGAAAAGTCATTTGCGTCGTACCTCGCATCGAAGGGAAGTTACCTGTCAGTAGACTATCGTGACACGTGTTCCTGTCGTGCATTTTAGATTTCTATTGAGGCGCATGGTTACAGTGGGGTTGAATGACCTTCAACAGAGATCGGACATGTTCCAGATGCGTGTGAAATTGAAGGGAAGTACCTTCCGTGCTAGTATAGAAAAGACAATCAATACGCAGTTAGGTCAAATGTTAGCTTACAAAACTCTTGTTTCTGTTACAACCTGTATGACCCGATGTGACCACGGCTGTTCAAAGTGTCGTTAAACCACAATAAACAAACAAACAAAAACTCACGTACCCACCTAACGGCTTATACTACATGACTCAATGAGGATAGTGTTATTTGTGCTTAACCCTTTACCCAACGTAACGGAAAAAGCCGAGCAGCGCTATTGACACGTCGCCAAATGAATTTTCATTATTTTTTCATTTTTTGTCTCACAAACATAGATTATGACCCTCTTTAGAACGAGCTCGACGAGCTCGTTCCAAAGAGGGTCATAACCTATGTTTTTTGAGACAAAAAACGAAAAAAATTAGTTATTCAATTATTTTGTTTGCAAGTGTCGTCTGCTTTTCATGTTAGGTAAAGGGTTAAATATTGGACTGTCCCAAGGTGTTCTCAGAACGCGTATTTTTGGAAAACTGGTATAAACATTTTTATCTCACATGACTGAAAGGCATAACGAGCTCCACCGATGACTCGACGTCGAGTAAAGATAACGTTTGAGTATTCTCCCAAACCGATGGATATATGGTATGTGGATTCTTTTTGAGGTGCAGAATAACGTTTGTTCAATTCGAGTAGTCATATTTACCGTTGTAATGAGGGGCGGGGTTTTGGGACCCGCCAAAATTTGAGAGTTTTGCACCCGATGTAGGGACAGACGCTTTGACAGTGTGTAATGGACAACATCACAAATGTTTTCTCACAAACCATCGGTCCAAGTGTCCTGACCTGACTGACATGTCACATCTTTTGTTAACTCACAAGATTATAGATAATAAGCCAGTGGGGATAAATATGATGGTGCCGATTATTTTAAAACAATCTTTAAATCTCTTTGTAAAGAATCAACGGGTTTTGATATGTCCGGTGAATGCTTCGGGCACCTATGGGGTTTCTTGGTTTTATTACTTTGGTCTTTTCATCTATGTGTTTTGTAAGGATCTTTATTACTCTCCAAAGTGTGATTTAAAGGGATTTCCGGGTTTGATTATAAACGATAACTTCACAAGTGAATTATGCAATCAACAATTGGGACATGTATCCGTGCGCGCAAACGAAGACGCTTTGCCGTGGGTGTAATGGGAACTTCATTGTTTTTTTTGTTTTTTTAACCCTTTACCTAACATGAAAAGCAGACGACACTTGCCAAAAAAATTCTTTAATAACTATTATTTTCATTTTTTGTCTCAAAAACATAGGCTATGACCCCTCATTGGAACGAGTTCGACGAGCTCGTTCAAATGAGGGGTCATAACCTATGTTTTAGAGACAAAAAATGAAAAAATAATGAAAATTAATTGGCGATTTTTGAGAATAGCGCTGGTCGGTTTTGGCCGTTACGTTAGGTAAAGGGTTAAATAATATAATTATCGTTAATAACGAAAAGTAATAAACAGACTATATTGTAAAACACTCGTGCGCATTCGCGCACTCGTGTTTATACAACATCCCTCACCTCTCATGAATTATTTCACGTAACCAGTCCAGTCAAGCGATTACTCTCTATCTAATGAGTCACGATTTCATACGAGTATACTAAAATCGATCTGAGCCGAGGATTAACGAGGCTCAGATCGATGTTAATTACGCGGTTAAGAACTATCATGTCAAATCATACCGTTTTTGAGATGCTTTTTATCGTATAATGAGTAATTTAACATTTTACCTAACGTAACGACTGAATCTAACCAGCGCTGTTCACAAAAATCGCCAACCAATTTTTTTTTTATTAGGTTTTCCCAAATCCAGTTTGGGAAAGACTATTGTTATTCTTCTTTTTCAAAATTTTTCTTCTCTATTTTTTTTTTTTTTTTTCTCCCTGAATTTTGTCTGTTGAACTGCTCGAAAACAAGTTGTACGATTTTGACCAAATTTGGCACACTTATGTAATGTCATAAAATCTAGTGAAATGCGGTATCGTCATATCTGTGAAAACGCGTATTTTCAAAATATTCTGCCAAAACCTTCAAAATTTCACCATTTTTCGAATGTCTCAAAATTGTTTACAGTTATTTCGCTCAAATTTTCCACACATTTACAACATAATATGATACACCACAATCACCACTCAAATCTTTCACTGGCCAAAAATGACATGAATATAGATTTTTTCTTCAAAATTGACCAACTTCAAGGGCAAATTTCTCTAATAACAAGGTTGTTGTAACAATTATTTTGGTTTGGATAGATGCAACAATGATTGCGGAATAAAGTTACTGTTTACTTTTTAATCTCAGATTTCACCCTCAAGCACAATGAGGGCGAGGATAAGAGTACCGTTTGAAAATGCCAAAATTAGCCAACTTTGGTTGCTTTTTCTATCATTTTGGAAAGGGTTAATTTCAAACACTTTTCATGTACGTATTCACAAGTGACTACCGAGCATATTTGCTGTTGTAAGTTTAGTTGTAAAGTTTAACCCTATCCCATTCTGGTTGCATAAAAGTAGGTACCGTCCAAAAAAACTCCAATTTTTTCAGAATTTGGTAAGTTTAGGTGACGATTTACTCCATTTTCAATTGCTTGAGGTCTGAATGTTTTCTATAGCTGCTTGCCGAAGTCAAAGTATGACAAATTTTGTTCTATAGTTATTATTAAAAGTTTAACCCTTGGTAGATTTGAGACTTCCCATAAGGGTACTGTCAGAATATTTGTTATTTTCGTCAACTTCAAGAGCATTTTTTTCTAATTACAAGGCAATTGTAATAATTATTTTGGTATGGCTAGATGCAACAATGATTGTGGAAGAAAGTTACTGTTTACTTCTTAATCTCAGATTTAACCCGTTAGCACAATGAGGCCGAGAATAAGAGTACCGTTTGAAAATGCCAAAATTAGCCATTTTTGGTTGCCTTTTCTATCATTTTGGAAAGGGTTAATTTCAAACACTTTTCATGTACGTATTCACAATTGACTATCGAACATATCTGCTGTGTTGGTTTGGTTGTAAAGTTTAACCCTATCCCATTCTGGTTGCATAAAAGTAGGAGCCGTCCAAAAAAATTCCAATTTTTCAGAATTTGGTAAATGTAGGTGGCGATTTACTCCATTTTTAATTGCTTGAGCTCTGAATGTTTTCTATAGCTGCTTGCAGCAGTCAAAGTATGACAAATATTGTTCTATATGTTATTATTAAAAGTTTAACCCTTGGCAGATTTGAGACTTCCCATATGGGTACTGTCAGAATAATTGTTATTTTCGCCAACGTTTACATGCACTTTCTCAGCACTGGAGCCTTATTGTCTCAAAACCTTTTCCGTGAGAGGATTGGGCCTTCATCCAAGAACAATTTTGCTGTTATATATTTTATTGAAAGTTTTAACTTTCACCCAGTTTTCGGGCCTTGAATTTGAGTGCCCTAAAATTCTTCATAAAATTGGCTAATTTGGAGCTAACTTTTCTTCCATTTTCGAAAGGAATATCGAAAAATGATTTACATGTTCGTATTTACAATTGCCTACCGAGCATATTTGCTGTTGTAAGTTTGGTTGTAAAGTTTAACCCTATGCTCGTTCTGTTTGCATAAAGATAGGTGCAGTCCAAAAAAACTCTCGTTTTCAGAATTTGGTAAGTTTAAGTGACGATTTACTCCATTCCTTATTGATTGAATGCTGAACGTTTTCTATGGCTGTATGCAGCAGTCATAGTTTGACAACTTTTGTTTTATATGTCATTATTAAAAGTTTAGCCGTTGGCAGATTCGAGACTGCCCATATGGGTATGGTCGGAATAATTTCAATTTTCATAAAATCACTGAATATTGATAAGCGTACAGTGGTAGTTTGGAATAGAATATCCAAAAAATGCTTTCGAAATTCGGATTCACAGTTCAATTCCAAGAATATTTTCTGTTATAAGGTTGCTGTAAAGTTTAACGCAATCCCTGACTCAGATGCATAATGGTAGATGCCGTCGAAAAAAACTCATTTTTTTCAGAATTTCGTAGGTTTAAGTGACAATTTACTCCATTCCTAATTCATTGAGCGCTGAATGTTTTCTATGCCTGCATGCAGCAAGCATAGCATGACAACTTCTCTTTTATACGTCATTATCAAAAGTTTAACCCTTGGCATATTTAGGAGTTCCCATGTGAGTATAGTCGGAATAATTGTTTTTTTCGTAAAATCAACCCCTGAATACATTGGTAACCGTGCAGTGGCCTTCCAGGGGTGATAGTTAAGGTTGAAAAGTTCATCAAATAGACAAATATAATACCTAACTCAGCCGGTGACAGGTAAATAATGAATGGAAAAGTCGTTGAGTTGAGAATAATGTAGGGACGAATCGTGCCCTCGGTTTCCACCTGATCCACGGTATTTCTACGCAGTCTCAGCACTTGACAAAGATACTAAACTGTCGGGCAGGGACAGTAGGAAACATTCTGAGAATTTCAAGTTGCTGCCTTGCATGATCGGGATATAATTGGAATATATCCGACATTGTTTCTGTCGGATATATTCCAATTATGTCCCGATCACTTCACCCCGACTGTCCGCATGGGGGCACCATGACGCCGTGTACTAAGGCATACTGCACGTCGATGGTGCGCATGTCTTCAACCAATCTAACCCTGCCTGTGCTACAGTGCGGAGGCACTATGTTGGGGAGCTGGCAGCTGCTCGTCATTGCTCGGTGGTTCTCTCTGGGTACTCCGGCTTACTCCACCCATACAACTGTCACCGACATAATATGACCGTGGCTGTTAATGTGTCGTTAAAACCTAATAAATAAATCCAGTACCAGTTTTGCTCGTACAAATATTAGTACCGTCAGACAAAATTCATTTTCTGATTAATTTCGTACTTATCTGTACTCACCTTCCCTGAGTAAGATTGGTATACCTTTTCAATCTCAGATTTAACCCTCAAGCACAATGACAGTGAGAATAAGTGTACCATTTGGAAATACCCAAATTATCCAACATTGATTACTCTCTACTATCATTTTGGAATGGGTTAATTTGAGACACTTTGCTTTGCTATATGCAGAGATGTTTAATCAATAAATCCGGCTTTAGTTATGTTCTGGGACTTAATGAAACATGTGCTTTGGCCACTTAAAAATAGCACTGTCTGCAAAAAATGACTTTGAGTGAATACTCACTTGTCCAAAAACAAAAAGGAAAGAGCTCTTTGAGCTTTCCATAACTGCTTTCAAAAATCAATGGGGAACAAATTTTGTGTTATATGTTTTGGTGTTCCGTGTTATCCAACACCAGTTTGGCCATACAAATATGAATACCGCCAGGAAAGAAAGCACATTTTCTCAGTGGTAGACTGTTTGACTTCTATGATAGAGGTCCCGAGTTTGATCCCTATCTGGGACGACCCACGTAATGTCCTTGGGCAAGGCACTTTATCCCGGTTGCCAACATGGGGGCACGATGATGCCATGTACTAAAGCGTACTGAATGTCAATGGTACACATGTCTTCAACCGCTGGTACCCTGCTTCAGCGGAGCTTGGACATAATTAAAATGTTGAGGTGACAGGTGCTCGTCAATGCTCGGTGGTTCTCTCTGGGTCCTCCGACTTCCCCCACCCGTAAAACTGTCACGGTCACGATTAGCCATTGTGGATAAGTATGTGACCGCAAACACCAATAAATAAATACCGTCAGGGAAACCCTCTGTGAAATCCTTTTGTTAATAAATAACAAAGTAGTAATGTAATGCAAGAAATATTAACAAGCTGTTCAACATCCCTTTAATCAACTCATTTTGACTTGAACTGTACCCATCACTGTGTATACTAGCTCTCTAGATGGTTTAAACCATGTCAAATAAACAACTAATTTGTGCATGACAGTAACTCATATTACATGTATTTCATTGTATCTGAAACAGATATGTTGGAAAAATTGTGAAATCATGGAGTAGGAAGCTTACCCTCGTTTGTTGACAAATCCCACACATTCACAAACAGACAGAATGATAGAGAATAAATTAATTATTGATATTTAAGGTCACTTTCAGCATCTACAACTATATCATGACCATAATATAGGTATTTATTTAATGCTCAGGCATCAATTCACGCTGAAAAATTAAGTCATATTCCCCTGTCGGTCGGCAAAACGAAATATCAAAATGATATTTAGAAATCGATATTTCATCGTAGGTTCGGATGACGAATCACATGTACTTTAAACGAGTCAGCACATCAGTAATGAATTCCAGAGTCCCAAATACAAACGAATTCGAATAATTGATAGTGACAGTGACTAAATCAATTCATTAAATCAGCGGTTTCAAAGTTTGACTTTCTCATTCACCTTCCAGCGAAAAGCCGAAATCACTTTCAAATTTCTTCAGTTCAACTTCACACGTCTTCAGTGCATTGAGTTCAAAAAAAATAAAATGACGTGTCTTGTTATTGAAAATAAGAAAGTGGTGTTTTTTGTTATTGTTCTATTTCTTCGAAACACATTGCGATTATTTCAATTCGCCAGCCTTGGTAAATCGTAAAGTTAGGGGAGAAATAAGACGGGACTACTTTTTGTGCGGATATTCACACATTCCAATGGTTGGAGTTTGGTTGTTGTAATTTTTGTATGGACGCCGGTTCGGCACATAAATTTTGCGCCTTAATGGCAAATAAAGGCCACAAATTGGAGAATTTGTAGTCGTAGAGCATTAAATAAAAAGAAAATTCACGAAAATTTGATGAATACAGAAAATATCTCGTTCGTGGCTACAAGAAATATGAGGATCTTCACTCGCGACTGCGTCGCTCGTGAAGATCCTCATATTTCTTTGCAGCCACTCACGAGATATTTTCGGTATTCATCAAATTTTCGTGAATATCCTCTATTTATTCAAGTCCAGGTATTCGTTGCATAGGCGTACAGGGCTATTTTTCAGGGAGGGGGATGAACCCTTTTAGCCCGAAAAAGTTGAATCTCAGGAGGAAATGCCAAATGTGGGTATGGGAGGGAGGGTGGGGGTCTCCCTCCCATTGAGTACCTGGAGAGAACCACCGAGCAATGGCAAGCGACTCAGACGCCCCAACATACTAACTCCACAAAAGCAGGGCTAGCATTGGTTGAAGACAAGTACACCCTCAAAGTACCCTTAGTACACATCGTCATCATGCCCCCCCCCCCCCCCCCCCACGTGGGAAATTAAATTGGGATGAAGTGTCTTGCTCAAGGACACAATGTGGTTTCCACAGGCGGGATTCGAACCGAGGACTTCTTGGATTGCAACAATCATCTCTACCTTCTGAGCCACCGTGTTCCCGTAATATGCAGTAATAGAAGACTTTATATATACTTGTGTGATTATAAATGAATAATATTAACGTGGATACGGTTCCACTGAATCACCTTGTACAGTATAATGGTCAGTTTACTTGCTACTTCTAAGTGATGAGATCGGAAAACAACATTTTGTGTGGAAAACCAAAATGTTTTGTGGTCATTTCTGGCAACTAAATTGTCCGAAATTTTCTGGCATATTGGCTGAAAAATCGGCTCCTTCCTGACTCTGGGGTGGGTTGGGGCACAGTCCTTCATGAAACCCCGGCCCATACGCCCATAATTCATATGTACTATTTTTTTCTAAAGCAGAAAGGACATCGCTTGTTTTGCTTTCTATGAAAATATTCTGTAATTATTGAAGAGCAAATTTTGTGTTAAATGTTTTGGTGTCCTGCTGTATCTCAAATATCTCTTTTGGCTGCATAAAAACTAGTAGCATCACAAAAACTTTGATTTCCACTAAATTTTCTGTTTTCAAAACTGATCGATAGTTTTGTGTACAATACAGTTTGCCTTTTCACATTAAAAAGTTGGGAAAGCCCGTAATAGGTCCAACAAATTACAATTCTCTAGTTGTTTTAAATTTTTGTCTCGAAAACATGGCTAATGGGTGCTCAATGGAACGAACTCGTTCTATTGAGAGGTCATAAGGTATGTTTTCGTGACAAAAATGAGAATTTTCCGTTATTAAGCTTTCCCAAACCCAGTTTGGGAAAGACTCTTTTATTCTTCAAAAATTTTTCTTCTCTATTATTTTATTTTTTTAAATTTAAATTTTTTTTTCCGCCGTCAATTTGGTCTGTTGCACTGCTGAAAAACAAGCTGTACGATTTTAACCAAATTTGGCATACTTATGTAATGCCATAAAATCTTGTGAAATGCGGTATCGTCATGTCTGTGAAAACGCGTATTTTCAAAATATTCTGCCAAAACCTTCAAAATTTCACCATTTTTCGAAAATCTCAATATTGTTTACAGTTATTTAGGTCAAATTTTCCACATATTTAGAGCATAATATGATACACCACAATCAACATTTCCCCACTGGCCAAAAACGACATGAATATAGCATTTGTTCTTCAAAATTGACCAACTTCAAGGGCAAATTTCTCTAATTGCAAGGTTGCTGTAACAATTATTTTGGTATGTATAGATGCAACAATGATCGCAAAAGAACGTTACCGTTTACTTTTTAGTAGTCTCAGATTTAACCCTTAAGCACAATGAGGGTGAGAATAAGTGTACTGTTTGAAAATGCCAAAATTAGCCATCTTTGGTTGCTTTTTTCTATCATTTTAGAAAGGGTTAATTTCAAACACTTTTCATGTACGTATTCACAATTGACTACCGAGCACATTTGCTGTTGTAAGCTAGGTTGTAAAGTTTAACCCTATCCCATTCTGGTTTCATAAAAGTAGGTACCGTCCAAAAAAACTCACATTTTTCAGAATTTGGTAAGTTTTGGTGACGATTTACTCCATTTTTAATTGATTGAGCTCTGAATGTTTTCTATAGCTGCATGCAGCAATCAAAGAATGACAAATTTTGTTTTATATGTTATTATTAAAAGTTCAACCCTTGGTAGATTTGAGACGTCCCATAAGGGTACTGTCGGAATAATTGTTATTTTCGCCAACTTTTAAATGCGATTTCTCAGCACTGGAGCCATATTTTCTCAAAAAGTTTCCCATGAGAAGATAGGGCATTCATCCAAGAACAATTTTGCTGTTATATGTTTTATTCCAAGTTTTAATCCTCACCCCGTTGTCAGGCATTGAATTGCAGTACCCTCAACATGTACATGTTCATTCAAATACCAAGATTCAAGATTCCTTCATTTCTCGTATCAGACACTCAGTCTGTGATTGATGATCACACATTTAGAGCAAAATATGATACACTAAAATCACCACACATATATTTAAAAATTAACCCCTATTGGGCACAAATGATATGAATATAGCATTTTATCTTCAAGATTGACTAACTTCAAGGGCAAATTTATCTAATTGCAAGGTTGTTGTAACAATTATTTTTATATGCATAGATGCAACAATGCTTGCAGAAGAAAGTTACTGTTTAGTTTTTAATCTCATCTTTAACCCTCAAGCACGAAGAGGGTAAGAAAATGTCCAAATTAGCTGACTTCGGTTGCATTTTCCTGTCATTTTGGAAAGAGTTGATTTTAAACACTTTGGTAGGGATGCTTAATGAACAAATCCGCTGCTGTAAGTTATGCTTTGGGGCTTAACCCAACATATGCTTTGGCCACTTAAAGAATAGAACTGTACGAAAAAAACTGTTTATCGGTGAATTTTGCAAACATCTGTACTCATTTCCTCTAATTGCATGGTTGTTGTAGCAATTATTTTGGTATGGATAGATACAACAATGATTGCAGAAGAAAGTTTCTGTTTACTTTTTAATCCCAAGATTTAACCCCCTAGCACAAGAGGGCGAGAATAAGAGTACCATTACAGAATGCCAAAATTAGCCAACTTTGAATGCTTTTTGTCTATCATTTGTCTATCATTTTGGAAAAGGTTAATTTCAATCACTTTGCTTTGCTATATGCAGTCTGCATTTTCACACTGAAAAGTTGGAAAAGCCCGTAATTTGTCCAACAAATTACAATTCTCTAGTTTGGGTAATGTTTTTTGCAAATGTCGTATGTTATTCGTATAAGATAAACAGTTAATGGAAAAAAAGAGAAGATCAATTTAATTCAATTTCCGAAACCAACTCACTCACAATGTTACGACATCGACTTTTGACGTCACGCGATGTTTTCAAATGTCATGTAGTATAGTAGTAACGATATGTACGCATTTCGGTCTACCTTTAGTCTAAGCTTCACACATTAGAATTATTAACCTAACTTGAGTGATGGTATCAGGGATACTTCTGCCCTCTTCAGGAAATAGTCTGGAGCCCATAGCATTGGGAAAATTTGCATCATGGTGGCTCCAATTGAGAATTTATTTTGGAGGGGAAGAATCATACAAAGACTAAGAATTTTTACTTTCGAATTGACTGAGAATATTCAGACCGATACCTTAGCAACAGCATGTATGCTACAAGTAAGTCATATAACAAACAGTCACGTGGGATTATGTTCAGTCCAGTCACTGTAGTCTCTATTAAAATGTTCCCATACTATTCAAGAAGAACTTACCCTTTGCCTTTTCATTCAAACACTTTCTCCACTTCGTTGGTAAGCAATTAAAATTTATTACACAATTGATGTCCTGAACTCAGTGGTCATAAGGCCTTAGATTACCAATAGTTTCATGAGGCCTTATGAATATCCATTTCGGGACACCAATTGCACTTTAAATTTTTGTTCGAGTGGGGACTGAGATTAGGGAATTTGTGGTTGGGAAATATCATGCCCAACTGCCTTTGAAACGAGTCTCATATTCGGCCACCGTAGATAACAAAAGAATCCCTGCAACATCGTAAAGTGTCCGGTTTCCGATCTATGATATGGTGGTATAGAATGGACCTCGCAAAATGTTAATTTATTTTACAGATTCGAGGATTGTTTTTTTTACTTTACATGGACTTATGTTATATGAAGCACTAAATTCTTGAAGAAAATTACTGTTCACACATTTATGTTTGTGTAGGAATCGTTAAGTCTGGAACTTGTCTTTGTTCCCGAAAACTCTGGGATAAACATCATTTGACCAACACCTGGGAATAAGCAGTATTCACGACAGTTTTAAATTCGATACATATTCATTAGTTTTACAAAATAGGAACGGTTGCCGTATCTTAGCAGTTGATGCTAAAATGTCATTATGCATACATACTTTGTCAAATTGACACTTTTTGAGCTTCGTTTGGTAAGCAACTAAAATTTATTGCACAATTGGTGTCCCCTGAACTGGATGGTCATAACGCCAATGAAAACCAATGGTTTTTGGAGGACCTATGACTCCGCAGTTCAGAAGATCAGTTGTACATTACGTTTTTGCTCGAGTGGGTACTGAGATTGGGAAATTTGAGGTTGGGGATTGGTAACATCATGTCCAACTGCCATTGGAAAAGTTTCTCATATTCGGCCACCGCAGACACCCAAAATAAACCATGCGGTATAGAACGGTTGTGTGAGATGAGTTCACGTCTAACTAGTCATTTGACGAATCATCTGCTCGGGGAAATCTTAGTCTTGGAAGAGAAAAGAATCAAGAGTAATAATTTTTGTTAATTTTAAACAATGGATTGGTTTCGTCACAGTTCGACTACAATAATTTATCCACGGTTGTGGTTAAGAAAATTTCAATTGGAGACGCCAGATTTAAATGTCCTGAACATTTGTTTCAGTCGCCTCCTTCATTACAACTGCATACACAAAAGAAATATTAGTACCAAAGACGTGGAAAGACAAGTCCAATTAACCATTATCTACGGTTCCGGTCGCTGATAAAGGTCAAAGACAATACTCCACTTAGCTGTTTAACCCTTTGGACTCTAGTGGTATCAATCAAGCCAGTTCAATGACAGCAACTGGAAGAGTCCATGTTCATTATTTAGGGGTAGACCAATTAATATTTTCAACGTGGCTGCACGTTGAAAATATTGATTGGTCTACCACACACATGCACTTAGCATCCATCCCATTTAATGAAATTATGACGTATCATGTTCCTGGCCGGAAAAACGACCGCTAGGGTTCAAAGGGTTAACTGCGGTTATCAGTTTATTTCAGAGAAAATCCAGTTAAAACGCAACAGAAGCCCTAATCCTTTTAGTGAGCGCGCAATGTGAAATCTCTCTGTAAACTCTGAATTTCAATCGGCTGACACATGTGGGTAAATATATTACTTTTCGAATACCTGAAACAGAAAGCATTGAATCAAGCGTATGTTCATTAAATTAACGTCGCTCTCCCCATACTCACTCTACGGGGGTAAAGTTCAAAGTGTTTTCTAGATCAACGAATTCTCTTTTTCGGCAATTACCGGGTAGTGAATGTTTTGATTTAATTGCCAGATTAATCAATGTTGTGTGTCTTCTAATTTCTAAGTGTTTGTGAGTGGGGCAAGGGAATTTCGTGGCACATTGCAGAAGAGGGCCTTCTACGAAAGTATCAAAGCACATGGAAGTACATTTACAGGTCATGTGCAGGGGTCCAGAGTCAATGTTTTATTGTTTTGTCTAGCCTCAAAGGGCTTTAATTTCAGGGGGAGGACACAAGTATGTTTAATTATAGCTTTATTTTACTGGATCGGGTTTCTCTTCTAACTCTTTGACTATTAGAACTACAGGCCAGGAAATCATTGCTTACATCAAACCCTTAGCAGGTTATGCTATATAACAAGGTGCACCGACGTAATAGTGTATGCCACCTTTGGTGTTTATTCAATATTCTGTTCCATAAAAGTCGTTTACTAAATTCAAGTTTGACCTGCGTAACTGTTTTAGTGTGATAATATAGTTCAGGTTGGTCGCGTAGATGATAGGTTGAATGGGGTGGGGTTAAACTTTATTTGTCCCGACCGTGGTGGATCAAGTCCGGACTGATAAAGTATTCCCTTTACGTCATCGAGGAATGCGTTCAACGAAGGCATGTCTTGGTGATGTAACCTGAATATTGTCTGTCGCGATCATAGTTAAAAATCTCAAAAGTTCTTTGCATTTACTTGTGGATAAATACATACATGTAGTTTGGAGGTTTCAGCTCCCTACTTTGATCTGTTTTTGTTTACGTCAGTGCTTTTAGTAGGGGGCTCAGATATGTATTTATGTTTCATGTAAAGCGTTTTAGAGCACAGCCATGTGATTTTACGCTATATAAAAACTATATATTATTATTATTATTTATGTAGTAGTCGTGGCCAAAATGGTCATGCTTGGCCCCGTAACAGTCATTATTACACGCCTATTACGTTTCCTCCAGTTCCATATTTACAAATCTGAATGGAACACGTGGTCCATACAGATTTCCACTGACGGGCAATTTTTCAATTTGACTTGATGGATCCACCAAAAGAACTAAACCCCGCCCATTTCCGAAATCGGTCAATCTAAACGTCGCATTCTGTCCCAAATCGATTCGGAAGCTGCGATTACAGCCGGTGTGACAGGAATGATAGTCCGTAGGAACGTTAGTCCCTCTGGACTATTATTCCGCGGAATTATAGTCCTAGGTCTAACATTCCTAGGAATAGTAGTCCGCCGGACTACTATTCCTAGGATTGTTAGACCTAGGACTATAATTCCGCGGAATAATAGTCCAGAGGGACTAATTTTCCTACGGACTATCATTCCTGTCACACCGGTACGGTCAATAAATAACACAGAGTTTTAAAGTTTGAAATTTAAATGAATGAATTCTATGTCACAGAGGTGTGTAAAAAAACACAGAACGCCACGATGTGTGAATGCGTTCGTCAATACGGCACTCAAACCATCGAGGAAGAATAGGTATGACCGGGTTGTGTTAAGGACATTTGGCGATGAACAATGGTTGGAAACTTCAGAATGAGGAGACAGACTTTTGATGAGCTATGTAGGACTCTTCAACCTGACCTCTCTCCAGATGATCAGGTTGTACGAGAATCCATTGATGTGCAAAAATAAGTTAAGATAACACTTTACTGGCTTGCTACCTCCGCTGAGTTCACAACTGCTGGCAGTCTATTCGGCGTTGGAAAGTCTACAGCGTTTATATGCATTCACAGGGTTTGTGAAGCTTTAGTTGAGAATCACCTCGAAGAGTATGTATCATTCCCAAGTGACGATGATTTAAAGCTTGTAATTAAAAGATGTTAGGGCTCTTGGGGCTTCCCAAACTTCAGTGGGATCACTGATGGCACCCACATACCTATCATTGCGCCGATGGAATCCACGATGAATATCTGAACCTCAAAGGACACGATTCTCTCATCACGCAAGGTGGCTGGGACAATAAATACATATTCCGTGATATATATATCGGAAGGCGGGGTAGAGAGCATGAGGCTTGTGTTTTTTTGCAAATTCTGAAGTGCTCCACAGAGAAGAAAATTCTCTCCTTTTTCCAAATTGGATGAGAACAGTCGTATTGCTGGGAGATCCGGCTTATCCGCTGAAACCCTGGCTTATAAAACCGTATTCAAACAGAACAATCTTGACAAATGAGCAACACATTTTCAACTACAGGCTCAGCAGAGGGCGAATGACCATTGAAAATTCATTCGGTCGCCTCAAAGGCATATGGAGTTCGCTACATAAACGGCTTGGTGTGGACGATGAATTCGCTTGTACCATGACAGCAGCATGCACTGCAAAAAATAAAGGTTCTCTTTAGAGCCAAAACTGGTTCTAATCTTGTCCCTGAGATGGAACCAGTTCTGTTTAAACAGTATTTATTTCAAATCAAATAAATTTACCAAGATTTGCATTCAATTTTAACAGAATATTGCATGAACTGAAGAAGATTCAGCAGTAAACTTGGATCTTATTCAACGCAGTCGCCAAACATTTTGAAACAAAGGAGATATGAACAGCTGGCATATCGAATCAGTTTTGGTTCTGTTTCGAACCAAAACTGGTTCGATATGCCAACTGTTCATATCTCCTTAGCTTAATAATGATTTGAGACAACCTCGTATAAGCTCTAAACTTACGGATGAAACCCCCTCAATTTATGTTTAATTCAGTTAAAATTTAATGTTAATCTTTATAAATTTATTTGATTTGAAATAAATACTGTTTAAACAGAACTGGTTCCATCTCAGGGACAAGATTAGAACCAGTTTTGGTTCTAAAGAGAACCTATATTTTTTGCAGTGTGTGCCATCCTCCACAACATCACAACATATGTGAGCTGAATCATGAAGGATACAACGAGGAGTGGACAGGAAATTAACGTAACGATGACAGAGTCGATGATGAAGAGTTGAATGAATTGGATATCAATGAGTTTATGTCAGGCCTGGCATTCTGAAAAATGCAGGAGGGCAAAAAATCGCTCTCCTCAATCAGCTTAGGAGAGCAATTAGCTTTACACAGCATTTTAAGTATCCAATTGAACGAACTCATTGAAACTGAAACCAACAGACTACATCAGTGATTTCATTAACTTTACTAAGGTAAAGCGAAATCTCTTAGACATCTAGATGTCTCACTCAACAACCGAACACACACTTGACAAGACCTGTGTGTGTACCCAGACCTGTTGTCCAAGAAAGTCATACGCCTACCACTACCACCTTCAACCCCCAAGGGAATTTGAAGACCAAAGTCATGGTGAAGCGGTGTTAACCACGCGCCAAAGGCACGCGGTTAACACCACTTCACCACTCGTGGTGAACATTTGGTACACCAAGCTACTATGTGTATATTCTATATATATACATTTCTGATGTAAGGGTCCAAACTCGGAACAAATATTATAAACTGAAACTTGTGTGGTTTTAATTATAAGTTTGATCATGAGTCTTTATGTCAGCAACAGTCCAACCGCTAATGAAATATTTCTCAGATTTGAGGCTCTAAATTCGAAACAGGGCAATGAGTCAATAAACTTTTAGTATCAACGATTAATCATTCGAACTCAATATAATCCCAGAAAAACATCACGCGGTTGCACTGTTCTAACGTTCGAGATCCTTTCTTGGAATACTGTCTGGAAAAGAAAAACACTAGTATTTGAATTTTTCAAATACTTGTATATAATAGTACCATAATTTGTCTTTCGAACTTCTTAATCAAAGAGTATAGAAGCTGTGATCACCTGGCATTCTGAAACTTGAATTATCATCTCTTGAATTTTGATTCTGCGGACTTTGTGGACCTGGTTGGGTGAATGGCGCAGCAGCGTAGCATGACATGCTGGGAACAGGTTGAGAAAAAGGTCTCGGTCCAATAGCACTCAAAATCATTTTCGTCATACTATGCTGATGTTAGTGCTCTTCGCGCTTTTGAAGTTCATCATGCTGCAACTTTGCTTTTTTCGAGATCAAGTTTCTTTCTTTCCACATCCAGTTTCTGTCGTTCCAGATCTATGAATTTATCCTCAGCCTTCTCATTTGAAACACTGAAGTCATCCATGATGGAGCCAATCGCCACTTTCAGTTTGCTTTTGCTAGGTTTCTTACCCTGTCCAGCTAGTTTCTCTACAACTTTTCCTTATTTATTTCTCTCAGCTACTTTCTTGTCTTTCCCATTTTCTCCAGCCTGTTCCTTTCCATGAGATTCCGGTTGTTTCTTATTCTGCTCCTGTGTTTTTATTGCTTCCTGGTTCTGTTTCTCGGCCTGTTCATTATCAGAAGCGTCATCAGTGTCGCTGTCTTCCCTGTCAGCTAATGTCTGGTCAGTACCAGCATCACCATCACTTACATCTGATGCTTTATTACCACTGTCTTGAGTGGCTTGACGTTTTCTGGTTTCTATCAACTTCACCGGAGATGGAGCTGGTCTAGCCCCTATAATTTCATCTAGCTCTTCAAGATATTTGCCCGTTTTCCTGCCCTTGCCACTTTTCTTCAGATATCCTTTGCTCTCTCTGTAAGCTCTCTTCATGGTGTGAATCCATATCTTGCACTGCTCTGGAGTTTTTTCGAACCCTTTCTCAGACATTTCAACTGAAATCGATTTGTAAATACTGTGACGAAACGCCCCTAACTGTTGGCTTTCGTTTTTATAAACGGCGCTCGGATCTTCTGAACGCTAAATTTGTAACTACGATAAGCCTGTTTTATTTATGTTGCATTTGGCAACCTGTATTCGCTGTGGCGTACAACCTGGCTTTTTGTAGGTCGCATTAGCATCTCCGCATCGGAGTGAAATTATTCGTGTAAATTCACATTGACATTAATGAAAGTACTGCAATATCAGTCAATGAAACTAAAGAAGATGATCAATGTAATGCAGAAAGTCCTGAAAATAATGGAATAGAAATAAGTGAAATTGGAAACTCAGCTGCATGTGAAATTCAGCTATCTGGTCATGCCAGAGAAGAACGCAGTGATAAATATGGTATAGACAATTTGCAAGGCAATACTTTTTATATGCCGTGTATGAGTACATGTATGAAAAGAACCGATCGCATGAATTTTGATATGTGGGGGATGAAGACAGGACATGAAAACCGAAATAATGTAGACATTGGTACTGCAATCGAGCACATTTCAGAAGAGCCTGTTGGGAAGAAAGATCACTATTGTGAAGCAGCGACTAAGGATAATAGTGTTATTAAAGATGTACCGGTACAAATGAATTGTGAAATGAAGAAAATTATTATGGATACTTGTATGGAAGAAAATGAACGCATACTTTTGGAAATGTGGGGAATGGTTAATAATATGATGAAAGAATTTCAGAATGCAGTTAGAGATTTAGTAGAGGTGAAAAGTGGGGAACGGTCGATTTGCACCACGGTCAACCATCGGGCGGTCGATTTGCACCATCAAAAAATTCGATTTGCACCATCGCCCTGCTACTACAAATCCATGTGGTTGTTACATTAGTCTTTCGTTTAAACGTGTACATGCCTTGTGAATCTACTAAAATGTCAGCACCCCTCTTTGACCCTCCCTTGACGATTTGGTATGTTGTTACCTGGTCATTAAGTATAGTGTCTGGAATGGGTTCTTCCTCAAGTGACTTTTCTATCGCCGGTAGGGGATCATCCACGGGATGAAGCACGTCGAATGACCTCTCTTGCGATGTTGAATCTATTTCCATTTCTGATTCATCTGCTACTTGACATGACTTTAGACATTCTGGGCAGACCCATGTTATTATGATACCATCGCGCTGCTGTTTCGTCATCCTTCTATATTCATCTCTGGACATACCAGTGCCACAAATCCTGTGTCTCCATTTATTGCAAGAGTCACGCTCTAGGGCATCTTGTCGCCGCCGTACCTCTTTATTACAACTTGAGCATGGGTTCTCAGTGAGCTCGTCCATCTTCAACTGATGAACTTGCAGAAAAAGTCAAACGTTTTATAGAAATCTGCTGGCTTGGGCGGACTTTTATCTTTCATATGCGGCCGCCATTAAAGGGTGAATTAAAATTACAATCACCATACACCGACACTAACATAGGTTTTTGAAGTACCGTGTTGTTTTGACAGTGTAAAACTATACAGAACGGTGTTGGTGAAAGAATCAAGTCCTTAGACTGATAACTGACTGCTGTAAAAACAGTCCCGATCCAATTAATCAGTGAGTAGAGTCACATTTAATAATAATAATACTTTTTACAGAGACATATGTTAAACTGGAGATTAAATAAATGTTTAGATAGAGACATTTGGCGAGATGAATTTATCATAGATACTTCTGAAGAAATATTTCTTCATTTTAAATGACATATATTATCCGTTTTTTAATGGTGCATATCGACTTATAGGTGGTACAAATCGACTTTTTTGTGGTGCATATCGACTTTTTCGATGGTGCAAATCAACTTTATCGATGGTGCAAATCGACCGGTGCAAATAGGCAATGGTGCAAATCGACCGATATTCGTGAAAAGTATTTCCAAGGAGCAAACTCAGGTAAACGGCATTTGGAAAAAATGTCGCTGGTACTAGGACTTCAAGAGTAAATGATCCACTTTACAGATCAATGAGCAGTTGTGATTCTAGTGACTGTGATGACTGTAATGGAGTGAGTAACGCCGCTATAAATCACAAAGTCAACAAGCTTCAAAGAGACAGAAATATGTTACCCCTGTTTATAGGAATGGACGTACATGTAAACTACCAGTATTTTCAGGAAAAGAAGATTGGATAGTATGGTTTAACAGATTTGATGAAATAGCCACTAGACGAGGATAGACAGATATTGACAAACTTGATGAATTATTACCCAGACTACAAGGACAGGCAGGAGATTTTGTTTTTGGACAATTGGCTGCAGAAATTTGAGATGATTACAATAAATTAGTCAAAGAACTTAGAAACAGAAACCGTGTTATCGAAACTGTCAAAATGTATGGTGTGTGGTTTAGGAATAGAAATCAGAATTTGAATGAAAGGGTAGAAGACTATGCAGTTGAGCTAAAGAAATTATACGATAAAGCGTATCCAAGAAGAGATGTTAATACAAGAAATGAAGATCTACTTAGAAAGTTTTTAGAAGGGTTAATCGACCAGGAAGCAAGATTCCAAGTGGAATTTTTCAAAAGAACCAAGTAACATAGATGATGCTGTTGTTCAGTCCAAGTAATTTTGATAAGCTCAACAACAGAAGACAAAAGACTATGGCTAGGAGTGTTGACTCTGAAAGTGGTACCAACAGCAGCGATGATAGTGATTGGCTAGGACTCATGCTAGTAGAAGTGGAAAATCTGTCCCAGTGGCGAGAAACACTAAAAATCAAGTAGAAACAAAGAAGGGTGCAGATATAAAATTAGACCAATCAGAAACTAATAAATTAGAGAAAGTTCTAGCTGTGGTGTCCAAGCTGGAAGAAAAATTTAATAATGTTATGAATAAAACACCACAATTAGAAAAATCTCACCAATCAAATAGATACAGCAATGGTCAAACAGTTTGCTTCCAGTGTAACACAGTTGGTCATATAAGGAGGAAATGTCCTCAACTCTGTAGGCAACAGAACACTTTGAAGAAAAATGGAAGCCTGAGTGATCAAAATAGAAGAAATGGAGTGCAACCCTTCAATGATAAAAAGAATTATACACAATGGAAACCTCAAACATTCTGTGGTAGTGACCAATACAGGTCAAATACACAGTTTGCACCTCAACAAGCTGGACTTAACTGGCAGCCTCCCAAAGACCTTTCTATCCAAATATTGGAGGAAGAGAAAATAAAAATCATTTAAACTAAAGGAGAATAGCTCTGATGGTCGAGAGTTGGTCAACAAGAGAGAGTGACAAAATTTAAAGACCAAGAAGATTATGATATAAATAATTTGAATGACTACTCTCCAAGATCACAAGAAAATGAAACAATAATAGTCAAAAGAAAAGCTCCAAGAGCTGATGGCATTTATGCCAATGGTGAAATTGAAGGCACTAAACTGATTTTCACTGCAGACACAGGTGTATCAAGAACAGTTACTATTATATCTAAAGAGTTTTTGAAAGAATACCCTAGAGAAAAGGCCAAAATTAAATAAGAGCTTATGCCTTAAAGGAGCAAGTGGTGAGCCGATAGAAGAGCTTGGAAAAGGAAATTTTCATATCAAGATGGGATCTATGGAATTGACATTGGAAATCATAGTAGCTGAAATAGAAGATGATGGCCTATTGGGGATAGACATACTGCAGGGAGAAAAATGCCCTGCAGACATACTTTTAAGTCAAGGAATCATTAAATTTAGAGATTATAAAATACCCTGTATGCAGATAGGTTTGGAAGAAGAATACAAATTCCGTGCAGCGGATCATTATATACTCAAAGGAAACTGTGAGACAGTAATTGATACATTTGTGGATAGACCACAACATAGAGAAGGACATGAGGAAGTTCTGCTTGAACCTGTTTCAACGTTTACAGAACATAACTCCTTAATTATGGCTCCCAGTATAGTTAACATTAAAGAAAACACAACTGTGAAAGTCAGAATTCTGAACCCTTTTCCTACTGATGTTTCTATTAAACAAGACTGTGTAATTGCAAAAGCTGAATGTTTTGATGAAGTAACTACAGTATTAGATTTAGAAAGTGGCAGTATAGATGACCAGGCCAACTGGAGCTATATGAGAAGGATGCAACCAGCTAAAACAAAAAATGAAGAAACAGACAGGGCCAGAATCGCCAAAACAAGCACTAGCAGCCTCACCAAAGTGCGACTAAAAGATCACCTACAACAGATGCACTCTGAAGCCTGTAATAATCTAAGGGAGTGTGAGAAGCAGAAATTAGCAGAGACTCTAAATAAGTATGCAGATATATTCTCCAAAGATAAATCAGACCTAGGATGCACTCATCTTATTGAACATGCTGTTGGCACTGGAAATGCTAAACCAATAATACAACACCCCAGGCGTACTCCATTAGCATATGCCGAGGAGGAGCGCAGAATGATTCAACAATTAGAAAAACAAGGCACCATAAGGAAATCATACTCTCCATGGGCTTCACCCATTGTACTTGTCAAAAAGAAAATTGGTAAATTAAGGCTCCATTGTGATTACCGGAAACTTAACGAGGTCACTGTTAAAGATGCATTTCCACTTCCAAGAATACATGATTGTTTGGATGCTGTATCTGGAGTAAAGATATTCTCCACTATAGATTTAACTGCAGGTTTTCACCATGTACCCGTTAAGGAGGAAGACATATGCAAAACAGCTTTTGTAACTAGATATAGATATGGATTTAAAACTATGCCATTTGGAATGACAAACAGTTGCGGAACTTTCCAATGACTGATGGAAATTGCCTTAAGCGGTCTTCAGTGGAAAACATTGCTAGTATACTTTTTGATGATATAATTTGTTTTGGGAAAAATTTTGATGAGCACTTAGAAAGATTAACAGAGATTTTCGAGCAAATAAGAAAAGTGAGACTGAAGATTAAACCTGAAAAATGTCACCTGATAAGATCAGAAGTCACATTTTAGGCCATGTAGTGTCAAAAGACGGAGTAAAACCCAACCCAGATAGTGTCCAAAAGATTTTACAATTAACCACACCAAAAAATGTACATGAGGTACGCCAATTCGTAGGTATGGCATCATACTACAGAAGATTTATAATGGATTTTGCAAGCTTGTCAAGACCTTTAGTTGATCTAACAAAGAAGAATAAAAAGTTTATTTGGACAACTGATCGCCAAATATCATTTCAGAAATTAAAAGAGATCCTAAGCAGCCCAGGAGTAATGTCCTATCCTGCTGATTATGGTGAATATATATTAGATACAGATGTATCTTATATTAGCATTGAGGCAGTTTTAAGTCAAGTACAAAATGGACAAGAGAAAGTTATATCCAATGGTAGCAGGGCATTAAGTAAAGCAGAGAAAAAATATTGCATCACAGAAAGAACTATTAGCAGTGAGATACTTCATTGAGTACTACAGGCAATATTTACTAGGAAGACAATTTTTGATAAGGACAGATCACCAGGCAATTAAATGGCTTTTTAGTTTTAAGGAACCGAAGAGTAGAACTGCAAGATGGATTGAAATATTATCTGACTATAACTTCCACATTCAGCATAGACCCGGATGTAAACATCTAAATGCTGATTTGATATCAAGATGTAAGAATCCACGGGACTTTGACTGTCCAGACACAGATAATTTAGAACCACTAAAATGTGGACCCTGCAGAAAATGTAAGAGAAGGGCAACAGAAATGATAAGTCATTGGCCAGTATTTTCTCAAGATCAAACAGTGGCATCATGCTCGGCAAAGGGTATGCTATCTGAAGAACACCTTAGGGGTGTTACTAAACGTGCCTCATCCAAACATGATCAAAGACCTGAACCAGATTTCACTTTTGCACATTGGACAAATGGCTATTCTGGGATCACAATACAAAGTTTACAACAGGAAGATCCTAATATAGAAACAGTGTATAAATGGGTTGAAGCAAATAATAGACCAAAATGGACTGATGTCGTTGCATATAATGCAGCAGTCAAATTTTACTGGCACATTTTTGACACTCTTGTACTGAAAATAAGCTGCTATGTCGAGTATTTCATCAAAGATATAACAGTGGAACCTATCTGCAGCTTATTGTACCCAACATTTTGCGCAAAGAAGTGATGACTCGCATGCATGAGAATATTTTATCTGGACACCTGGGAACTAAGAAAACTATAGAAGAAAATAAATTTGGTAGGAAGATTTAAAAAAAAAAAAAAAAACATTAGTGAAGAAAAGTATACTCAAACACCTTCATATTTATTTTTCATAAACTGGAAATGATATGTACTGCAGATAAATATCCTTTGACAGCAAAGAGAGGTCGGGCATGCAGGTGTAACCATTGCCACTACAATGCAGAAAAGAAGAGAGTAGAAGGTCATGTGCTCAAATATCACATAAAATTAGAAAATGTACCATTTTACTGCTCAATTTGCTTATTCAGATGAACCAGAGAAAGGGATGTGCAAGACACACAACAGGATACGCAACACACAAAATAAAGATACAAGAACTGTTGTCAAGAGGGGAAAGGGTAATAGAAAAAGAATTTTTAAAGAAGGGGAATAATCCAGTCAATCTCAATCATCATTTAACGCAGATATCGCAATTACAATCAAAAAAGGTATGGGAGGGCAGAAAAGATTTAGACCAGAAACAAAACCCAAAGAATCAAGATATCATACAGAAAGCTTTGGCAGAAAGTGGAGTAGAAAATATTTTAAACCAGATAGTGCCACAAGAAGAAGAAACCTCAGATTTCTCAATGGAACATATAGAAGAAAATAGCCACAATGGCAAACTACATGTATGTGAAACAGAAAACCAAGCAACACAGCCTACTGTAAGGGAAGAAGAAACACAACTTCAACCAGTCAACTTATCCAAGGGACCCCAAACAGAGCCCTGGGATTTAAGAATAGTAGTGGAGAAGCAATCCACAGAAGCAAATATTACAGAAGATGACACTGACAGCTCTCTAGATTTGATATATAGTGATTCTGAAGATGACGAAAACGACCAGAGAGAGTCCCATACACAAAGTTACAAAATCAAGAACTTGAAAGGGCAACATCTACTCTGACCAAGACTATGGACAATTTTTGTACAACGATATCCTGTGTAACAGAGGCCTTGAAGCTGAATGCGAAACAAATTTCAACAATGGACAAAAGTATTACTGCTATAAAAGAAGCTGCAGGTGGATTTACACAACAGCTTGCGTGTGTATCCGGTAGTGTCAAATCATTGAATGAAAATGTGGGAAGGAATACTAAAGCAATTAGGGATTTGGAACTGGTACTTCTACAGAACCGCTCGAAGGAAACCAGGGATAGAATTTCATTGGTGATTTCCAGAGCACCCATGAAAGACATTTCCAGAGATTCTGAAAGTGAAAATAGAAGAAGACACACAGAAAAGTCTTATTACAGACGTCTCCAGAAACACTGAATTTAAAGTTAAAAAAAAATACTAATTAAAATATGGCTTATTGTGTCACACTGAATTGATTTATTCTCAGTCCTGGTAATAGTAAGCTATGCTCGCTATTCTCATAACTTGGAGGAAATCAATTTTGTCGTAGCAGAGGAAATGTGTTCCACAGAAATCAAAATTATCTTTCTTTTGTTGATGAGCTAGTACATTTGTTAATGGTAATGCAGCATTGCACATTGACATTGCCAAATTGCGCTGGAATATAAACCTAAGAAGGTTAAACAAAACAAAACTTAACACGTTAATCTACAATTTTAAAACGCATTTATTTGCTTAAATTTCATCATTTTGAATGCTTGCACTTCGAAGTGAAATGCAACTCTTGAAATTATTTCCCCTTGTCTAGTGATTTGGTCGTCGCCGTTTTGGGTATTAAAAACAAATCACCTTTTGTCAACCTACGGTTTGATGATTGTGTTCGTGAGGACACTGAACACATTCGGCAGAGGGTAGTGTGACGAAACGCCCCTAACTGTTGGCTTTCGTTCTTATAAACGGCGCTCGGATCTTCTGAACGCTAAATTTGTAACTACGATAAGCATGTTTTATTTATGTTGCATTTGGCAACCTGTATTCGCTATTGCATACAACCTGGCTTTTTGTAGGTCACATTGGCATCTCCGCATCGGAGTGAAATTATTCGTGTAAATTCACATTGACATTAATGAACTCACCTTGCAACAACTTCCCAGCACAACGTTCTATATATATTCATCCATTACTATCAAAATTAGAAACAATCCATTCGAAAAATAGTAATTTTATCCTGTAAATGCACATAATGTTTTCATTGGAAACATGCTTTCAGTTTAAAAGTCGAACATCGCGCTTGCGCACTAAACTTTTCCTCTGTCCCAGATTCGAAAGCGCATTCTTGTACAATTCCACCGTAGTGTTAACCCTTTCACCTCAAAATTAAACAGTTAAAATAAAAAGCGATGAATTTGTTGCTGGGTGATGTTTCAATTTTAATAATCATGTAATTGCTTATGTGTTTAAATTCCTATTGTAACGCAAATGCTGTCACTCACACATTTGGAAAATTGTGGAGTACGAGATTACGTCATGTGATCGACACTCCACTCCACACATTCTGGTGTGGATTTTTAACGCTATAAAAGGGGGCGCAGACGATATTTCGGACACAGAAGCCGTGTCATTCTCAGCTATCGGACAAAACAGAGCAACCTTAAAACTTTTAAAACAAGGTGCGAACGATGTTTCAACTATAAATAATGTAGACATCTACATTTAACCATCTTATTTTGCTTTTGGAGAAACGGCAAAAGTGGGCGTGTTTCACAGAACAAGAATGAAGCTCATTCTCGCTCAGTATAAACATTAAAACAAGACTATCAAAATTTATACAAATCTTTTTATGGATCAGCGGAAAGTTGTTATTTATTTTAAATAATTAATAAATAACAGGTTTACTGAGAATTTATGGTTTAATCAAAGACTGACTCTATAATCAATTCGTAATTATTATTATTGAATTATATCATATATGATATCGATCAGTTGTTGTTCAGGCAATAGTATACGTAGAAAAACTATGGCGTTTTCATGACTATGTGTATTAAGCACAATTTGAAATATAATTACTTGGATTATTTTCAAGTAAATTAATGTTAGGCAATAAAATTATTTAATAAATTCTCAGAATAAGTTCCTACCTGGTTATTTCAGTTGGGTTCTCCTCCTACTATAGTCATTTCCTAAATTAGTAAATAAGTAGTTTTAAATGGAAGTTAACCCTTAAGCCCACATGTAGCCCCAAACCGCCACTTTTATATTGCATTGAAGCAGGTGCTCCCTTGTGTAATCTTTTTTATTACTCTTGTGTGTAGAATGAATTTTCCCTGGCAGTGGTTCTACATCACTGCTGGCTGCCTATATAGGCAGCCAGCAGTGATGTAGAACCACTGCCAAGTCATCAATAACTATGTAAGCAAAAAAAGGCCATAAATACTTTAAAATTAATCTGAGGACTTAAGGGTTAAGTTAACCCATGAAGTGATACCTTTGCACGCTCATGAGTTATTATTGTAATTTATAAATAGGATAATTAGGACTGATTATGAGTTGGGATTTCCTGAAGGCATATCATACAAGTAACAGTCCTGATTCTCCTTTACCTAATTTCTAATATCTTTTAACCCTGTCCATTCTTAATAATTATATGTATATACTGTATATAATCACAAATTATTTATGCCAGCAATTTTAATAATAATACAATAAATATTTAATGTTGGTATTTTAAGCAAAGTTTCTTTTCCTTCATTGTAGTTATATACACAGTAACCTCAGTGACACTTTACCCATAATCTAGTCAGATATACCAAGTATGATTAAAATAGTTAGCCCTGGAAATATTACTGTACAACATTGCCTTTTAGCCTGGGGAATACCAGCCTACCGTTACAATACCATCTTTGAGGACTGCCCAACTGTTCTTCAATGCTTCTCTCTACCCATATGCCTAGCAACACTCTCGTACCCTCATCTGACCACGAATTTCCTCTTTTTCTATAATTTACACTTCTTTGTGAAGCCATCTTTACTTTTGCATGAACTAAATTGAAAGGAGTCACTGGTCGCAAGTGTCAAATGTCAGTTATCAGGTCACTCAAGTCCTATTAATAGGGCTTATACAATACCTTATCTCTTATTGGAAAATGCTCCCGTAAGCAAATTTTACTGTGCGTTCACATGAGAAAAAATACTCGTGCAAATTTTGCATATATGCAAACGTAAATTTGCATTTGCCCCCCCCCCCCCACAAGGTGCAAAGGTACAAAAATGCATTTTGAGTAAATTTTACTCACATGAGTAAATACATTCACATACTCTGATTTGCATACGTAAGCAAATTTGCGAAAATGCAAATAAATACTCACGTATGCAAATCGGCGCATGTGAACGGGGCTTATGACTCCAAATAAAAAAAAAAACTGTCCCGATTGGAAAAAAATATAGGGGGGCGGGGGGGGGGGGGGCACACACATCCTGTCGCTGTGCCCCTACATACAGTTTCTTCTTACAATAATAGCGTTGTAAACCTTAGCCTCTGAAGATGAAATTCCGCTATGTGTCACCTTGTGAGCTTTGAGCTTTTTCCCAAACGTGCACCATAAGAAGCACATCGTAGAGTTTAAAGCCATTTTGAAAAGAGCCCCGTCCTTTTGGACAGGTCAAATGGGAATTGGCCTGGGAATGATAGGAAACGTCCCTGTGGAATATATACAACGCGCTTCATAAAGTCTGATATGAAATAAAAACTGGTTTTAAACTTTGAATCCATTAAACACAACCACAACAAGATTAAAATTTAAATAGTTGAATACCTACTTCATTTTCAACAGTGGCATTTATCGCTTATTATTGACAAAAATACTTGACATATATCTTGACCTTTTTTCAACATTAATTAGTCATTGATCTGTCGAAAAATCATAAAAATCCACAGCGTAAAGCAGACTTCGGAATTTGATCTACTTCGATCGTATTTTGACGCAATTCATGCTCAATACATTTCTTGGCAGAAAATACTAAATAGGTCAAGCTGAAATGTTTAGCCTATTTAACTCCGTGTTTCTGTGTAGTTCGGCCATATATATTAATATCGATAAAAGTCGATTCACTTGGGTTTGAAACTATTTTATTTTCTCAAAGTTCGATTTCTCGCATTCACATACACAGACAGAACGCGATGTGTGTTTGAATCGGTGGGTGTTTTACACAACGAGTTGGAATGGTGTAGTCATATTTCGCGAGAGCCGTAGGCTCGAGCGAAATTTGGTTACGCCATTCCAACGAGTTATGTAAAACAACCACCGATTCAAACACACATCGCGTTCTGTGTTTATTACACAACCCATGCATTAAAATTCATTTAAATAAACAAATTTTAATTCAGATGTTTAAACACAAAGGTGAAGAGTCTGTTTGTTTTGAAGCTCTACTGATCAAATGGATCGATAAAAATCAAAACAACCTTTTCGGAACCAGTGTTAGTTGAAATTCGTATCGATGTTTCTCTTCGGCTGGTGCCCATTAACGCCTACGCATTTGGTGGCTATTACTGTTAGTAAAAATATAAGTACAGATTTATGAAGATTAGCAAAATAGTTTGGAGAAACATTTTTAAAAGAAGTTCGATGCATGTCAAGATGTACGAAGATTTACCAAAATAAAGTGACCAATTTAGATATAACGGATCCACAAAACGAGACAGCCTCGGCACTGGGTTAATGTTCTGGTTGGAAATGATTGGGTTTTTTTTTTAAATATAATCTCATTTTTAGTTAACTAATTTTTTGTGAACCGACTTTATTTTGCTTTCGACGTTTTCATTTTCACACAATGCGACAGACTGTCGATAATTGTATAACGAAATTTGGAAACTTTTCGATGTGTAACTAATGACTCGATGGGAAAAGAACTAGCATAAACGGTGCAGGGGAATAGGTTTCGGCTTGTACATCACCCACTGAATACGGAATCATTTATGTCATAGCGACTATTCCGTTATATACAAGAGTTTAAAGTTGAATGGATGTGGAATCAAATTAATGCCATATATTGGTCCTTAATGTTCTTTCAATATTCGTGATTCTATCATAACAACACTTCGAGTGAAAAGTCTAGTCTTTATTTATGCCTTCCTGTTAGATAATGTCTTACCTTCCAAACGTTTCTAAGAATGTCATTACATTTTAAAACGCCACGTCCAAGCTGTTTATAAAATATTTACAGTCAGTCGAAATTATCTTTCAACAGAGTGATGTCCTCTTTGTTCATTCAAATTTCAAAATGTCGGCAGATGATAAATACTTCATGTTAAACACGTAACAATTCAATCAATTGTGATCAAGGCAAGTTGCCTGTTCAATAGAAAGAGAAACTAGTTGGTAATATATATTCGTTTAAAAGGTTGTTCGTGACTTAAAATGGTCTACACATTCGTCACAAGTGTTGTTAGTGACGTCGTCGGGAATTATTTTGAGTGTCTACAGGGGCCGAATATGGGAATCTTTTCCAATGGCAGTTGGGCATAATTTTTCTCAATTCTCAACCTTAAATTTCCCAAGCTCATTTCCCACTGAAACAAAATTTAATGCACAACTGGTGTTCTGAACTGTGTAGTCATAACCAAATATGGCATGTACAATCCTCAACCCCAAATATATCAAACTCATTTCCCAGTGGAACAAAATTTAACCCTTTACCCAACGTAACGGCCAAAACCGGCCAGCGCTATTCTCAAAAATCGCCAATTAATTTTCACTATTTTTTTCATTTTTTGTCTCAAAAACATAGGTTATGACACCTCGTTGGAACGAGCTCGTCGAGCTCGTTCCAACGAGGGGTCATAACCTATGTTTTTGAGACAAAAAATGAAAAAAATTAGTTATTCAAGAATTTGTTTTGCAAGTGTCGTCTGCTTTTCACGTTAGGTAAAGGGTTAATGCACAACTGGTGTTTTGAACTGGGTTGTAATAACCAAATATGGCATGTACAGTGTCAGCTAACTTCATATGGACGAGAATTATGCTCGAGCGGAATATGGAATTAAACAGCACTGTATATACCATATTAGATCTGCCCTCAATGTGAAAGGTACATAAGACCATTGGTTTTCTGAGGCCAACTGTGCAACTGCGAAATAAATTTAAATTGTTTTCCTAACGAAGCTTAGAAAGTGTCTGAATTCAAAGGCAATTGGCACGTTCTTCTTTAATAGTATAAGAATAGTTTCATAGTGACTATAGAGACTGGGGTGAACATGATTCCATATGACTATTTGTTGTAAAACTTATTTGTAATATACATGCAGTTGCTTAGGTGTCGGCCTTTATATTCCCTGTTCAATTCGAACGTAGAATTTCCAAGTCTTTGAATGTTTTTCCCCTCCAAAACAAATTCAAAATTAGAGCCCCCATGATGCACATTTTCCCAATGACACGGGCCCGGACCCTTTCACATGGAAGGCAGAAAAAACCTTAGACCTAATATGGTATATACAGTGCTGTTTAATTCTATATTCCGTTCGAGCCTGGTTCTCGTCCAATATGAAGTTAACTGACACCGTACATGCCATATTATGTCATCAATAAACTGTGTTCTAATATTATCATCCTGGTTCTATTTTATCAGAACATCAGAGCTCATCGTCTACACAAGAGAAGCTATGCACGCATAAGTTTCCAGTAATGTTGTTGTATTACTTTGTAAACTAGAGGGTGGACCACTCTCGCCGATGCCCTCACGAAGAACAAAGATAAACGTTTGATGAATTGATTAGACAATACAGGGCATTGACACTCGTTGAATGGGTTGTTTGTTTACTGAGGTTTAAGACACTTTCAACAAAAAGGGTCAAAGAGTTTTACAGGTGGAGGAAGCCCAGTGAGAACCGTCGAGCAGCAGAGAGCAACTGTTGGACTCTCCAACTTACTAACCAGGCACAAAGCGTGTTAGCAAGGTAAGTGCACATCTAAGTACAGTACACCTAAAACACAGCGTCAAAATGTCCCCACATGGGCAATTGAGACTAATTGTCTAGCGAGCGTGATAGGCACCTCAGAAATGAAACACTGGTGTCTGGATTTAATTATTGGTGTTTAAGGTCACATATTTCTGCACAATGGCAAAACGCGACCACAGCATGGAAATAAAGTCAAGTTTAGTCAATCATTTATACCTATGTTGCCAATTTAGAGGACTTTCACCCCAAGCATTTGTCCTATTTTACCAGTAAAACAGAGGTTATGTACCACAGTAAACAAGCACTGCCACTCTTCCTGGGGTTTCTACTGGAGGTGTCTGGATTTGATTTTGTTTAATGGTACGGTGTGATCATTTTAGCCCCCTTTCGTGACCCTCCTCGGAACATTCAGCAATTATATTTTGGGGACAGGGTGACACCCTGGGACTCCCCAAACTAACCTTGTGTTGCTACTATGGCTCATTTTTATGAAGATCCTGTCAGAAATCCTTTGTTAGTCTTTCTCTGGATTTACTTACACTGAACTGGTTCATTACACTGATGCAATATTGCTGTAGCTCATTATCTACTACATGGGTGGCAACATAACTAATCAGTCTGTACGTGCTCTGTTATTTCTGGACAGACAGGGCATTTCAGCCACAGAGAATACGGGGAATCGGGATAAGTTGGTTTAACGCATAAATTGTGTGTTTCCACTTTCAGGTAGTTTCCGTAAAACGCTTAGGCACTACTAAGCTACCTTTTTGGGCTCAGCTGTAAAAAAAACCCCCATCAAAGTACCTAGGCGTTTCACAGAAACTAGTTGCATGATCACTGTGTTACAGGCCTTATTCGTAACACCGAGTTTATCGCGGTTTAATTTCTGCCAGAATCATATATTCACCGAGTTATATATTTAGGTAATAAATACCTGGAAAATAAAATATGCCTACCTATCAACTTTATCGATCTATTTTGCATTAATTTTTTTACATACAATAGTGCAAAAGTCCTTATATTTTAAATCCTACATTTCACATAATATTTTCCCCAAGGCTACCACAGAGCTTTATTTGATACTCAATGTTCAATTCGGAGTAAAATCCTCGCCCTCTGATTGGATAAGAGCTGGCGTAGTTTCTTTTATGTTTACAGCTTCAGTAGCAAATGTTACCATCTGACGTCACCACCAATATTTGAAATAACGTCGCCCGTTTCGTAATTGCTTCATCAACGGAGTGACTAGCAAGCCGCTTCATTTTTCTAGATTTTTCACACATGCAGCAGACGATGTTTCGGATAACGTGTTGTTTAAATTACAAACCGATTTACGATTTGAACTAAGATCGAATTAGTTTATCTGGTTTGCTGATTATTTAGCCAAAGCCGTCGAGAGTGCACGAGAGGTTTATTTACTAAAGCTGTGGTCGTTAAAAGTTGCCTTGAACAAGCCGCCTTGGAAAAGGAAACTTTTAAAGATCACAAGTTTAGTAAATAAGCCTCTCGTGTTCCACGGTGTACGTTTCGCACTATGGGTAGTGTCTTATAGGAACATATACGTTATTGTGACGAGTTGACGGTAACATGGTCTGAGGTTTACGGCTCGGAGCGTATGTTCAACATACGCTCCGAGTCGCAAACCTCAGACCATGTTATCGTCAATTCATCACAATAATTTATATTTTTTTTTAATTTTCTTAGCGCACATCCTCAAGAAAATTCCTCGGTACGCGCCTGTAACTGCATTATGGGAAATATTTTGCCAGTTGATATTTTGATATTGACGAACACATTCACACGTCGTGACGGTCTATGCATATACAGAATATTCGCTGGACTTATAAAATCAGAGAGTAGTAAAATCACCTCAATGTGAGGTGGATATTTCTAAAAACATTATGAATTGGTGTTTAACGTCACATTCGGAATCTATGGCTATATCATGGCTGTAACGTAAAGTCAAGTTTAGTAAATCGTTTATATTGACGCTAACCACGTTAGAGGACTCACAGAGAGAGAGAGAGAGAGAGAGAGAGAGAGAGAGAGAGAGAGAGAGAGAGAGAGACAGAGAGACAGAGAGACAGAGACAGAGAGAAATGTTCCAATAATATTCATATTCATACGTTTAATTGACAAATATCGATGCAATTTATCCCCCCCTCTCTCTCTCTCTCTCTCCCTCTCTCTCTCTCTCTTTGTCTGGTCTCAATAAAAACATACAAATATGAGTATTATTGGAACCGGCTCACTGAGCCGGTTCCAATAATATTCATATTTGCAAGGTTTTATTCAAATCCACATTGTTCTAAACTTGTTCTTACAAGAATCCATTAAGTAAACATCCCAATTTTACCAGGTGGCCAGCTGCATCAAGAAACTGCACAGGTGACTTTTGCCCTGAAGATAACTGATCTGAGGCCATGAAGACAAATCAGCTGCTGATAAGTTGATTTGTGCTTTTAAAAAAACAAATCAGTATTTGTCTTCATGGCCTCAGCTAAAACAACTACCTTGCACTCACGTTCTGTTTGGGACATAAACAAACACATAACATAAGAAAAAAACAAACACATCACATAAGAAAAAAACAAACACATAACATAAGAAAAAAAAGAAAAATGCTGGGAATGAATGGTCGGTCAGTCCATTTATTGTGGGTAGAGCAAGTAATTAGCTACTAATCCTTATACCTTAATTAGTACACTTTCGCCTACACTTTTACCTGATAATTTTGTAGGCGAAAGTGCACTGCAGGCGAAAGTAGACGACACCACTGGGACCCATAAAACAAGTGAAACTGGATTTGTTCACCTTAGTAAGCTAAGTGCGTGGATTTGTCAAAATCACTCAAGTCCATTTGAATGTTTGCTGAATTAATCTTAACAACTGGGAATCATTTAAAGAAAAGACGAGCACCAAGTTAAGAAGCCACACAAAATCAATAATTTATTTCATCCACAACTAATGAAACATTCAACTATCAAACCATTTCTAATTTAAACCACTTGTTTAAATTAGTTGTAATTCAGTCGCGATATCTCGCCATCTGACTGGGACAGATGTGGTGAACGTTACCACGTGCCCATACGAAACAGCTATCAACTTAGCCAACAAACAAACGTTCGATGTAAGATGGTTGTACAAAATGTTTTGATCATTGTCTTTTCCAGGTTGTAGATGAGACGTAGGAATTGGGAGGGGAAATATTTGAGGGAGAGAGAGAGAGAGAGAGAGAGAGAGAGAGAGAGAGAGAGAGAGAGAGAGAGAGAGAGAGAGACAGACAGACAGACAGACAGACAGACAGACAGACAGACAGACATAGAGAATGGGTTAGCTCTATATTTATCAACCCGTCATTGCAATGTTATCTGAAAACAGCAGGAAGGGCGTGGCGTGCACAGGCTGTTTATTCTTAAACTGTTTATTCTTAAACTGTTACCGAATATTCTTTCGTTTGATTTGTCTCCACTACGCACTTTAAAGAAGAGAAAAAAAAATAAAAATGCACATTTTGACCATATGCTACAGCTTTCTCCTGTACTGTTAACCTTGTTTGTGCCATGTAACTTCATGAGCCGGACAGTTACTCGCTGCGGCTGGGTAGTTCTCTCCAGGTACTCTGGCTTCCTTCGCCCGTGAAACAGTCCGATATGATGTGAACAGGACGTCGAATGTGTCTTTAAACCCGAATTAGCTTCTGAGAGAAATGGGCTTTGCTTCGTAACAACTGGTGTTAGGCAAAATTGAAGTTCCTTCATATTCGAAGATAAATTACCCAGAACGAAGAAAATATCAATACTTTTCCAAATCCAGCTCTCTGAGCCACCAATCTAATCCGACGTTGTTTTGGGCTATTTCTTTACCAACTTTTCGTGAAGTTGCGTGTAGACTGCAATTGAGTTAACCCTTTACCCAACGTAATGGCCAAAAACCGGTCAGCGCTATTCTCAAAAATCGCCAATCAATTTTCATTATATTTTCATTTTTTGTCTCAAAAACATAGGTTGTGACCCCTCTTTGGAACGAGCTCGTCGAGCTTGTTCCAATGAGGGGTCATAACCTATGTTTTTGAGACAAAAAATGAAAAAAAATTAATTATCCAAGAATTTTGTTTGAAAGTGTCGTCTGCTTGTCATGGTAGGTAAAGGGTTAATTTGGCATCCCTTCACACACACAGATATTCATATATTTTTTTGTGCTCCAGTTACTGATTTTCCAATCAAAAGGTATTTAGTTCACCTTGAAAATATTTAGATGTTAAAACAACTGGAGGAACTTCGCAGGTTAATCAATCATAAAACTACACCTGTGATGAGTCTTCATTCATAATTGTTTAGCAAAAAACCTGTCTAATTGATAAAATAAAGATTCGGCCAAATCAAGTCTCGATCGAGAAACTTAGCTAGACTCACAGAATATAAATATGTATGGCATTTTAGATTCAATCGTGTGAAATATTTCAGTTGGTCGGAAATGTCAACCATAGGTTCGCTTTTCTGACCAACTAAAATATTTCAAACGGTTGAATCTAAACACCGGCGATGTACTGTTTAACCCTTTCACTGCCACGCCCACTTTAGCCATATATGGAGGACTTCTATGTACCCCTGTATGCGAGGAAGTTTAATAAAATTTATGACATACTTGAAACTCTATCATCTGATTAATTGTTGGAAAGGGCTCTCTGAGCCCTTTCCAACAAGTAATGAGATGGTAGGTTTGATCTGCGCATACCAGAATGAACAGATAATCATCATAAACAGGTGACAAAAGTTACTTTCGGCAGCGTAAGTGTTAAGCGCTGGACTGGTTCCGGGACAGAACAGCGTCAATTTCATTATAGAATGTGACTGGTGGTTGGAGAGCTTGTTGCCAATCATGGAGAAATATGATTTCAGAATTCATGATTTTTCGTGACTTCCAAGCGCCCGGAGGCCTGAGTCAACTTATTCCCAGGGAAATCAGTAACTGGGCCTCCAGTAAATGGGTATAAATCACAGGATGGCTTGCTGTGTAGAAGTCCATACATAATATATGAAGCACGATGAAAGATTACATACACAAAGCGGAAATTATTTCTTGTTTCTGTGCAATGAATAACATTCTCAATTTATCCTGTCAGTTTTTTCGAAACAGGACGGCAGGGCTTAAGTGAATTATATGCTCAGAAGATGGACAGCGAATTAATTGCAAAAGATGCGTTACAATAGCGACGTTGAGAGTCCATCAATGTACGTTGTAAAGGCATTGTGATCGCTGGAGTCACGATGACCCATATGCGAGAAGAAATCTTCTCTGATGAAATAAACAGTTTAACCATGATGAGGGAGGACAGTGGTAACAGAAAGACCAAAGAGAAAAATCAGTTCAGGGCAGACAATGTCGTCGGGTTCTTTTGTTCGCTTGAACAAGGATTAACGAACAGAATAATTCCCGACAAATGACTGATAAGGTTTTTGTGTTGTATTTGGCAATTTGCATGGAGCCACAAAGTTATTGCACAGTCGATAACAATATAGTAGGCGATGCATCAAAGCGCGCTCCATAACTGATTGCTGTGATTCATTTTGGATTGTAGACAGAAGCGCTCTACTGCGGTCTCTTTGTCCTCGATGTTTATTTTCCTCCGTTCGCTCCACTGTGTTTCAACACATTTTCAACAAGAAAGATCACCTTGCTTCGCTACGTTTTGCAACCGGTCTGCGGCAAGTAACTTCCCTGTGTTCTATCCTCAATCCATGTCGCAAATGTTCATCATCAGTGCCCCATACAACTTAGTGAAACGACTCCCTGCAACGACTCACTGTGCATCCACGAGAACAACTCGTGGAAGAGTTATTTGCTCAGATAAAAGAAGCATATTGTATTAGGACGCACAGGCATTCCATTGGAATTCCAATGTACCAGTTTGATTAAATAGTCCTTGATCGCTAACTTTACCACTTCCGATAAACCATATTTGAATAACACACTTTTGAGCACAACATTGCCAGCACTGCCACTAGCAATGTACCATCTTTCGATGCTATAATTGCTACAGACCCGATAAATGGAGATTATCTGTATAGTACAGTTTTCTGGTGCGCTGTATCGCATCGAAATGAGGACTTTCAACCAAGCAGTGTCACACGAGTTGACATAGCCAACGAGTGCGATATATTGCTTGGTGAAGGCTCTCAACGAGATGCGAAACCCATTTTGTACGACGTGTTCTTTATCTCCACTCTTGACTGGGTGAACTCGTTCTACCTCATATCGATGTATCTGGCATAAATTTATTTAGGAGATAAATGTTTCTTGCTGAGTTAGACATTCGGTAATTTGACGACGGAAGACCATTTGTTAACGAGCCCCTTTGGAGCTCGTTAACAAATGGTCTTTCCATAGTCAAATTCCCGAATATCTAACGAAACAAGAGACGTTTATCTCCATTGTAATTCCTGCCATCGTTAGAAGTGAAAAAATCCCCCAAACCCATTTTATTTGAAGAAAAACAATGAAAAAATGTCATTTTCGATCTCAGTCTATTTGCCATGATCGAATTTATAAGGCGAGCTTCAAAGCCCAGACGCAAACAAACCGTTGCCATAGAAAATAACTCCAGGGTGTGTTCGATCTGTGATAGGAGCGGTTCAGTGCCGTAGCTCGTACGTAGCGGGGATACAATTATGTTCTAACTAACCCGCTTCCGGCAATTAGAGCACGTTAAGAGTGAATTTTCCTGAGATTAGAGCACAAAGCCGACCGGCTCTCAGCCAATCAAATTACGGGTTCAGAAAGAACAATGAGGTCAAATTTAACTGATGACCGAAATCGCGTTCGTATAATTGATAGATATGTAATAAGGCTTAGTATCTCTTTCAGCATTTAAAAACATGAGTAGCCTGTCGTTGCTGTATATTTTCCACATGCACACTATACGTTTTGGGTATATTCTGTCGTTTGAATAATAACAATACTGAGTTGTCGTTTGAACAACACTAATAGAAAGTTGGTGTTCTGGCTTTTTTCACAAGAGCCTAAAAAACTTTAACTGAATAACTTCCACAATAGCAAAAACAACTTTCTTAAGACGCCTCTAGCCATTGAATTACATGACGACGCCTTATCTAAAAATGCTGTAAAAACTCTTCTCTGATATATGGTTGAGCTGGTATCAATGGAAAATAGTTTTCTGAACTAAACATTGGTATAACGAGGACAAACGACAATACAAGGAACAGTCTACTGGGAATCCACAAGTGACAATTACCATTGAATCCAGGATCTACTTACAGTGTTTTCATTTGTTGAAAGTATACTACAATTTTAAAGGACCATCATCAGTAATTACTACTCCAGAAATAATGCTTTGCTTCCGCGAAAGAATGAAAGAAGTCCATTCAGTATTTTCAGCGAGAGGGTGTGTGTGTGAACTTGGTTTGTTTCGACTGTGATGACCCAAAGCCAGACTGATAAAATAGTTCAACTACATTATCAAAGCACACCTTCGTCGAAGGCATGCCTTGATGATGTAGTTTGAATTTTAGTCAGTCGAGATTAAAGTTCAATAACTCAAAACGCCTTGGAAATTTATTTGAACGAAATTTTGATAAGCAGTTTTCATAGTGTATCACGTGCATAAAAATGTAGTTGCTTCCGCACAGAGCGAACACCTTCGTGATGGGTGTTCGTCTTCCGTCGATATATAAAAAGATATTTAATAATATTTTGTGTTCCATTTTGAACAGATTCGATCGAAAATGTCATAAAATATAATTTTTTGACATCTCAGCATGTGTCGACCAGTTGTGGTGTAGCTGCTGATTTGACGTCATCTCGGCAACGTTCTAAAATGGTAAATTACTTGTTAAAAGTTTCTATTCGTCAAAAAGTATTAAAGAAAGAGTTGAGGGAGGAATATATCCTTTATTTCACACACAGAGAATAATCCCATCTGTAACTCCCGTGGAATGGTTACTATTGCTTCAATTGTCGTACTTTGAGTGACGAGCCGTCCGAAACAAATAATGGAGTACTGAGCTTAAGTAATTGGAAGGCAATGTCACTATGAAATGAAGCGAGCCGGTGACAAAACGCCGATGTTGTCGTATTCTGTGTGTGAAAATGAAGCGCGAGAATATCTGCATGGTGCCTCGAGACCATTTGAGGACACTGTTTATCCATGAGAATACTTGTAATATTGTTGATAGAAGTATCGCAGGAGCGAGTGAAGACCATGATACACTTTCGATACAAGACTAATTTACTGTTATTATATTGCATTGACAGTCTATACTATTCGCATCGTGTCCAATTTAATTTCAATTGTTTCAACGTAGCATATTTCTTTATTCGTCGCGTTACAGCGGACCTCTCTCAATGCAGTTGTAAAAAGGTGCCTCAAATCAATGTTTCCCCCATTGTTTATATAAGCTCCATTCAGTAAGTTAATAAAACATCTGGTTAAGACGTCGGTCTGTGTACGTTTACGTTAATCTTTATACCTAGTAAGCTTGACGTGACATGATTTATTTATTGTATTGTATATATAGCGTCAAGGGGGCGCGGTGGCTCAGTTGGTAGAGATGCAGGCTGCAATCCGAGAGGTCCTCGGTTCGAATCCCACCTGCGGCAATCGCGTTGTGTCCTTGGGCAAGACACTTCACCCCGATTGCCTACATGGGGGCACGATGACTCTGTGTACTGAGGCGTACTGCACGTCGATGGTGCGCATGTCTTCAACCAATCTAACCCTGCCTGTGCTGTGGTGCAGAGTTCAGAGTTACGATGTTGGAGAGCTGACAGCTGCTCGTCGTTGCTCGGTGGTTCTCTCCGGGTACTCCGGCTTCCTCCACCCGTAAAACTGTCACGGTCACGATTAGCCATTGTGCATAAGTATGTGACCTTAAACACCAATAAATAAATAATAAATATATATAGCGTCAATAACAATTAAGAGTTCAGTTACAGTTTAGATTTCCAAATGTTACTTTGCTTTATATTACTGGGAAATCTCACGGGCTGTTACTATAATATTGTTCGCATATCCAACAAGTCCAGTTGTTAAATATGTTTTGCTCTTAGACATTTGGAATACCAGATTCGCTATTAAATTGTTATCATCAGTTTTAGTTTGTCTCGGACTGTCATCAGTTGAACATCAGAATTACACAGCAGTTACCAACGGTTATAATCCCCACGGTTACATTTGGTGAGAGAATCCGCGGCTGTGCATCTTTTTAGCTTGTCCAACCGATTCAGGTACCACTTCCAATTCAGTACTATAAAGATGTTCAACAAACTACCAGATAATATACAGACAATCCTTGATCATCTTCATCTGGATAAAATAAAGATGCAATTGACACTTCGGACTTGTGAGAATTCCACCACGTTAATATTGTCATGGAAGAAACAACCAAAGCGAAAGTCCCCTGGAAATAAACTGCGAGATGAGCGACGCATGACAGAATTCAACAAAAGGAAAAACACTGAACAGCTACAACAACAGACTCGCCAGAATCAGAACATTACGTTTCCACAGAACTCTAAAAAGCTGTCACAAATTAGTGAAAATACTTCCAGTGTTATATCAGGAACAGACAAACACTTTCACAGGGACTCCACGAGTACGCAGACATCCACCGTTACAACTAAGGATGCTGTTACTTTGGTAAGGGCAACATCGACGACTACCAGTGCCCAAACATCGATATCTACAAGAGACTCATCCATAAAAAGTGACATTTTGAAAAACAGATGTACAAACAAATACATCAGCAAACGTTCAGCCAACTAAAGACCAAACGTTTTCTCACAGACAGGATAATCGTGAAACGCAGACCGACGTCACAAGTCCTGTTAGTTCTTGCTACAAACATTCCCCAGAGATGTCGACCGTGACTGAGAATGTTCTTCAATATTATCCTTGCGGGGAAGTTGAGGACTGTGATGTTGAGGTTACCCCGGCGTTTGACGTGAGAGAACTTAACAAGCCTTTCCAGGTACTATATCGATCGAGTGACAATACCAGGATTTTACTCTACCAGTTTCGAAATTGAGATAGAAAATACATCTACTGTTGTACATTGCCACTCAGAATCCCCAATAAATTACCCGGATAGCTTAAACATACCCATAAACTCTGTCTCAAATAAAGTGCTGATTCTGGGCGAATCGAAATTGGAGAGGCAAAGATATATCGCTGGAGCGAGTGCAGACAATGATACACTTTCGATACAAAATACTAATTTACTGTTGTTATATTGCATTGACAGTCTACTATTCGCATTTGTCCAATTTAATTTCAATTGTTTCAAACTTGGCATATATCTTTATCCCGTCATGGAACAACAAGCCTCTCTCGTAGCAGTTGTTAACAAGTTGCCTCTATTTATTGTTTCCCTCCATTGTTTATTTAAACTCTATTCAGTAAGTTAATCAGGCATCTGGAGAAAGCTTAATTTAATCTTTACATCCAGTAAACCTGTTGTGACATGACTCATTTATTGTATTGTATATATAGCGTCGATCACAAGTAAGAGTTCAGCCGAACTTCTAAAAGAAGGCTCATCGTCCTACAAGGCAAAAGCCAGTGCTTTTGCCGAACTTCTAAAGAAAGCTCAACGTCCACAAGACGGGAACAGATTTGACAACGATTTCAAGGTAAAAGTAAAAAAAAATTGTCCAAGACAACAACTCAATTTTTAACGAACTTAACTTCGACCAAAGGCCTGAAGATGGGGACGATCATGAATTAACCGAACCAATAAGCGTAGAAGAGGCCATGGGTATAATCAGAAAATGCAAGTCATGTTCGCCCCACGGATAAGACGAAGTCTCTTACAAAATACTGAAACAGTGCCCCAACATCTTCTACTACAGATTTACCCAACTCCTAAACTGTTGTCTTTCCTATGGGTGCTTCCCAAAATGCTGGAAAGTGGCCACAGGAGTCATGACACCTAAACCCGACAAAGACTTTACCAACACTTCTAACTACCGGCCAATTAGCTTGCTTAGCTGTTTGGAAAAATATTTGAGAGGATTCTCATCTTGAGACTCCGCAGCTATCTCGAATCAAGCAATTTGTTTAATAAATGGCAAAAGGCGTTCAGAAGTCGGAAAGAGGGAATCGAACACGATAGACTGGTCGATTGTATGAAAACAGCGTTTAGTCAAAACGAAATAGGAACAGCGCTTTTCTAGGATGTAGGAAAAGCGTCTCTGTATGGCACAATGGCAGGAGATATAAACTAGCGATAATGGGATTACTCACTAACATTCAGAAGATCATATCATCATTTCTAACTGACCGAATAATCTAGGTGAAGGTTAACTGCGAGGTGTCAGGTGAAGTAATAATCAAAGCGGGCACACCACAGGGATCTGTCCTATATCCGCTTTTTTCATAATAGGTGAATAACATAGAAAAAGTAGGGAAAAACTGCACTGAACTATCTCAGATCTCAGACGATAAAGGCACGTGGACGGCCAGTAAGTTCCGAAACATAATTAAATTAAATGTACACGAAACTATCAATCATGTGATTATTGTTACACCTGATAATAAGAGCTTTGTTAAGGAGGCAGCGTCCTCGGAGCCAGACAGGTGGAATCTGGAGTTAAAGGCTATAGGCAGACAATAGAAACAGATATCCAGCAAATAATTAGAGAGAGCAGAGAAGCGAGAGGTCGATTGGAATTTCAAAAACAATGCGATACTGAATTTATTCTTCATTATATTGTGATAAAACAGGATCCGCCAACCCAAGCCTGGGGAGGAAGTCTTCTAAAGTATGCAGCTCATGTGTCAGCGATTAGCTAAACTTGAATAAATACAAATGTTATGGTCAGGATATAGCCATAAATGCTGAAAGTAGCCTTAAATACCTATAATTTATTCTCCACAATTCTGTCGGTTTGTGAATGTGAGTGACATGCCAACAAAACAGGATGTGTTTCGAGTTTCAACGGATAATTAATCTTGAATAAATACCTATGTTATTGTCATGATATAGCCATAGATGCTGACAGTGACCTTAAATGCCAATAATTAACTTATTCGCTATCAGACTGTCTGTGAATGTGTGGGACATACCAAGAAAAGGGTAAGTTTCCCACTCCAATGATTTCACAATTTTTCCAAAATATCTGTTTCAGATAAGATGAAATACATGTAATTCAAATAACTGTCACACAAAAATTGTTGGAATGTGTTAGTTTGTGTATTTAATGAAATTGTTTATTTTATTTAGAGAGTTAGCATACAGACTGATAAATACAGTTCAAGTCAAAATGAGTTGATTAAAGGGATGATGAACTGTTTATCAATAGTTCTTGCATTACATTACTAACTTTGCTATTTATTGACAGAAGACTTTCACGGAGGGCTTCCATCAAAAGCAAAGTGTTTGAAATTAACCCTTTCTGAAGCGATAGAAAAAACTGACGGTACTCATATTTGTACGGCCAAATGGGTGTTGGATAACGCGGGACACCTAAACATATACCACAAATTTGTTCACCATTGAGTTTTGAATGCACTTATGGGAAAGCACAATAAGCTCTTTCCTTTTTGTTTTTGGACAAGTGAGTACAGAAATTCGCAAAAGTCACTGAAAATCATTTTTGCGGACAGTGTTATTTTTTAAGTGGCCAAAGCACAAGTTGGGTTAAGCCCAACATAACTTAAAACAGCGGATCTATTGATCATGCATCTGTGCACTTAGCAAAGCAAAGTGTTTAAAATTAACCCCTTTGGAAATAATAGTAAAGAGCAATCAAAGTTGGCTAAGCAGGGTATTTCAAGACGATAGATACTCTTATTCTCGACCTCATTGTGCTTGATGGATAAATCTGAGATTCAAAAACTAAACCAATCCTAGCCAGGGAAACTGAGTGCAGAAAAGTATGAAATTAATCGAAAAATGAATTTCGTTTAACGGTACTCACATTTGTACGACCAAAACTGGTACTGGATAAAGCAGGGCACCAAAACATTTTACACAAAATTTGTTCCCCAATGATTTTTGATTGCAGTTATGGAAAGCATAATGAGCTCTTTCATTTTTCTTTTTAGACAAATGAGTAAAAACATTTGCAAAATTCACTAAAAATCTTTTTAGACGGTACTGTTCATTAAGTGGCGAAGGCAAATGTTGGGTTAAGCCCAAAGCATAACTTTCAACAGCGGATGTTTTCAATAAGCATCTCTGCATAGAGAAAAACAAAGTGTTTGAAATTAATGCTTTCAAAAATGACAGAAAAGAGCAACCAAAGAAAACTAATTTTGGTATTTTTAAACGGTACTGTTATTCTCGCCCTCATTGTGCTTGAGGGTTAAATCTGAGGTTAAAAAGTAAATAGTAACTATCTTCTGCAGTCATTGTTGCATCTATCTATACCAAAATAATTGTAACAACTACCTTGCAATTCGACAAATTTGCCCTTGAAGTTAGTCAATTGTGAAGAAAAATGCTATATTGATGTCATTTTTCACCAATGGGGTCAATTTTGAAATATTTGTGTGGTGATTTTGGTGTATCATAAAATGCTCTAAATGTGTGGATATCAATCACAGACTGAGTGTCGGATAAGAGACATGTAGGATTTTTGAATCTTGATATTTGAATGAACATGTACAGTTTGAGGGTACTCCAATTCAAGGCACGACAACTGGGTGAGGATAACAACTTTGAATAAAAATATAATAGCAAAATTGTTCTTGAATGAATGCCCTATCTTCTCATGGGAAAGTTTTGAGAAAATATGGCTCCAGTGCTGATAACTCGCATGTAAATGTTGGCAAAAACAACAAGCTACCCTTATGGGAAGTCTGAAATCTGCCAAGGGTTAAACTTTTAATAATAACATAAAACAAAAGTTGTCATACTTTGACTGCTGCATGCAGCCATAGAAAACATTCAGCGCTCAATCAATTAGAAATGGAGTAGATCGTCCTTTAAACTTACCAAATTCTGAAAATATGGGCGTTTTTTGGACGGTACCTACTTTTATGCAAACAGGATGGACATAGGATTAAACTTTATAACCAAATTTACAACAGCAAATATGCTCGGAAGTCAATTGTGAATACGAACATACAAAGTGTTTGAAATTAACCATTTCTAAAATGATAGAAAAAAGCAACCAAAGATGGCTAAGTTTGGCATTTTCAAACCGTACTCTTCTTCTCACCCTCATTGCGCTTGAGGGTTAAAAACGGGATTAAATATTAAACAGTAACTTTCTTCAGCAATCATTGTTGCATCTATCGATACCCCCAAAATTGTTACAACAACCTAGCAATTAGAGAAATTTTTCCTTGAAGTTGGTCAATTTTGAAGAAAAAATGCTATATTCGTTTCATTTTTTGCCAATAGACGTTAATTGTAAATATTTGTGTGATGATTTTGGTGTATCATATTATGCTCTAAATGTTTGGAAAATTGGAGTTAAATAACTGTAAACAATTTTCAGACTTTTGAAAAATGGTGAAATTTTGATGGTTTTGGCAGAATATTTTGAAAGTAAGCGTTTTCAGGAATATGACGATACCTCATTTCACTAGATTTTATGACATTACATAAGTATGCCAAATTTGGTTGAAATCGCACAGCCTGTTTTTGTGCTATGTTAAAAAATGGTGAAATTTTGATGGTTTGGGCAAAATATTTTGAAAATAAGCGTTTTCGAAGATATTACGATACCTCGTTTCACTAGATTTATGACATTACATAAGTATGCCAAACTGGCTGAAATCGTACAGCTCGTTTTTGAGCTGTGCAACAGACAAAACCGAGGGAGGAAAAAAAAAACTAGAGAATTGTTATTTGTTGGACAAATTACGGGCTTTTCCAACTTTTTAATGTAAAAATCCTAAATAGATATTTGAGATAAAGCAGGACGCCAAAACATATAATACAAAATTTGCTCTTCAACAATGACTGAATATTTTCGTGGAAAGCAAAACGAGCCATGTCCTTTCTGCTTTGGAAAACATAGGTATGGACGTAATGGTCGGGGTGTCATGGAAGGCTGTACCACCCCTCCTCTCCCCTCACCACCCACCCACCCCTGAGTCGGAAAGGAGCCGATTTCGGAAAATGTCTGGCAATTCAGTTGCCAGCAATGACCAAAAACGTTTTGGTTTTCCAAATAAAATGTTGTCATTGTATGTCACATTTCCTATGTGATCTTGTAGAAGTTGCATGTAAACTGACCAGTATATTGTACAAGTTGATTCAGTGGAACCTTATCCACGTTAATATTATTCATTTATAATCACACTAGTACATATAAAAAGTTCTATTACTGCATATTAAGGGAGTGCGGTGGCTCAGTAGGTAGAGATGCTGGTTGCAGTCCGAGAGGTCCTCGGTTCGAATCTCACCTGTGGAAACCACATTGTGTCCTTGGGCAAGACACTTCATCCCAATTTAATTGCCCACGTGGGGAGAGGGCACGGTGACGTTGTGTACTAAGGCGTACTACACGTCGACAGTGCACTTCTCTTCAACCAATGCAAACCCTACTTTTGTAGAGTTAGTATGTTGGGGAGTCTGACAGTTGCTTGCCATTATTCGGTGGTTCTCCCCAGGTACTCCGGCTTCTACCACCCGTAAAACTGTCTGACACGACGTGATCCTGGCTGTCGAGAGTGTAGATAAACGTCAATAAATAAATAAATTAATACTGCATGTTACAGTCCAAACAATCTAATATTGGAAATGAAATACAGGGCTGAGATTTTGTTCAAAACACCAATAAACAGTTTACCGGTAGAAAATTTTCATATTGTGCCTAAACATTACAACATTTTAAATCACAGCTTGGAAATTGTGGTATTTTGAGTATTATTAGATTATTAATAGAAGGCATGTGAAATAATGAATGAATATACATCACCATTTGGTTGGTTACAAACTGAATAATGTTGTTCTCAATCTGAGAAAGTGAAATATATTAATTTCAATGGGGTATCTGGGATACGAAATTTAATGGATTCTTCTGTTGCATTAAGAATATTTTTTCCAACTTTGCGCCAGTGGCAGCATTGTTAATCTGCTCTTCAATTTATTGTGTTTTATAAGTGTTCATTTGAACTTTTCATTATTGAAAATTATTTCAAAATATTTCTACTGATTTGGAGCTTTTGAAGATTCTGGAATTTCAGTGATATGGGATACCGTTTTTGCAAGAAATCCGTCTTTATTTTCCTCTGTTGGATATATTCTGTACTGTGTGAACAGTTTTCAGTGGAATGTTCACTGCTCTGTTCAGCCATGTGCAACCATCCAGATCAACAACTCTCTCCAATTGGTAAAAATGTTCAACAAAGACTACTGTTTCAATCTCACACCTACATGAACAATACATGTGAATATGCTCATGAAAGTGGGCTACTTAATGACAAGCTTTTTGGTTACTCTTCTGATCAACTTCACCAGTTTAACCCTCACTCATCTTATGGACTTCCATCAAATACTCTAACAAGGATAAGACAATTGGGAATTAATCGTGATAAGATTACAAAACGTGGGGTGAGGGGTGGTAAATACAGACATATTCCTATCATACACCCCATCACAGCAAAGAATGGTATTAACCCCTGTAAAACTGAGCAGCATTCTAACCCCTGCCTAGAGGAAACAAGCTCTTCTCGGTCTGGGATCAACATGGATAACGTGATAAAAATAAGTTTATCTTACAGTTATGAAGAAGTTTCGGATGAGCTCGGCTCCTCGTTTGGACTTTTTATTGTAAGATCCGTCAATAGAAAGGAACTTGATATTCATGACATTATCTCTGATAATGCACTTGATATATTTGCTCTGACTGAAACATGGCTCACAGATGATGAACGTGACAACCATTCTATAGGAAACTTACTTCCCACTAGATATAGAATTTTGCAGAAAGCTAGAGGTAGTCGTGGTGGGGGAACTGCTATAATCTTCAAGGAGAACATTAACATCAAACTCAGCAATGAACCATGTACTATGACCACATTTGAATCTTTAGCTTGTTTGATAAAGGGAGGCCGCTCTGTTAGGCTGCTTATCATCTACAGACCTCCCCCTTCAAAGTCCACCAAGTTCACCTCATCACAGTTCCTTGCTGATTTTAGCGAATATCTGTCAGCCTTTGCATCCTATGCTGGTAACATGGTCATTGCTGGAGATTTTAACATACATGTAGATGTAACAAGTGACGGCTTTGCACAGAGGTTTTTAACCTTAATTGAATCGTTTGGATACATTCAGCTTGTGCAGGAACCTACTCATAGGAGCGGTCTCATTCTTAACCTACTAATAACTCGACAAGATTACCACTACTGAGAGACATTACCGTGCATGATCCAGCTTTATCAGACCATTTTACAGTGTCCGCACTCTTGCCGCTGACTAAACAAAGCGTCCAGAAAAAGTGTATTACTTTTCGAAAAACAAAATCTGTCGACCTAAATTCACTAACAAGTGACATTCAGGCCTCACCTTTAATGACTAGAAGTGAAGATGAGTCATCTGATTCATTAGTTCTTCTGTACAACAACACTCTTAAAGCCATTCTAAACAAGCATGCCCCTTCAAAATCTAGGTTAATTGTGCCCAGAAAGCAAGCACCTTGGTTTACCGATGACATCCGTGAAGCCAAACAGAAGCGACGCAGGTTGGAACGACTTTACAATAAAACTAAACTCGAAATACACCATCAAATGCTGCGACAACAAAGGAACATTACAAATGAATCAATAAAAAACGCTAAACGCAACTACTACAACAGCTCGATTACAGACACATCGGACAATAAAACATTATTTACCATCACAAACCAGTTACTTGGTGACACGAAGCGTGTAATCCTTCCTGAACACTCAAACGTTGCTGATCTGGTGTCCAGATTCAGTGACTATTTTATTTCCAAAATTAGGCTTATGCAGGAAGGGATTGGTGAGGCTGAACCACCACGCCCGACAAATCTTATCATAAAAACCCATTTTTCAGAATTTTCCCCAGTATCAGAGGCTGAGGTGTCAAAAGTGCATTTTCTCATCACCAAACAAATCAAACAACCTGGATCCAATTCCCACGTCGCTCTTGAAGTCTGTTTCTACATCGCTCGTTCCTATCATCACTAACATTGTTCAGGCTTTCACTTTCTGAAGGACATGTTCCTGATGATATGAAACTAGCCTTAGTGTCACCACTCATTAAAAAAACATCACTTGACCCCAATAACTTGAAGAACTACAGACCTGTCTCAAATCTGGCATTTGTGTCCAAAGTCATTGAAAAGATCGTTGTCAGTCAACTAAATAGGCATCTATCTGTTAACGATCTAGTAGAACCCTTTCAATCGGCATACAAATCCAATCACAGCACAGAAACTGCCTTATTACGAGTACACAATGACATCATCTGTGCCTTGTCTGGTGGAACAGCTGTTTTTCTCGTCCTTTTGTATCTTTCGGCTGCATTCGATACAGTAGATCACGATTTTCTAATTGATATTCTGAATCAAAATGGGGTAAATGGGACTGTTCTTAAATGGTTTCAGAGTTATCTAGAACATCGTTCCCAACAAATACACATTGAAAACACCAGATCCGAAAGTGAAGCATTGAATTGTGGTGTACCACAGGGTTCAGTTCTTGGTCCCGTACTATTTACCCTATATCTAGCATCACTTGGACGAATGCTGAGAGATCTTGGTGTGCCATACCAACTTTACGCTGATGACACACAGCTCTACTTAGCATTCAACCCATCTGATGCCTCTGAAACAGTTGGCACCGTGTCTGAAATGGAAAGATGCATCAAGTCAGTCAGGCAATGGATGTCCAGTCACCGGCTCAAAATGAACGATTCAAAAACCGAAGTATTGGTCATTTCAAGGAAAAGAACAACTTTTTCCTCTCCTATTCAGTCAATCGATGTTGGTGATTCCACCACTCTAGTCACCAGCAATGCTAGGAACATTGGGGTGTTTTTTGATGCTAAGTCCCACATTAAAAAAATTAGTAAAACTGGCTATTGGCAACTCAGGAAGCTGAGTGAACTCCGTTCCTTTCTTAGCCGTAGAGCTCTGGAGCAACTGGGTCACTCCTTCATAACATCTCATTTGGATTACCGCAATTCTCTTTTCCTTGGTTTACCACTCATATTGCCGCAACAACTACAGAGAATTCAGAATATTGCTGCTCGAATTATCAGCGGTGCTAAACGCTTCGATCATATCACTCCTATCTTGAAGAATCTACATTGGCTTCCAAAGTCGAGTGCATTTTAAAATCCTCCTACTAGTATTTAAATGCATTCATGGTCTTGCACCCGCGTACCTGAGTGACCTTCTCTCTCTCCACACACCCACACACTGTCTTCGTTCTTCTGACAATTTGTCACTGACTGTACCTTTCACGAGATCAGTGCTGGCGAGCGAGCGGGCTTTCTCAGTTGCTGGTCCACAACTCTGGAATGCATTGCCCCAGAATCTTCGGTCACAAACAAGTTTACCCACCTTTAAAAAACAGCTTAAAGCTCATCTATTCAAATTACTTATTTCATAATTTCCGCAAACACAATCTGTTAAGCGTTTTAGCGCACCCTAGGTGGTTTCACGCTATATAAAATTAATTATTATTATTATTATTATTATTGTTATTATTATTATTATTATTATTATTATTATTATTATTATTATTATTATTATTATTATTATTATTAATATTTCTGTGAAATGAGTCATATGAACTCCTGAAAATGTCTTGAATAAATGCTTTGGGAGCCTCAAAATTGTTCTCAGGCCATCCGGTTTTAAAAAAAAATGTTGCTGTGGGAGACCCCCTGGACCGCCATCAATGGGAGGGAGACAACCCTTCCCATACCCTCATTTGGCATCTCTTCCTGAGATTCCACTTTTTCGGGCTAAACGGGCTCAGCACCCCCCCCCCCCGAAAAAATAGTCCTGTACGCCTATGCAACGAATAGATGGACCATAGATACTGAAAGTGACTTTAAATACCAATAATTAATTTATTCTCTATCATTCTGTCTGTTTGTGAATGTGTGGGACTTTTCAACAAAAAGGGTAAGCTTCCGACTCAATGATTTCACAATTTTTCCAATATATCTGTTTCAGATAAGATGAAATACATGTAATACGAGTTACTGTCACACACAAATTAGTTGTGTACTTGATGATAATGTTTAAATCATCGAAAGAGCTAGGATACACAGTGATAAATACAGTTCAAGTCAAAATGAGTTGATTAAAAGGATGTTGAAATGTTTGTCGATATTTCTTGCATTACATTACTAACTTTGCTATTTATTGACAGAAGGATTCCATAGAGGGTTTTCCATCAAAAGCAAATTTAAAATTAACTCTTTCCAAAACGATAGGAAAAAGAAACCAAAGTTGGCTACTTTTGGTATTTTCAAACGGCATTCTTACTCGCACCCTCTGAGATTAAAAAGTAAAATAATTTTCTTCTGCAATCATTTCTTTATCTATCCATGAAAAAAAATTGTTACAGCAACTTCGCAATTGGAGAAATTTACCCTTGCAGAAAAAAATGCTATATTCATGTTATTATGGGGGTTAATTTTGAAATACATGTATATGTGTGGTGATTTTGGTGTATCGAACTTTGTTGGACGTACTATTCAACAAGAAGCCATAGCTAATATGCTTTTAAGCCCCTCTTAAAACTTCCAAAAGTAAATTTGTTTAAGGTGCTATAAAAGAAATGGAAGTTTGTTTATTTTGAAATTCCCACCTAGGATATTCCTTAAATTCAAATTAAATATACATCAAAATGAAGGTTGGGAGGTACAGAACACGCAAAATATATGAAATCAACAAAGAGTTAACAGCAGACACCACTGGTTCCTGAAGTCTGCTACCGTATTCGTACCAGAACTGATAATACTATAATATGTCCTGAGAAAAACTTGTGGCAAATGTGTTTCACATATCCAATAACAAAGCTAGGCATTCAAAACGTTTTAGAGAGCAGCAACAGGAATGCGTTTGGGAAAAGAACAACACCGTCTGCATTTGTTATTGAAGATGGATTCCATTTTCGACAGACATGCGCAAATCACTTGATACCACGGATTTCCATCAAAAAACAAAATCGTAATTTTAAGAAATGTCACCAGGTGTCATGATACCTTGCATAGAATATGACAAGTGTGCAGTCTCTAAATAATAATAGTATGCTGTATTGAGGCGATCTTTCTCATTATTTAGACGGCGTTGTTTGTCGATGCTTTTTTCCGTCCGATGTCGTTGACCGGAAATATTAAGTAACTTAAATGTAAACAAAGCCGTCAGTTTTGGAATTTACACCTATGCAGCTCTGTCTCTGTGTTTTGAAGGATTTTGATGCCCTAGCTTTGTTCTTGGATATCTGAAGAACATTTGGCCACAAGTTGTTCTCGGGAAATATTATTGTATTGTCACTAGAATATAGTGCCATAATAACAAGTGACCTGAGCAAAACCAACATTAAGAAGCTACACAGGGTTCAAAAGCATGCAAGCCCATGTGGACACCAATAAAGGAACTTCATGCAGTGGCGTCATGCCAACGGTGCACCGGGGGGGGGGGGGGGGTATTTTTGGTGAAGGCCTGAGAAGTGCCATTTCCGGCAATCTGGGAGGCATTTTTTGTCAAATTTTGGGGCACGCTACGCGCCAACCGATAGTGGCGCTCCGCTTAGATGGTGTTACCGATCCGACATCCAGCATGATTTTTCCCTAGCATGACGCCCATGTATTTATGAGTTAGCAAAAATAGAAACTATTGAAACGCGATTAAAAGACCTACAAAAGAAAACCGTCATCAGACTCCAAGATAGTGAACTAATAGTTGAGATGAACGAACTCCGAACCCTTAACAGAAAAACAAATAAGTTTCAAAAAATTAAAATTATAGAATACAATTAAATTGCGTGAAGTCCGTGAGGATTGCCTCGCTACGCATTGAGAGCTTTGGGATTGAGTGTGTGAGTACTGCCTCGCAACTCTGCTGAGGCGCCTTTGAAATGCGATTAAAAGACCTACATAACAAAACCCTCAACAGACTCCAAGATAGTAAATCAGTTTTGGAATTTACCCCTGTACGTCTATGAGTGGTGTGTTTGTGTGTGGTGTGTGTTGTGTGTGTGTGAAGGCAGACCAGATGGCCAGGGCTCAGCATCCATCTCCCTTATAGGCTGATGGCTGACTTTCAGAAACACATATTGGTGGATTGTTTCCTTTTTTGTAACCGTTGTGGATAATATGCTGAGGATGCTCCCAAACCAGCGACTGTTTGGGTTTCTTTTTCTTTTTTCTAAAACAACCATCAAACTGCGGTTTTAGTATTACCATATACAGTACGTAGAGAGTGTATTATCACTAAATCACCCACAGAGTGGAGATTCCACCCTATCAATAATTGCAAATTTGTTGCAAAGCATAACCGGCACAAGTAAAGTTTCAGCCAATGGACCTCCGGGTTAAACCCGGAGGTCCATTGGCTGAAACATTGCTTGTGTTTTTTGTCGATATGTACACAATTTGAAAGTTTTAGATTGGGAGATAACTCCACTCCGCGGGTGATTTAGTTATAATCCACTCTTCACGTACTGTATATGCCCACGTCTCTAAGCAAACAGAGAGCAGAATTCCCGTACTTATGCACAATTCCTAATCATCTTCCAGTTCGAGGTTCTCGGGGATCTCAACCCACTACCCTACTGCCAATGCGCACACTCAAACCAGATAAGATTATTGGCTCTCGTTTCCGACTCTCGTGGATTCATAAGCTAAGTTATAAAGCAAATAAAGTTAATCGGATCGCAAGGGATTTCAATCCCACATTGTCCCTGTGCGCCTTCGACGCGCTGAAACTTTTCGTTCGTTCGTTCGTTCGTTCGTTCGTTCGTTCGTTCGTTCGTTCGTTCGTTCGTTCGTTCGTTCGTTCGTTCACTCATTCATTCAAGAGTTCAGTTATAATTTGGATTTCCAAACGTTACTCTGCTTCATATTATTGGGGAATCCCACGAGCTATTACTATAATATTGTTCGGATATCCAACAAGTCTAGTTGTTAAATATTTAATGCTCCTAGACATTTGGAATACTTCGTTCGCTATTGAATTGTTATCATCTTTAATTTGTCTCGGAGTCATCAGTTGGACATCATAATTACACAGCAGATATCAACGATTATAATCCCCACGTGTATGTAACACTTCGTTCGCTATTGAATTGTTATCATCTTTAATTTGTCTCGGAGTCATCAGTTGGACATCATAATTACACAGCAGATATCAACGATTATAATCCCCACGTGTATGTAACACTTTGGCCAGCCGCTGATTTGTCGCGGTTCTCGGACGAGAAGGCCTTGGTTACCCCTGAACTCCCAACTGCCTCCCTGTTCCCACGCTTCTCCTCTCCTCCCAACATTCGGAGACGAACTGCTTGATGACATCCCTTACCCCATTCTTCCCAATCTCTCCGATTAGCACATTAACCCTCTCCTTTGAGTCTCCCCCTAACCACATGTCCTTCATTGTCCCATCCCACTTCCCCATTATACTCCCAGTGAATCTCATTCTTTTAGACTGATACTTTGGGCATTCTAGAAAAAAGTGTTCCAGGGTCTCCACCATGCCCAAGTTACACATCTGGCACTCCCTTTCACCGTCTTTCCCAATTTTTCCCCTCAGCTCCAGGGATCGCGTCCTCAGCTTGAACAGCAGTGACCCCCCAAAGGTGCCATCAAGGTACTCTTCAAAACCTGGCCTCTCTTTATCACGCAGGCCACCCAAAGACCTCTTTGATTTGACCCCCTCTCGCCAATTACGGTTACAATCCTCCATGACCCTTTCTCTGACGATTTTTTTACCCTGGTTTGCCCCAACGTCCAGGTCCGAGATCTCCAATGAGTAGTTCTCTACTAGTTCCCTCACTTGGAACATCCACCCCGTTTTGATATTTGAGTTGAAAATTCTCAGGAACATTACTTTACACCATCGGCTGTCGGGGAGATTCACCAAATAATTAAGAAAACCGAGTTTCAACAGGTCTATCCTCTCTTTGATCCTCATCCACCCAAGCTCACCCCTGATTGCTTCTAGCGCTGCGGCATTACTCGACCCCGTTGTCCATCGGCCTGCATCGTTCTGTAAGATTTCCAAGCTCTTTACGGTCGTCTGGTTTAGGGGTACCACTTCCGTACCGTGTGTTATACTTGGCAGCCCCACCATTTCCCAAATGGTTTTCCCCACGAAAACCTTATTGAAACTGTTTCTCCCTATAAGTTTCATTTGGTTAAGGATTCGCTTCCCCTTCAGAATCAATTTATTTGTGTGGTTTCGGTAGATGCCTCTTCCTGTAATCTTTATATTTACCCCCAAATACTCGTAATCACCTGTCTCTCCTACACTGAGAAGTTTGCTGCTCCCTTCCGGAATGCAGAACTCACCCACTCTCCACCTTCGAGTGGGGTCCACTTTGCGGCCCACATGTATAAATTTGCTCTTGCTTTCATTAAGTTCGAGTCTCCATTTCTTCCCATATTTCCCAACAATTCCCAGCATTTTCGTTAGCCCCTCGCCGCTTTCTGACACTAGACCCACATCGTCTGCAAAAAATAGCCCTGGGATCTTCAAGTCTCCAACTGCTACCCCCTCGTCGCTACGCAGGAGTTCATCTCCTAAACCTTTGATGTACAATGCAAACAGGATTGGCGAAAGGATACACCCCTGTTTTAGGCCTATCTCCAGTTTCCCAGGCTAAGTTCACTCTGTACATCTTTATATAATGCTTTCATAATTCCAACAAACTCGCCTCCTAAGCCCAGAGCCTCCAGCTTGCGCCACATACCCTCCCTCCATACTCTATCGTATGCCTTTTTGACATCCAAAAAGGCCATAAACATCTTTTTCTTTTTTGCTTTCGCAGATTCTATCATTTGGGATAGCGTGAAAAGATGGTCGGTTACTCTCCTTCCCTTCCTGAAGCCATTCTGGATTTCTCCCAAAAAACCCTTCTCTTCAATCACCTCCTCTAGTCTCCCATAAAGGACTATACAGAAAACCTTTCCAATGTTGCTACTGACAGAGATCCCTCGATAGTTATCCAAAACGTCTTTTTCCCCCTTTTTGTGAATAAATGTCACTTTGCTTTCTCTCCACTCCTTTGGGACCTCTTGTTTTTCTATGGCTAAATTGAATAGGGCAGTTAGGCTTTCCACGAGTTCCTCTCCCCCTTTTTGATAAACTCGTTAGGAATTTCATCCACTCCTCCCGCTTTTCCATCCCTTAATTTTGATATCACCTTTCGCACCTCCTCCGTTTTAATTTCGCTGCACACGAAGTTCGATAGGTTTTCCTCGACCTGAAACGGACACTCAGGTGGGCTCCCCGTGCCCCATCGCTTATCGTTTACCTTTTCCCAGTGCTTGACTAGTTCTGATGCGACTTGATCTTGCTCGTCTGTAACTCTGCCATCTACTTTAATACTCTGTGGGTTACTTCCTTTGCTACGTTTGTTCACCCATTTCCAAAATACGTTCGAACTTGACCCCCCTGTCGTTCTTATCGTCCTAATAAGACTGCTATTTCGTACTCTCCGATTATCGTCTTTAATCTTATTTACTTTATTTCGTGCTTGGTGGTATTCTTCCTTTGCTACTGTGGCCTCGTTGCTTTCCGCCCCCTTAAGTTTTCTACTTCTCCTGTATGCAGCACATTTAGCTTTTCTTCCCTTTATGGCCCTTTTCAGTTCTTCATTCACTCTGTACCCAAGTTCCCGTGTTGGCACCCTGACCTTTCCTACACTTTCCTTTCCTGCCTCCACCAGGCTCGCAACTATGGCGTCTGCCATCTTCTGGACACTGCACCTCTTGGGTACGGTTGCAAGCTTTGGTTTCAGTTTTTCATTGAACTTCGCCCAGTCAGCATCTTTATTGAGTTCCCAAATCTCCTTAGAGCCTCCTTTGCTTTTTACTAGAGTTTTGGCCCTGATCGTCACTGTAATCAAATTGTGATCACTATCCACCTCCATTTTGCCCTCATCATCCACTTCTACCCCTATCACCTCCCTCCATAAATTAATATCTGTGAGGATGTAGTCGATTATTGATTTTCTGTCGTTCCTCTCCCAGGTCCATTTCCCCTTACACCTCGCGTCCCTGTTCAGAATCTTCAGACCGAGCCCGTTTGTGAAGTTCAACAGCTTCCTTCCATTCATGTTGACTTTATTGTCCCCACCCTCTATGCCTTCTTCATCATTACCTATGTGGCCATTAAAGTCACCCATCAGGATTATACCGAGCCCCTTGGTTTGTAATTCGGTGATATTGGACCTTAGTGTTGAGTATATCGAATCATTCCATTCGGGTTTGCTTCCCTCCACCGCACAATACACAACCCCAAGGGCAATACTTTTGTTTTTCAGACTGATCCTTACCCATCCAATTTCTTTCGATACCTCAGCCGGGGTGCTGATGTTTTCCAGGTCTGTGATCAGTGATGGTTTTAAATCCTCTTTAATGTACATGCCTACCCCTCCCCCTTTTTTCTGGCCTTCCGTTCGCCCTACACCTATCCATACGTACCCCCTTACTTGGTCTACCCGTTCCTCGTGTCTTACCCACGTTTCGCTTAAGCCCATGACGTCAACTCCTCTGGCTCGATCAATGTAGCAATTTCACTTACTTTCCGGTGGAGACCCTGGATGTTGCTATAACCCACTTTCAGGGAATCAAGGTACATTGGCTTCCGCCTACTGGTCCCATTATTATTTAGTCCCTGTAGGTTTGTATATCCTACTTTGTGTATCTGTGCTTTCCTTGGGAAGCTATTCCTATTGATTTGGATTTTTGGTCCCTTTTCCTTATCCCCCTTGTCCCATTTTTTACACCTATGGTTCGTGACACATTTCCTGTGTTCATTCCCCCCTTCACTGATCCCCCTCCCCTCCCTATACCAAAAAAGGCTCCACCACCTGCAACATATTTCTTCTTAAAACCTCTGTGCCCCTCGGGCTAAGATGGAGACCATCCCTTCCATATAGGTCCTTTCTGCCCCAAAACGATCCCCAATTGTCTACAAAGGGTATCCCAAGTTCCTTACAATACTCCCCCAATTCCTCGTTGGTCCCAATGATCCGCGAATTACGCTCGCCCCCACCACCTAGTACTGGGAGAAGCCCCGAAACCACTATCTGTGCATTCTTGGCATTCAGTTGAGTTATTAAGTCCTTGTAAGTCTCAATAAGCTGAACTGATTTTCTCTCCCTGATGTTGTTGGTCCCCACGTGTACAACAACCACTGGGTCTGGGCCTGACCCCTTAACTAATCCACCCACTCTATCCCTTAGGTCCTCCACCCTAGCCCCCGGAAAGCACAAATTGGTCCTGTTGACACTGTCGGGCCCACACACCACCCTATCTAACCCCCGCACTATACTACTCCCTGCAATCACTAACTGCCTCTTTCCTGTCCTACTACCCCTGTTACCACCTCTGTTCCCACTGGACCGGCTCGCAATCTTGCACTCCGCCACACTAACCTCCATGCCTACCTCCACCTCCACCTCTTCAGACCCACCCTGCTCCTCAGAATTCTCGAGATTACCAAACACACTGAATCTATTTTGGACACTGCACTCCACCTTCTGCCCACTCCCACTCCCACTACAAGCCACCTTGTCCTCGTTTACCACCTTCCTAACCTTCCCTCTGACTCCTGCCCTGACAGACTCCACATGGTCATCGATATCGCCCTCACTATCCGATTCTAAGCGAATACGCCTTTTCGCCCCCGACTCACACTACTAGCCAGGGAATTTGACACTCTAGCCCCTACTTCTTCCCTACCCTCAACCCGACGCACCTTCCGTTATACAGTACGTGGAGAGTGTATTATCACTAAATCACCCGCAGAGTGGAGATTCCACCCGAGGAATAATTGCAAATGCAAAATCAGCACCAGCAAAGTTTCAGCCAATGGACCTCCGGGTTAAACCCGGAGGTCCATTGGCTGAAACATTGCTTGTGTTTTTTGCCGATATGTACAAAATTTGAAAGTTATAGCTTGGGATATAACTCCACTCCGCGGGTGATTTAGTTACAATCCACTCTCCACGTACTGTAGAAGCATTGTCGGTTATTTACATCATTATCTGTAACACCATCGGTTGGCGTAACATTATGGAATTAACCCTTTACCCAACGCAGACGATATCAAAATTTATTATTTTAAATATATTTTTTTAAAATTTTTCAAAAAATTTCAACAAAACCATATCATGTGACCCCTCATTGGAACGAGCTCAATGAGCTCGTTCCAATGAGGGGTCACATGATATGGTTTTGTTGAAATATTTTGAAAAATTTAATTTTTTCAACTGCTCAATTTGCATTTTACGCGGGCGGATGCGGGCGATTCGTTGGGTAAAGGGTTAATAACTTTTAATGATGATGATACGTGACTACATGGATCTGATCAAAGTTCTTTTTCACAGTCATGTCAAAGGGTTAGAAAGATCGATCTGTACCAAATTCGTTGATCGAGTAGTCAAATATGAAAATGTGGACTTTTCAAACGATGTTTATCATTCAAAGGTTTAAATTTGTTTGTTAAGCAGGGACGTGGCAACAGGGGTGTAGGCATGTGGAGGGGTGTGTCACCCCCAATCCTGGCAAAAATTTGCTATTGTTGGAAATTCGGAGGGCAAGTCATGAGTAGTTGGAAATTCCATCTATCTGGATTTTAGAGCTTCTTTTGTGATGTCTCATTTACTTCCCAAATTTACCAACTCGGTTTCAAATCGGCAAAAATTCCAACTGTTACTATTTACAACTACAGTGTACGCAATGTCAGGCTTCATAAGTATGCATGATGTCAATCGTCACGAGATTTCTATAGTACGTTATTTATCGTAATAAAAAAAACCCTCGAAATGCACTTCAAGAAAATCACATCATGTAAAATCGTTATCCTGAGTTAATTCCATCATTCACAGTTACAAAACGATGAAACATCGAAAACTGATCATTCCTGCATAAGATCTGTTTTAATGCTAGGAGAGTGTGAATTGCTCAAAGTTCTCCGCTTGAGCATTTGTTTAGGACATATTCATTTCCCAGAATAATACCAAATAATAATAATTATTACTATTAATAACCTGATAATTATATCATAAAGGTGTTGGCATTTCAGTTACTAGAATCAATTTTATGCCCTCTTTCAAGGCTTCATTTTCAAAATGTTTCTCGGTAGTGAATTTGCAACTGGGGAAGGACCCTCCCCCAGTTGAAAATTTACTACCCTACACCCACCCAATCGGAAACTTCTAGCCACGTCCCTGTTGTTAAATGTGGACAAGTACTAAACACAGATGACAACAACAAATGCGTTTAGTGTTCATCCACACGTAATTCGACTTCATGACACGTTGAAAAGTACGCAGGCCGTGATCTAAAATCAATGTAACTGCAAAGAAGAGAGTGTATATTCAGTTTCCCAACATTTGTAAAAAGGTTAACGCATCGGACATGTGGCCGCCAGGTTGTGGTCCGACCCTCGTCACGTGTCCTGTGTACTTAAGCAAGGCACTTAATCTCGTTTCTTGCTTTGAGTACAGCGCGCATACATCTTTATAAGTCCTATACTGACTGTGCCCGCTAAGTACCTATTGCTGCTCGGTAGTTTCAGTCAGGTACTCCGAATTCCCCAATCCGTCAGGCTGCCCACCCATAAATAAAAAAAAACATGGATGATGTGGCAATGAGCCTTACCCAATAACATGTTCCACGCGGACCTCTCCACATCAAAAATATGGAACGTGGGCGATGTAGACGTTTAGCTTATATAACACAAGATTGAATCCGAAGCCCATCAGCGGAAGCTTTACTTGTGCATTTTGTGCTTCTTCACAGACATGTCTTGTTATAATATTACGAAGAATATTGTCGCAACGGGATTGCAACAGGCAAGGAAAAGACCCCCGCCTTCACTGGTCCTAAGTAGGACCATTCTGTCGTTACCCCATCCGATTTCCCTTGGGGGGTCACAGTTAAGACAAGATCTTCACGAATTATGGAGTATAAAGCTATATACCTACGATAACACGTTGTCGACGTTTCTCTTTCGTGCATAGTCTAGGCTTTTCAATGCCTCCTACATCATTTCACAGAATTTCAAGATCGTGAATGACCGTTCGTCAGATCTTGAAATTCAAACCACACGTGAACCCTGATTGGTCACCTTGCCGAGGTACCTACAATTATATTTGGGTTTTCGTCGGGGTACCTAAAAGCATGCGACGTTTTACCTGGCGAAGATTGAAAAATCCTGCTTAATTTTGTACCAAGAAGACGATGACTTCCGAAAATAAAGTAACGTATGTTTTGAAATGATATGAAACCATGAAAACATAGAACAATTTGAAGAAGCCAACTGGGTAAAATTGGTTCCAGCGAATATAAAGAATAATAATCAATCCACAGTTTACACTTAACGTAAAGAGTTTTATTCCACGCCTGTTCTGTGTCATCCCCATCTTCAGCAACACTAAACCATGCGGAAAATGAAAATCTGTTCCGCACATATGTGCGGAACGGAAATCGTTGACAGACTATTTTTAAATAGAAGCGAAATTTCACTGGAATTTTCTACAAATCGTGCAACGCGATTACAATTTGAATCGCTAGTGATAGCTGAAAATCGTCCCCTGAGTTCCATGTGTTCTATGTGCCAGTAGGCCCATGGAACACATGGGACTCAGGGGACGAAATAGTGACAAGGGTTCCCATCGCAAATTTAATTGGTGATAAAATGTGTTCTTTTGTTGATAGTTGTCAAATAAATTGTTGAGTGTCCTAATAATTGTTTCGTATAGACGTGAAGGCGTGTAATAAACACAGAACGACGTACGCGCGTGAATGGATTAATCGATATGTCACTTTTGTCATCGCGGAAGGATGAAACTCGAGGCCTGTGGCCTCTCAATTTATCCTTCCGCATTGGCACTCGTGCCACATCGATTAACCCATTCACACGCGTGTGTCGTTCTGGGTATGAGTGACAGAAAACTTTACCATCTTTAAAAGTTACTCACAGGCGAGACCTACACATTATTTCGATATTTCGATTTTTACCCGAATGCAAGGAAGGAATACGGCTCATATTATAAAATTTCGACACTCGAAATATTCAAAAATATTATTTGTTCTCTTGATAAGATTACTGAATAGTAACATAGATTCCCAGCATGACAAACTCGTTATACGGCTCTTTGGTAAGTTACACCGCACACTGTAATCTTTCAAAAGTTTACAGGCCTTTCACTACCGAGAAAATTTTTGAAAATAAATCCATGAAAGGGGGCATAAAATTGATTCTAGTAACTGAAATGCTAACACATTTATAATAGAATTATCAGGTTGTTATTATTATTTGGTATTATTCTGGGAGTTGAATATGTGCTAAACAAATGCTCAAGCTGAGAACTTTGAACAATTCACACTGTCCTAACATTAAATCACATCTTGTGCAGGAATGATCAATTTTCGATGTTTCATCGTTTTGTAACTGTGAATGATGGAATTAGCTCAGGATAACGATTTTACATGTTGCGATTTTCTAGAAGTGTATTTCGAGGATTTTGTTTTATTACGATAAGTAAACGTACTATAGAATTCTCGTACCGATTGACATCATACATACTTATGAAGCTCGATATTGTGTACACTGTAGTTGTAAATAGTAACAGTTGGAATTTTTGCCGATTTGAAACCGAGTTGGGATTTTGGGAAGTAAAGGAGACATCAGCCTCGCCAAAGAAGCTATAAAATCCAGAAATATGGAATTTCCAACTACACATGACTTGCCCTCCGAATTTCCAACTAAAGGGAATTTTGGCCAGGATTGGGACCCCCCCCCCCCCCTCCCCTGTCGCCATGTCCCTGTATGTACCATATCAAAGACCTTTAAACCGACCATGGTCTGGAGGGAAATTCCAAACTGAGAATGTTTTATTTATGAAATTCTGTTATCCATGTTCTTCAAAATGAGAAAACCATTGTATTTTCAGAATCCCATTCTTAATGCGCGACTTGTAATTTGACAGACGCTCGCTGCTGATTACAATTTTAAGTCTGTGTATTCCATGTGTTGTCTCCTTTACGATTTGAAGGATATTGATAGATACAACAATAAGGAGGAAATCAGACAAGACGTTTACACAAGAAGGAAAAAAGAAAAAGAAAGTCAATTTGTGAGTGGATTAGTGATGTGAAGAAATCATCTTGTCTTTTTAATTGATATCTCAGAATTTTCTTTTAACTCTTCGATTTCTACATTTCTTATACACCATTCAACAGCAGCTCAGGTCAGGGGTTCCACTGTGTGCCCGTTAACTCCTTACACATGCAATTTCTTGACAATCCACCGAAGCGTCCTCCACATTCGTTCTTAGACTATACAGAGAAAAAGGGAAGACTCTGAAAGAAGGTCTTTTTTTCAAGGTTTAAGGTTGTATTTATCGATCGGGCTGGTGAAACATTTGGGCGGTCGGAGTAGTAATCACAGAGCCCGGAGATTCGAGGAATCAGGCCTGGCCCGAGACTAACAACTCAAGTTGCCTACTGATTTGAAATAAAAGCCATTCGACATTTACTGACCAAAGCTTGAGGACCCCAAAGAGAAGCTCAATCTGCTATTAATATAATTTCATTCAATCGTGATTCGAGGAAATGGCGAGTTTTGCAGTACAAACTTGGGAGAGTTTCCGAGTTGTTACATATTGAAAATATTTCCAATTTTGGACTGCAGACGCCGCGGATGTCCGCCACGTAGCCTGTTACAGCCCCCCCCCTCCCCCCCGCACCTGCTTTATCCACAACATCGAGACTAGGGCCATATGTTCGACACCATGGCTATACAGTGCCGAATCTGGGACTGGACAGTTGCCAGGGGGCCTCCACAACCAGGGGACCTCCACATATTTTATAAAAAAATTTGTAAGGAAAAATGTAGGCCGACCTGAACGACACGCACGTATCAATCAAAATCAAATTTTGCGTGTTTTACGACCTAAAACGCGCGCAATATGGTTCTGAATAATACGTGCGTATTGTAAATATATGCAATGTACTCTATCCTTGTTATGCTTGTTCATGATTGACCAACTTGTTTGCCTATACAGACTCTTTCTACTTGAAAAAAAATACTTTATGGATGACTGTAACTATCTCTTGTCACCTTTTAGTTTTTAGTATTCTAAGGTAGGATGGGCCTCCACTGTTGAAGGCTGCCCAAGGGCCTCCACATGTCTGCATCCACCCCTGTGGCTATAAACCATCACAGGGATCGGGCTTCGTGAAAGAATTCGGAATTATCTCTCCCTGGCCGATTTACATTCTATCAAGCAATTCTCAAAAACTTGCCTTCCGAATCGGCCGTGCAATTTACAAATCGAGCAGTTGAAAAAAATTATTTGGAAAACATTCAATGAAACTATATGAAACTATATCATGTGACCGATCATTGGAACAAGCTCGTTCCAATACCCCAAACTTATCGTGCTTGCAGGGGATGACATCTTTAGCGACAGTCGACATCAGGGTTTCGAGCTTTACTGCTTTGGCCTTTCGATCATTTTTTGTTTGTTGTAGCAAACTAAAAAGAATATCTACAACATTTGATTGGATACCATTATTATTTCGTTCGTGGGGATGAATTCAAATACAGATTGGTGTTTCCATCCAAACTAATGAAATACTTCTGGTGTCCATTCCAGATATCCTCAATACAATAATTAGTCTGTGTGAAACACACAGACTATTGTTTTTGCACGGTTTCTTTTTCTTTTTTTTATTTTTCTTCTACTTCTTCTTCTTTTTCTTTTTCTTATTCTCTTGTCTTCTGTCTTCTATGCACTTCCTTGTTCTCAGGATAACTCAAAAACAAATCATCCTATCTCGCTGATCTTTGGCATACTGGTGGACAGTCAAACGTTCTCGGCCACCTATGTTTCTCAGATCGCTAGAGCCACTGCGTATGGCCCAGTCGGCCACAGGGCTTTCACAGTCTCCAATTTCCTGATACAGTAAATTCTCCCTAAGCAATACGATTCTATGTTATTCACACTGGAGATAATGTAAACACCAGTGGAGTCAGCTGTCAAAACATGAAATGTAACCTACTAACCTTGTTATGATAATGGGATGTAAGTTCCTGGAACTAAGTTGAGAGAAACCCTTTGCCTTGCAAGGACATAGATTATAAACTAGAGAAACAGAATTTACTGCCACCAGTAAATTCAAGTGTGTGTTAAAAGGTTTAAAGTATCAGGAATAAACTATAAAGAAAGATAATTCATGGAGGCTTATTTTTCGGGAGTAAAATATTTTTGAACAAATCAGAAATGGGTTTTCGTTAGCACTATTTACAGATATTCTTGCAGGATTCAGAACATTTTTATATGAAACCAGAAATGGCATATATGTGACCAGCATTCAAAGGGTTTGATACACGAACCAGAAATGGACATTTTTGGCTCTGCCCACTAATTTGAGTGATGAAATACATTCGTAAACTTTAGAAGTGCATTAAGGTGTAATAAAATGCATTCCCCAGTCTTTCTGAATAATGCCCCCATATTAAGATCTTCAGAGGGATAAAATATTCCCTTTAAATACTCCATTTTCATCCTTTAAATGGGGGCGCGGTGGCTCAGTTGGCAGAGGTGCAGGCTGCAAGGCGTGAGGTCCTCACTCTGTCATTGGGCATGACACTTCACCCCATAGCCCACGTGGGTGCATGGTGGCGCTGTGTACTAAAGCGTACAGCACATCGATGGTGCACCCATCTTCAACCAATGCTAACCCTGCTTGTGTGGAGTTAGTGTGGGGGATCTGACAGTTGCTCGTTGTTGCCAGGTGGTTCTTCCCGGGTACTCCGATTTCCTCCACCTGAAAAACTGTCGTGGTCATGATTAGCCACTGTGCAGAAATATGTGACATTAAACACCAATGAATAAATAATCCTCTAATAAATGAGCTCAATCCAATAAAGGGTCATAAGCTATGTTGTTCAAGCAAAAATGAAAAGGTAATTAAAACTGAATAGACGTTTCTGTGAATAATGTTGACTAGTTTTCGCCGTTATGTTGGCTAAAGGATTAAGAATCCCTTACTTTGGAAGGCACACTGAAAGGGTGTCCCATTCCACATAGAATTAAATGTTAAGAAAATAAAGCGAAAAACATCAAGTTTCTCAGCTGACAGTACCTGCTTTTGCACTCCGGAGGGATGGAACGGCACAAATTAGAGACATTCTCTTAATGGCACTTTGGCACCAAAGGTTTCTGCACTCTCGGTGAGACCGAGCTGAGCGCAGTGAAAGACTATAGAACTCCTCTAACAATTAGTTTTAAACAGTCATAGCACTAACGCAGTTAACAGTACAGTCGACCATGTCAGTATTGCATTGTTACTGACAGCCTGACAGTTTTGTGATAGGTTTCAACAATTATTCAGTGCAGTTTTATGGAAAGGGTTAACTTTATTCTGCCTGAAATAAAATATGTGCAATCCACACTGAAGTCTTGAGAAGGTTAAAAGCATTGAACTGAATAAGATAGGTTTCAACAAATTTTACAATTATTCAGTGCAGTTTTATGGAAAGGGTTAACTTTATTCTGCCTGAAATAAAATATGTGTAATCCACATTGAAGTCTTGAGAGGGTTAAAAGCATTAAACTGAATAAGATCGGCTTCAACAAATTTTACAATTATTCATTGCAGTTTTATGGAAAGGGTTAACTTTATTCTGCCTGAAATAAAATATGTGTAATCCACATTGAAGTCTTGAGAGGGTTAAAAGCATTAAACTGAATAAGACAGGTTTCAACAAATTTTACAATTATTCAGTGCAGTTTTATGTAAAGGGTTAACTTTATTCTGCCTGAAATTAAATATGTGCAATCCACATTGAAGTCTTGAGAGGGTTAAAAGCATTGAACGGAATAATGTACAATCTATTTCCTTGCAAGGCAAAGGGTTTCTCTCAACTTAGTTCCAGGAACTTACATCCCATTATCATAACAAGGTTAGTAGATTACATTTCATTTTTTGACAGCTGACTCCACTGGTGTTTACATTATCTCCAGTGTGAATAACATAGAATCGTATTGCTTACTGTATCAGGAAATTGGAGACTGTGAAAGCCCTGTGGCCGACTGGGCCATACTTAGTGGATCTAGCGACCTGAAAAACATAGGTGGCCGAGAACTTTTGACTGTCCATCAGTATGCCAAAGATCAGCCAGATAGGACGATTCGTTTTCGAGTTATCGTGAGGACAACGAAGCGCATAGAAGACAAGAGACAGGAGAATGAGAAAAAGAAAAAGAAGAAGAAGAAGAAGAAGAAGAAGAAGAAGAAGAAGAAGAAGAAGAAGAAGAAGATAAAAAAATAAAATAAAAAGAAACCGTACAAAAACAATAGTCTGTGTGTTTCACACAGACCATTTATTCAGTTTAATGCTTTTAAGTTTAACCCTCTCAAGACTTCAATGTGGATTGCACATATTTTATTTCAGGCAGAATAAAGTTAACCCTTTCCATAAAACTGCACTGAATAATTGGTGAAACCTATCACAAAACTGTCAGGGTGCCGGTAACAATGCAATACTGACATGGAATAGTCATGGAATATTTTATTTCAGGCAGAATAAAGTTAATCCTTTCCATAAAACTGCACTGAATAATTGTAAAATTTGTTGAAACCTATCTTATTCAGTTCAATGCTTTTAACCCTCTCAAGACTTCAATGTGGATTGCACATATTTTATTTCAGGCAGAATAAAGTTAACCCTTTCCATAAAACTGCACTGAATAATTGGTGAAACCTATCACAAAACTGTCAGGATGCCGGTAACAATGCAATACTGACGTGGTCGACTGTACTGTTAACTGTGTTAGTGCTATGACTGTTTAAATCTCATTTGTTAGACAAGTTCTATAGTATTTCACTGCGCTCGGCTCGGTCTCACCGAGAGTACAGAAACCTTTGGTGCCAAAGTGCCATTAAGAGAATGTCTCTGATTTGTGCCGTTCCATCCCTCTGGAGTGCAAAAGCAGGTACTGCCAGCTGAGAAACTTTATGTTTTTCACTTTATTTTCTTAACATTTAATTCTCTGTGGAATGGACACCCTTTCAGTGTTCCTTCCAAAGTAAGGAATTCTTAACCTTTTAGCCAACATAACGGCGAAAACCGGTCAACATTATTTACAGAAACGTCTATTCAGTTTTAATTACCTTTTGACCCTTTATTGGATTGAGCTCATTTTTTAGAGGATTATTTATTCATTGGTGTTTAATGTCACATATTTCTGCACAGTGGCTAATCATGACCACGACAGTTTTTCAGGTGGAGGAAATCGGAGTACCCGGGAAGAACTACCGGGTAACAACGAGCAACTGTCAGAACCCCCACATACTAACTCCACACAAGCAGGGTTAGCATTGGTTGAAGACGGGTGCACCATCGAAGTGCAGTACGCTTTAGTACACAGCGCCACCATGCACCAACGTGGGCTATGGGATGAAGTGTCTTGCCCAAGAACTGAGTGAGGACCTCACGCTTTGCAGCCTGCATCTCTGCCAACTGAGCCACTGCGCCCCCATTTAAAGGATTAAAATGGAGTATTTAAAGAGAATATTTTAACCCTCTGAAGATCTTAATATGGGGGAATTATTCAGAAAGACTGGGAAATGCATTTTATTACACCTTAATGCATTTCTAAAGTTTATGAATGTATTTCATCACTCAAATTAGTGGGCAGAGCCAGAAATGTCCATTTCTGATTCGTGTATGAAACCCTTTGAATGCTGGTCACATATATGACATTTCTAGTTTCTTATAAAAATGTTCTGATTCTTGTATGAATGTCTGTAAATACTGCTAACGAAAACCCCTTTCTGATTTGTTAAAAAATATTTTACCCCCGAAAAATAAGTCTCCATGAATTCTCTTTCTTTATAGTTTATTCCTGATACTTTAACCCTTTTCACACACACTTGAATTTACTGGTGGCAGTAAATTCTGTTTCTCTAGTTCAGAATTGTTTTTTATCACACAAATAAATAATATATCGAAATCACCGAGAGAGAAATAGAGATAGGCAGAGGATGAGACAAGGTGTGACGTGAGAGGGACAAGTAGATATGTGACATTTCGAGACACGTGAAGGTGGGTGGTAAGATATCACACGATGCGTTACCTAAATGTATTGCTATTAATGAGATCGGACAGATCACATGTCGTTATACTGTTTTCAAGGGCACTCCTCAAAGGATCTAGTCTGGTTAAACAGGAACCTACATCAGCTGAAGTGATGGAGAAACATGTAACGAAATGCCCCAACAGACACAGTGCGGGCGGTAGAAGACATGCATTAACTTTAGTAACTGAAGTTGAAGTGCGCCCTATCTGTTTATTGTGATACAAATCGATCCCAGTGTGTTATACTCAAGCTTTTATAAGTATATTACACATAAGGAATGCCGCTTCATATACGAAGGAGGGAGGGGGTGGCGGGTTGTTGGTGAATGGTGATTAGAAGAAACACATTTTTCCTTAGACAACGCAGTGGGTATTTCCGACAGGATTTGGCGGGATGTTCACATATCCGTTTATATTGTCGGTTTTAGAAAATTTAGTATTGTATTTGGTCGATTATTTAGAGCGAGTTCATAGAATATTGAGTTCAAAATTAGCATCTGACATTGCCTCCTATTGTTTATGACGAGCATTTTACATTTTCTGTGACATCGTGACATGTAAGTTACTTTCTTGTAACATGTGTCACATATATTCGACTAGATGGTGCATGTGAAGCTAAAATATATAAAGTAGACGCACCAAACTAATATGACGAGGTCATTTGATTGTCCGGTGTGACACTTGTGTTACACTAATACCCCTTTCACATGGCCAGATGAAATCTTCGATAATAGTGCATCATTCCAGATAAAAAAAATAATCCTAGATCAATTTTGTAGTCATGTAAACGATTTTGGTTCAGGATTATAAATAAAATATGAGACGAAAAGTTTCAGAAATACTCCACACAGAGAGGTTGTGTATTTACGGATAACCCCCGGATCACATTGTGAAGGTGTCGTAGACATAAACATCATTTTCTGCGAATATCGTAAAACATAGCTTAGATCCGTTTTATGCAAAGTGCTATGTTTTTTTAACAACTACCACATCAGAACCAACAGCAACTTCTACAGAATCAACTATCACAACAACAGAGGCGACACCTTCTACAAGACTACACACTACAACTCACTCTGAGCCAACAACTACATTCACTGAAAACACTACCACCACTACAGGGCGAAACACAACTACCACAGAACCCATTACATGCGTCAACATAACTAACAACTACAACTATTGAACCCACCATCACTACTACAGTCCAAGCAACACCTACTGCATAATCAATAATTACTAATTCTAGCATGAATGACTCGTTCCATTTCTGCGCTGAATATTTCGGTCAGCTTCATTCACTCGGAAAATTCTCCATTAGCCAGCCTACTCTTTCGATTATTTTAACCACATACTTCTGTATATCAAATATCCAGTGAGCGACTTGAAAGTCATATCCATTGGAAGGTTAAATGTTAGAACAATTGCAATTTTCATGTTGCTGCCCTGGTGGCAGCAGCATCAGAACAGTTTTTACTCAGCGAATAATATTCGGTGTTATTCAAACCGATCTAGTGTGACAAATAGTCTAAAAGACTACATTAATAATAGCAATAACCACTTAACAGAGCCCTCACCCCCACCCCTGCATCTCTCGTAGTGTCTTAACATCTTGTTTCAATACTAGGATGAGATAATCAAACATTCTTCAGAAGAGTGTAACAGTTTTTTACAGCAGCACGCCGCATCCAGAGCGGAATATAGTGTCATCCGCGACTGTTTCACCCTCCAGAACTGTCTGATCACGACAGTTCGTTTCACCATCAATTAAACTACCCTGCTGTATATATAAACCTGCAGATATACATTTATATCTTACCTTCTACAAGTATCTGGGAATTTCATTGGTTTGCGAATGTCATATGCAAAGCCCATATAAAACCATATAGAGTCAGTTGCAAATCATTTGCGACTGACCGCCAGAGTATTCTCCCCTTTGTTCGTTCATCTTTCAAAATGTCGGAAAACAATAAACGCTTCGCGCAGACGACAGACGAGGAGGTAGATGCAAAACGTCTTAAGCTGAACGCGGAAAATACCATTAAAGCTAATAAAAGATGTGCCAATATTTTAAGAGACTATCTCAAAGAAAAAATGACACAATTCAAAATTGCAGTGCTGTAAACACAGTGCAATCAAACCCCAATGTTTATTATGGAAATGTTACAACCATCCATAACCTTACAATAAACAGGAATTAAGATTCAATTCTTGGCAATTTACAAGATACTTGTACATTCATTTCAGTGTTATCTGATTCTTCATTTGTGAACGATTCGAAATTATGGAAGTCACAGAAACATGTTCATTTTTGTTGGTTTTGATATATTTATTTGTGTTAATTAGAACAAAATGTGTTGAAATTAAAATTAACAAGAAGGAATTTTACCATATATCAATCATTGTATAGTCTAATTCATTATAAAAAAGGTAGTCGGTAAGATATATTCGTTACACAGTTTGGTAGTGACCTAATGTGGTATATATGGGGTCAGTTAATTCCATATTGGGCGAGAGCTTCGCTCTCGCCCAATATGGAATTAACTGACCCCATATATACCATATTAGGTCACTACCAAACTGTGTAACTTATAATACATTGTCCATGTAATTTTTGCTTCTTTCATTTTTCTTGCACTTCATTATTGTTCACACTTTTTGTTCGTTTTGTTATAAATATATATGCTCTTCGATATCGGAGGTAATAAAGGAATATATATAAACTATTTTCGTGCTTTACACCTGGATTGAAATTTATTCCCCGATTAAAAAATACAACCGATTTATTTTGTTCTCCTGTGTATTGTCCTTTCATCAGAATGTGAGGATCTACAGGTGCTTTCATATTCGCAACAAGGTGTAATAGTTTACGAAGATCCACCCAGGGAAATGTAATGGTGAAGGTGAAGAATTAGGGAATCTTCACTTTTTAAGAAAAATAAAGAGTTTTTACAACCTTTTCAAGTTTAATTTCATTCTTATGGTTAAAACAAATTATTACTGTGGGAAAGCGTGGCTTTTTTCTCACTAAATTTACTAAAAAACATCATAGAGAATGAAAAGAAACTTAAAGTCTACAAAAACTCTTTATTTTTCTCCTAAACTGTCCCCTATTCTACACCTTTACCAATGTTACACACCGCTTGATTTGGGAGTGTTACACAAACTCAGAACAGACGTCCGGAAAATAGCGTACCGAAATACGTCCGTCCATTATAAACAAAACAAACGAGATACTTCTATCCTCTATCTTTACACAGGGACTTAGCTAGAGGGGGCGTGGAAAGGTGTCTCACCACCCTCCCCAATTATCGCTTAACCCTTTACCTAACCTGAAAAGCAGACGACACTTGCAAACAAAATTCGTGAGAAACTAATTTTTTCATTTTTTGTCTCAAAAACATAGGTTATGACCCCTCATTGGAACAAGCTCGACGAGCTCGTTCCAATGAGGGGTCATAACCTATATTTTTGGGACAAAAAATGAAAAAATAATGAAACTTATTTGGCGATTTTTTAGAATACCGCTGGCCGGTTTTGGCGGTTACATTGGGTGAAGGGTTAAATTTTCAAAAGTTGGAAATTCAATGATATTAATTTAATTTGCTCTGGTAATATTTTTTCGATCAGAGCCACCGGGCCACGGCGAGCAACTGTCAGACTCCACAACGTACTAACTCCACGCAAGCATGGTTAGCATTGGTTGAAGACAGATGGACCATCGACGTGTATTACGCCTTAGTACACAGCGCCGCCGTGCCACCACGTGGGCAATCGGGATTAAGTGCCTTGCCCAAGGACACAACGCAGTTATCCCTGGCGGAGATCTAACCGTGGACCTCTCGGTTTGAAGTTCAATGCCGTAACCACTGAGCCACCGTGCTCCCTTGTATAGCATGGTCAGTGAAAGGGAAAACTCATGGACCTACCTGGGGAAAAGCATTTTTCTTGTGGATAAAATGACTAGATTAAAGCAAGAGGGATGCCTCAGAATCAATCTCAGGGGTTCAAAAATTAAAAATCTTCTCCGGGGAGGGACAACCACAATCGAGGGATATCCCTTCCACAAGGGAGGGGGGGGGGGCATCACGACATGCCAAAAACATGTTATGCTGGGACCTCCAAACCCCAGTTAGAAATGTAACTGATCATAGATTGAAAACCCTCTAGCTACTCCCTTGACTTTGCATATACCATTTGTATCAACCAGAATAGAAAATTGAACCTATACACATATATCTGTCGCATGTTTGTTTAATTTTTGCATCATAAAGAAGAATACGACAGAGAGATGGGCAATGTGATTGCGGCTTATATTTAGATTTTACCTCCTCTACAAGCTTCTTTATTTGTAGTTACAAAACTGTTTTAGTCTGTGTGAAACACACAGACTATTGTTTTTGCACGGTTTCTTTTTCTTTTTTTCTTCTTCTTCTTCTTCTTCTTCTTCTTCTTCTTCTTCTTCATCACTTTTTTGTCCGCAAGATAACTCGAAAACGAATTGCCCTATCTCGTTGATTTTTGGCATGCTGATAGACAGCCACAAGTTCTCGGCCACCTATGTTTTTCAGATTCCAGGGGTATCAGGGGTGTCTGTAGGAGTGTTTTGAAAGTGGGTCACGCCCATATCTCAGGCGTGGTATGACCTACAGACCTGGGACCAACGCCAAATGAGTCGACACTCGATGGAGGTTCAAAATATGGGTCAAGGTCACGGAGGTCATCTAGGGGTCATTGAGTGCATTTTTCAGAATTGCGGGAAATCACATTTTTTAACCCCCTAAAGTATTCCTGACGTGCACACATGCATTTTGACGAAAAAAGGTGGGCATGGCCAATATTTTTGAAAGTGGGTTACGCCCATATCTCAGGCGTGGTATGACGTATGGACCTGGGACCAACACCAAATGAGTCGACACTTGATGGAGATTCAAAATAAGGGTCAAGGCCACGGAGGTCACCTGGGGTCATTGAGTGCATTTTTCAGAATTGCTCGAAATCACACTTTTTTATCCCCTAAAGTATTCCTGACGTACACACATGCATTTTTACGTAAAAAAAGTGGGCGTGGCCAAAATTTTTGAAAGTGGGTCACGCCCATATCTCAGGCATGGTATGACGTATGGACCTGGGCCCAACACCAAATGAGTCGACACTTGATGGAGGTTCAAAATATGGGTCAAGGTCACGGAGGTCAACTAGGGGTCATTGAGTGCATTTTTCAGAATTGCTGGAAATCACATTTTTTATCCCCTGAAGTATTGCTGACGCACACACATGCATTTTGATGTAAAAAAGTGGGCGTGGCCAAAATTGTTGAAAGTGGGTCACGCCCATATCTCAGGCATGGTATGACGTATGGACCTGGGACCAACACCAAATGAGTCGACACTTGATGGAGACTCAAAATGTGGGTCAAGGTCACGGAGGACACCTAGGGGGTCAATGAGTGCATTTTTTTCAGAATTGCTGGAAATCACATTTTTTGATCCCCTAAAGTATTCCCGACATACACACATGCATTTTGACGTAAAAAAAGTGGGCGTGGCCAAAATGTTTGAAAGTGGGTCACGTCCATATCTCAGGCGTGGTATGACGTATAAATCTGGGACCATCACCAAATGAGTCGATCTTGATGGAGATTCAAAATATGGGTCAAGGTCACAGAGGTCACCTAGGGGTCATTGAGTGAATTTTTCAGAATTGCTGGAAATCACATTTTTTGACCCCCTAAAGTATTCCTGACGTACACACATGCATTTTGACGTAAAAAAGTGGGCGTGGCCAAATTTTTTGAAAGTGGGTCACGCCCATATCTCAAGCGTGGTATGACCTACGGACCTGGGACCAACACCACATGAGTCGACACTCGATGGAGGATCAAAATATGGGTCAAGGTCACGGAGGTCAACTAGGGGTCATTGGGTGCATTTTTCAGAATTGCTGGAAATCACATTTTTTTACCCCTAAAGTATTCCTGACGTACACACGTGAACTTTGGCATAAAAAAGTGGGTGTGGCCAACATTTTTGAAAGTGGGTTACACCCATATCTCAAGCGTGGTATGACCTACGGACCTGGGACCAACACCACATGAGTCGACACTCGGTGGAGGTTCAAAATATTGGTCTAGGTCACAGAGGTCACCTAGGGGTCATTGAGTGCATTTTTCATAATTGCTGGAAATCACATTTTTTGCCCCCAAAGCATTCCTGAGATTCATACATGCATTTTAACGTTAAAAAAGTGGGCGTGGCCAAATAATTTGAAAGTGGGTCACACTCATATCTCAAGCATGGTATGATGAATGGACCTGAGACTAACACCAAATGAGTCGACACTTGATGGAGATTCAAAATATGGGTCAGGGTCAAGGAGGTCACCTAGGGGTCATTAAGTGCATTTTTCATAATTATTGGAAATCACATTTTTTGACCCCCCCACCCCCCCCCCCCCAAAAAAAAGCATTCCTGAGGTCAATACATGCATTTTTATGTTAAAAAAGTGGGCATAGCCAACATTTTTGAAAGTGGGTCATGCTCATATCTCAATCGTGGTATGATGAATGGACCTAGAACAAACACCAAATGAGTCGACACTTGATGGAAATTCAAAATATGGGTCAAGGTCACGGAGGTCACCTAGGTGTCCGCCTGAAAGAGGTCACCAAAGTCATCAAGTACGTATTATTCAGAAATACTGGGAAATGAATTTTATTACACCTTAATGCATTTCTAAAGTTTATGAACGTATTTCATTACTCAAATTAGTGGACAGAGCCAAAAATGTCCATTTCTGATTCGAGTATCGAACCCTTTGAATGCTGGTCACATATATGTCTTTTCTGGTTTCTTATAAATAATTGTTCTGATTCCAGTATGAATATCTGTAAATACTGTTAACGAAAACCCATTTCTGATTTGTTTAAAAATATTTTACTCCTGAAAATAAGCCTCCATAAATTCTCTTTCCGTATAGTTTATTCCTGATACTTTAACCCTTTTCACACAGACTTGAATTTACTACACCCAGTTTCTCTAGTTACCCATTATTTTTTCATGTCCATCAACCTGGTAAATACAATTTAAATTGTGTAGAATGGAGAATGTCGGTCTGTCACAGTAGCAAAAGTACCCAAGTAGAAATTACTAAATAACAATATTGCGCACGAATTAGATTTATTTTTTCCATAAAATTCTCGTGAATAAAATTACCAATTTCAATCTTTTACATTTTAAAATGCGATTCATCGTTCTGTCCGAGCACTTAGATTGATGCCTAAGTATTGTGAGGAAAATCTGACAATATCTGGACCTATAACAGTAGAAATAGGAGTATAGAGGGACAATCGACAGCAGCAGCAGCAACAGCAGTAGTAGTAGTAATTCTTGTGCTATGCATTTCGGAGAGCGGCACGTTGATAAAAACATGTACCTGCAACTGTAATATGAGCACGGCCATTTTGGAATTTTTTAAACCCAAGCTTTCATTCTCTACAAAAAACATATAATATTACACACACTATTATATTCTGATCGGCAGAAGAACCGGAGTGTTCGTTAAATTCTTTAGACACCTTCCCGTTAAGCTCTTTTCTTCATAAGAGTAAAATGAGTAAAAACAAGAATGCAGATCATTTTACATCTTCAAAAAGCAGCGGCAATGCTTTACGCATATTTAGTCTGTATGAACACACAGAAAATTGTTTTTGTACGGTTTCTTTTTCTTTCTTTTTTCTTCTTTTTCTTCTTCTTCTTCTTCTTCTTCTTATTCTCCTGTCTTCTGTCTTCTATACACTTCCTTGTCCTCGCGATAACTCGAAAACGAATGGTCCTATCTCGCTGATTTTTGGCATACTGGAAGACATTCACAACTTCTCGGCCACCTATGTTTGTCAGGTCGCTAGAGCCATTGAGTATGGCCCAGTAGGCCACATGGTTTTCACAGTCTCCATTCTCCTGATACAGTAAATTCTCCCCAAGCAATATAATGTTATGTTCACACTGGAGACTATTAAACATCAGTGGAGTCAGATGTCAAAATGAAATCTGACCTTGTCATTATAATGGGATGTAAGTTCCTGAAACTAAGTTGAGAGAAACCCTTTGTCTTGTAAGGAAATAAATTATAAATTATTCAGTTCACTGCTTTTAACCCTCTCAAGACGTCTATGTGGATTGCACATATTTTATTTCATGCAGAATAAAGTTAACCCTTTCCAAAACACTGCACTGAATAATTGTTGAAACCTATCTTATTCATTGGGATGAGCAGCCTGATTATGCTCCAATGGGTGCCGTGGGCTATGCTACCGGAAGGTCGGAATCACTTAATTATTTACAATTATGAATGCGGGTCTTGTTTTCTTTCTTCAACTATGGATTTAACCCAGAATATATACTGTCGACAACGTATTTAAGTACTTGAGCTTTTATATTAAACTGGTTCTGGATAACACCTCGCATCTCCCAATATATCCACTGTACACTGTGCAAGAACATAATTACAGTTTAACTGACATAATTCATGCGCCACCTATTCTGAGTTTAGCAGAAACTTTTCCGAAAAGATTTTAATTAATGAGAATATATACTTTTTAAATTTTTTTTTTCAGTTGCCTCATCCTCCAGCTAACGCTTCTCTCTGTTCCTCCCTCCCACTCTTTCTCACTTTGTTTCTCACTTCTTACTTCTTGCTACTTCCCTCTCTCCCACTTTTTTTCTTTATAAAGGTGGGTGACAGTAATACGGCCAGTTGGCTAAGTCACCCCCTGCAGAAAACAAGTTTTTAGTATGACATCATTATTCAAACCTGCGGTATAAAATGTAAAATATATTTAATGTTGTACAATTATATGACCATATACCTGTACTATAATGTTTTTTGCAAATAAAGTTATTCATATTCAGTTCAATGCTTTTAACCCTCTCAAGACTTCAATGTGGATTGCACATATTTTATTTCAGGCAGAATAAAGTTAACCCTTTCCATAAAACTGCACTGAATAATTGTTGAAACCTATCACAAAAACTGTCAGGGTGCCGATAACAATGCAACTCTCTGTATTGTTAACTGTGTCAGTGCTATGACTGTTTAAAACTCATTTGTTAGAGAAGTTGTATAGTCTTTCACTGCGCTCAGCTCGATCTCACCGGAGTGCAGAAACCTTTGGTGTCAAAGTGCCATTAAGAGAATGTCTCTGATTTGAGCCGTTCCATCCCTCCGGAGTGCAAAAACAGGTTCTGTCAGCTGAGAAACTTAATGTTTGTCGCTTTATTTTCTTAACATTTAATTCTATGTGGAATGGGACACCTTTTCAGTGTGCCTTCCAAAATAAGGGATTCCTAACCCTTTAGCCAACATACCGGTGAAAACCGTTTAACATTATCCACAGAAACGTCTATTCAGTGTTAATTACCTTTTCATGTTTGCTTGAAAAACATAGCTTATGACCCTTTATTGGATTGAGCTCATTTTTTAAAGGATTATTTATTTATTGGTATTTAATGTCACATATTTCTGCAAAGTGGCTAATCATGACCACGACAGGTTTTCAGGTAGAGGAAGTCGGAGTACCCGGGAAGAACCACCGGGCAACAACCAGCAACTGTCAGATCCCCCACATACTAACTCCACACACGCAGGGTTAGCATTGGTTGAAGACGGATGCACCAGCGATGTGCAGTACGCTTTAGTACACAGCGCCGCCATGCACCCTCGTGGGCAATGGGTGAAGTGTCTTGCCCAAGGACAGAGTGAGGACCTCACGCTTTGCAGCCCGCACATCTGCCAACTGAGCCATTGCGCCCCCATTTAAAGGATTAAAATGGAGTATTCAAAGGGAATATTTTAACCCTCTGAAGATCTTAATATGGGGGCATTATTCAGAAAGACTGGGAAATGCATTTTATTACACCTCAATGGATTTCTAAAGTTTATGAATGTATTTCATCACTCAAATTAGTGGGCAGAGCCAAAAATGTCCATTTCTGATTAGTGTATCAAACCCTTTGAATGCTGGTCACATATATGCCATTTCTGGTTTCTTATAAAAATGTTCTGATTCCTGTATGAATATCTGTAAATAATGAAAACCCATTTCTGATTTGTTCAAAAATATTTTACTCCCGAAAATAAGCCTCCGTGAATTCTCTTTCGTTATAGTTTATTCCTGATACTTTAACCCTTTTCACACAGACTTGAATTTACTGGTGGCAGTAAACTCTGTTTCTCTAGTTTATTTGAGAAGTTCTATAGGCTTTCTCTGTGGCTGACTCAGTCTCATTGAGAGTGCAGAAAGCCTTGGCGCTAAAGTGCCATTAAGAGAATGCCTCTGATTGGTGCTGCCTCGTACCCCCCCCCCCCCCCCCCCCCCCCGTGTATAAAAGCAGGTACAGTGAGCCGAGAAACACCAATTTGCAGCTCTACTGAGCTGACTTTAATCACTACTTTCAAAGTACTGCCAGTGCGGATGGCCACTCCCACTGTACTCTCTTAAAGAGCTAATCTCTCCTAAAGAGCTCATGTGTGCTAGATTTGGGGTTAGTTTCAATTAGCTATGTTAGGCTAATTGGGCGAAAGTGCTTATAACCTGTTTTTATTATAATAAATTACTAATTTCGGTCTACTTTCCTGAAAGAGCTATAGCTCTCTTGTAGAGCTATAGCCCCTTTACGTTGTGCCTTGGTGTGTATGAAAATGTTTGGAATGTAGAATTTAGATTAATAGCTTGATGTTTACATTAAAATGCATAATTTGAATAACATGTTTTAGACCAGTTACATCAAATAATTAGTGAAATTTTATGTAGCCTTTGTTGGTCTATTAGCTGAAATATCTTTTAACCCTTGGTGGCCAAGTCCAACTTCAAATCTGAGTATTGTCCTTTAATTTTACCCATGGGCATCACTTGAGAATCGGTCCCGATTAACCCCTACTGGTCACTGCCAACCACTTAGGAACTCCTTTGCTCTGTTACATTATTTATTCTCAATCATAATTCAAGATCGACGGGTTTCAAGAAGCAATGGTGAGTGGCTTTCTCAAAACACCTATCACAGTTATAATAAAATAGAATATTTAAATGGCCTCTTTTGAACTCTCTTAATACTTCAATGCGAGTTCAGATGCTTTCATTCAAGTCACGACAGCAGAACGTTTGTAGGTTTTCTGTCACATTGCCCCTCTGTTCACAACAACCATTCTTAAGATCCAACCATCTTCTTATTTCCCGTATGCCTTATGTAGGACCTTAGAGGCATTTAAGGCCTTCAAATGGGTCAGTCAGGCGCGTGATGGCGATGAGATTACGGCGTTGGACTTTAAACTGAAAGGTTCACGGTTCCTACACCACCAGATATATCTGCGTTGTGTCCTTGGCAAGGTACATAATCACGATTGCCCGTGAAGAGGCGCGGCGACGATGTGTACTTTTTAAATGGCTTGCTTTTAACCCTCTCAAAAAAACATTCATAACTCTTCACCCAAAGTAACGGCGAAAACCTGACATGGTTATTCACAGACATTCCCATTCACTTTTCATTTTTGCTTGAAGAACATATGAATTTTCATTGGAATGACGTCATTTTTAAATGGTTAAATTGGAGTATTTAAAGGGGGTATTTTAATCCTCTTCAGATCGTAATATGGGTCGCAAAAATTTTAATTATTGCAGTTCGTGAGTAATGTTAACTCTTTCCATACTCAAAATGTTGCTCTAAACACACATGGGGATCGATGGGACCTCGGTATTTTGCAATGCCAATAAGCCTTCAGATAGGCTCTTGCGGGCCTTTATGCCTTTTGACGTCCATATTCCAACATTACTGAATTCTTTCACTTGCAATACATTTCCCAGAGTTACTACGCACCTTAACATTTTTTAGGTAACATGAATATTTGCTCTCATCTACAAATATTGCAGATCCGGAGTTGACGGAGCCAATATTTTTAAAGTAGTTTATGCTTGTACTTCAGGCTTGGTATGACCTATGGACATCGAACCTACATCGAATGAGTCGAAATTGCTGGAGGTTCAAAATATGGTCCACCTCAAAGCGGTCAACAGAGGTCCTTAAGCACGTATTTTCAGAACTGTTAAGAATTGCATTTTATAAAAACTATAATGCAAATCTGAAGAATATACATGTATGTCTTCATTCAAATAAGTGGCAGAGCCAGTAATTTCAATTTCTGATTCCTTGATCGAACCCTTTAAAGGCTGTGCACATTTGTGCTTTTTCTGATTTCAAAGAAAATTTTTTCGGATTTCTGTACGAATATTTTTATGTATGCCTTGTTTAGGGCACTAGATGCTCTTAAGAGTAGGCCTTTAAACGAACTCATGAGGCTTTTAAGGTTTTTATGGCACTATCCCTGATATAGAGTCTATGCACCCTTTGTCGGCTCGATAACCCAAATACAAATCGTCTTATCTCTATACGTTTTGGCATGCTTGTTATCAACAATCAGTTTGCACTCATCTATGTTTTTTCAGCTCGTTTGATGCCTTGTGTGTGATACAGTAGGCTGATTGCCTTAGAGGTTTCTAAATTATAATACATATTTGCTATCATCACCCGAAAATGACAGATCTGTAGTTGGTGGAGCCACTACTTTAAAGTGGATGTATACATGGGACTATACCGACGGAGTTATAAATTGTTGGCGGTTCAATACATGGTCCGCCTGAAAGAGGTCACCAAGGTCATCATCAAGTGCATATTATTCAGAAAGGCTGGGAAATGCATTTTATTACACCTTAATGCATTTCTAAAGTTTTTTAATGTATTTCACCACTCAAATTAGTGGGCAGAGCCAAAAATGTCCATTTCTGATTCATGTATCGAACTCTTTGAATGCTGGTCACATATATGCCTTTTCTGGTTTCTTACAAAAATTGCCCTGGTTCCTGTATGAATATCTGTAAATACTATTAACGAAAATCCATTTCTGATTTGTTTAAAAATATTTTACTCCATAAATTCTCTTTATAGTATATATAGTTTACTCCTGATACTTTAACCCTTAGAACACAGACTTGAATTTACTGGGTGCAGTAAATTCTGTTTCTCTAGTTTTCGTTCCATCTTTCACAATAATGCATTTCATTTCATCTGTTTTGGTACTAGATCTAGTTTTAATGGCGACGTTTTGCTACAAACCTGAGTTCCAACCACGAAGATGATGCTCAGTTCTTATTCATCACGCACCACAAATGGTCAGAACGCTATTTCTGACAGAACTAAGAAGTATTCCAAGCGACTATCACTAATATAAAGAAACTTTTGGCATTAACCCAAGGTTCAAAGGTGAAATTTCAGAATTTTTCTGGTACTGAATAAAAAATAATTCCGGCGTTTTCAGTTGCATATAACTTAATGTTCTTTAATGAGTTCCGATATAACCCCTGCAACCCGTGATAATTTCAGCCTCGCAGACCGAACCGTCTTGGATGAGTTGGGAAAACATACATACAACGCACCCCGTGTCATATACAGATGAACGTCCTTCTCTTTAATGCATTAATCAGCCACAGAGATGTGTTTATATTGTTATGGTCATCCCACTGTTGGGGATGAAAATAAAGATGGCAAAAGACTAAGAATGTGACTATTCCTTGCTCTGTGCGTATTGCCTTATTTTCGAGATACACCCATTTTATAATTTCTACAATTGTCCAGCTTTTGCATCTCATCGAGAGCAAGGACCAAGCGTTGGCCATCTTGAGACGAAAGTCGGTCACAGGGTCTACTATCGTAACAATATGAATAACAACCAATTTACAGTGCAATGCGTGCAATATAAGCCAGCTACCACAACGATTGATACAGGGGTGTCTCAAAGATGACCGACTGGGGGGGGGGGGGGGGGGGGGGTGAACCTGATTTGTCCCGACTGTGATGGTTCAAGTCCCGAATGATAAAATATTCCATTTACATCACCTAAGCATACCGTCGACGAAGGCATGTCTTGGTGATATATTTTTAATATTAGTCAGTCGGGATTAATGATAAAAACCTCAAAACTTCTGAATAAAACGAACATATGTAGTAGTCTTGACGCAAATTAATTAACACGTACTTATACTCCAAACAAAATGGAGTTTCAGGATCGGAGTCCAATCGCATTTAAATGTTTCAATACTAGGCCAGTCAAGGTATGATGGCCCTAAAAAAATTGTACAATTGGTTTGAATATTTTCGGATTCTATAAACATCCCTGAACTAAAGAAAACAAGTCATACGCGTTCCCGAGAAATCCAATATGGCGTACAAGATGGCCGCCAAAACGAACAAGAATACATTACTCATTTTAACTCCCTTATTTGACATTATTGTATGACAATATAGGCTTAGTTATATACTATTAAAAAAGTAGGGGATATTTGATAAAAGCGAGATATATGAAGAAATATATTTATATTTTCATCAAAAAGACAGTTGAGGCATTGCACTGTGACATCTGGTGAATGATTTCAGCGATAGTCAGGTGTCTGAGAAGCACCCATTCCACGCACTGAGCTGTGGAAGACATAGACGATCAGTCAGAATTTGCCACATTCAGTCCAAGACCTCAATACCTTGTAAATCCTCCTCGGTTCGCGAGACAAGCGCGGATCCGACGTGACATACTCCTCACTAAACGGGCCTTGTGTGCTCTTGGAAAATGAATCGACGGCCGTGACGTCGCGCAAATGGCACCACGTGAGCTACTAACAAGTGGTCACGGTAGTACTTCCCTGTGACACACCCTCGGATGAAATGTAATGCTGTTCTGCTTGTCATGGTTATGCCTCCCCACACCATAACCGACCCACCATCAAAACGATCGTGCTGCCTAACGATTACGTCATGGTATCGTGTTTCGCTCCGCCACCGCCACACTCTGTTTCGCCTGTCGTGGAAGTCGAGAGTGAACCTCGATTCATCGGAAAACATGACTTTGCTCCACCGACGATTGTCCCAGCGTTGTCATTCTCCAAACCAATTATGCGTTGTTGCGATGTGGTGTTCAATCAAACGTGGAATTATTCGGGGTCGTCGAGCGTACAAATTCCAGGTGATTTCGGATAGTCTGACCACTGACTCGCACATCTGTCGCTCTGTGTAGCTGCTGTCCAATTTATAAGTCACTTTCATGGCGGTTACGTAATGCTGTGGTTCGGATCAAACGAACCTGGTTAGCAGTTGTCGCCCTTGGACGACATGACCGATGTATGTCATCAACATTGTCTGTCTGACGGTAGCGTGACCACAACCGGTTCTGAATAGGAAAAAAATACGTTTTCAGTTGAATTCCGCTAAATCTTCTATCAGTATTTGAATTTCTAGGAGGATTAGTAAAATTACCCACCATTCATAGTGAATGGTACCTCGCGCGTACCTCCACACAGACAAATGAATGTTTCATCATGTTGCAGTCTTATTTCATTCTCTGTCGAGGGGTGATACAACAGTCACCGAAGTCTTGGCAGACAAACAACTAACCGAAACAAAGAAGGTATTAAAGAAACACAGAGAAGAATTATCAGAATACAGGACAGAACAATTATGGCTCCAGTATACCAAAATAACACAGCGTCTGCGATCGTTTATTATGGATGAAAGAACTGGCAATTCCACCTCCGAGTGTGGAGGAAAATGTTACCATTTTTCGCGGCGGCCGGTTACAATCTATATGCAACGTCTGTTAGCATTTATCTCCCCACCATGCAGGATCTAGATGAAACAAGTCCTGACGTATTTCAAATGTTCATGCCTGGCTATCACGTGGTTCACAATGATGAACGGCATTGGGGTGGACTTTCGACGGATCTGATGAGAGAGCAGAAATTAATGAGAAGTCTTAAAATGTTAGGGGGTCTCACCAGAGGTAGTGGATGACGGAATATGAGCAAGCTATTTATGTCCCTCCAGACCTGCTTGTTCTGAAATTAATGGCGCCATGCATAATATATCTAGGCGTTCATATAACACAAGTAAGCACCACAAGGATTGTGGAAAGGCAAGAAAATTCAGAGATGAGTACGATACAATAACTGTATTGATACATTTGCAGGTGAGAAACCCCTTCGCCCGTGTGTCCGTGCTGAATAATATATGCAGACTGGCGTCGTTTCCAATCTCGGTAATGTCGATAAATACAGATTATCACCACTGTGTGTGTCTCCGGGAATTCAGATCAAGTCGAATTGTATGAACAGAACAGTATTTCGACGAGCCCGTTAGGACGAGTCGAAATGCGATTCTGTGCCTACAACGAGACTTGATCAGAGTTTTCGGAGACACACACAGTGGTGATGATAAATTTATCTCACAATATTGACCACAAAATGTGTTATAAAACGATTTCAAGAGGAACTTTTTCATTTGCCTTATCGACGGAAAGATGCAAATTGAAAAATAGAATAGCGTTCATTGATCTCCATATTAAGGTCAGTGATGACGTTACACTTCAGAGAAAATTACGTCACTGGGATTCACTTTACTGAAAACTGCTTGCGAAGTGGAGCAACTGTGTGTTTCGTCAACGTGTATTTGGTTGTAACTTTTGCAACAAATACTGGTGAATTAAATATCCCTCTTGGTGTAATGGTTCATTATATTTTAAAATATGCTATGCTGTTCATCGTTTATTGAAGTGGAGTTTTCCACATTTCACAGCGAAAGCTAATCCTTTAACTTCAAGAGAGAAGCCTCGACTCGAGCGTTCAGGAAAATCCCAATAATAGGCTACAAACCAGCCCAAGATGCCGAAAGTGCGCATAATTTAACTATTCGTTGAGTTAACTTCCCCAGTGATATTTTAGCATGCCGTGCGTAATAAATACATTACAGGGCGTTTATTTGGCAGATGCAGTGTCATATACGGCTCAGAGAAAACAATATTAGGTTCGGCATCTTCTCACCTAATATTGTTTCTCTGAAGGGAAAAACGCGAAGCGATCGAAAAATGATATTAATGCCATAGTTTTGGCAACAGCAGAATCACGCGCTTGTATCAGGGGCCCTTGATACGGATTCGGAACAAGGGCCCAGATACCTTAAACTTTAGTTGCGTAACAGTGCAAAAACGCCCCGATTGTGAGATAAAGCACATGATATTGGTGAAAGAGTTGTTTCTGAAATGATTGGCATGGACGCCAGTGATTACACTTTTCAGAAAAAGTATCAAGTCATCCAAATGAATGACAAATGTGGATTGAGACTGGGTGATATGATTGTGAAAATAGATCCAGAGCGTCTCTTCGAGAGACTGGTTGCTGTTGCTTTGAGAACAATACCCGGCGACGAGTTGCCGGCTGTTTTCTTATGAGTTGAGTACATAGCCCGACGTCTTTGTTCGAGACTCCTGACAGTCTGAGGGAGGCAGACAAGCCTGCGTTAGCGGATGCTATCCGTCCAATAGTCAAGCTAGATGCCCATTTTGACTGCAACTCTGTTCAATATGTTTTAGGCAGTGGAATGCTGCTGTACCGGCTCTCGTGGGCTAGGGGAAAAACCTTAAGACAAATTTGCGAGGCATATGTGGACTTTGTCAAGCCCATATATCCGGGGACAACTGTGTTTTGTGACTTGGATCGAGGGGCAGTGTAAAGATCACAATCGACTCCAAAAACTTTCTGAGTGTTAAGAAGGAGACGTGTCTCGCTAATAGTAAAAACAAGCAAGCATTCGTCACTTTGCTCAGTGGGAGTCTTGAACAGGGAGGAATAAGTACCATACATGCCAGTGGTGACGCAGATGTCTTCATAGTTCGAACTGTGATTAACATGGTAAGTCAAGCACCTGTTTGTCTCATAGGAGATTGTACTGATCTTCTCGTTCTCCTATGGTACCATGACATATCTACTTGTAAGTCGATATATCTTGCATCGAGGTCTAGCTCAACGAAGAACAAAGGTATCTGGAACATAAGGAAACAAAAGAGGGTTTAGGTGCCGACATATGCGCACATATTCCTTTTCAACATGCTTTGTCTGGTTGTGATACTACATCACAGATTTTGGAGGTCGGCGAAGCTACTGCTGTCAAACTATTTAGATCCAGTCCACTCTTTAGAGCTGCCGTTGAGAAATTTTGTAACCGTCCTGTGGTGTGAATAAAGATGGAATAATCTCAGCTGGCCAGTCTGCATTCATTTGTCAATTTAAAGGTATGGCGACTGGTAACTTGGACAGTTTGCGCGGTTTTATCTTCTCAGATAAGGTATCAAAATCGGGGTCTGCTGTCGACCCCAAAATACTTCCACCAACTAAGAGTTCAGCTCAATATAATAGCATGAGGACGACGTCGTTTCTCCAAATATGTGAATGGAGAGGTGAAGAGTCGTTGATATCCACAGACTGGGGATGGTCTATGAAGGAACACGTTCTTCATCTTTTGAAAACAAACAAACCCCCAGCACCCGAAAGTCGTCTGAAAAATGTTCACTGTAACTACAAAACTGGCTGTAAGTCGACACAGTGCAGTAGCATGAGCTGTGACAATGCGCAGCAGCCAATTGTTGACGAAGATTGAAAGTTTGGGTTTGTCTGTTTTGTTTTGTTCCACTTGTGATTTTCTTGATACGGTAGAAATAACTCATCTCTCTGGGTTAGCAATGTGAGGTATGTGTCAACATAGTGTGCCCTGATGCACCCAAAGACATTGTTTTGGGGGTTGGGGTTTTTTTTTGGTTTAGAAAGTAGTCTATAATTTCTCTATTTTTTCTGAGCAGAGGACATATTGATATGTTGACACCAGATGTTAACATATCAATATGTCCTCTGCTCAGAATATTATTGTAACATGCATGCATGTAGTTATTTGCATTCTGATGTTCATTTCAAAAACATCACAATATTTGGACTTGTGCGACATTCTTATGCCACTGTTGGATATAAAAGTGAGATGTGGTGGGTGTTTCTGGTTGATGTAAATCTCAGTATGAATATGAACACTGAACAGTCATCTCGTACACAAAGAAGCTGTTCCGCTCGCCCAACATCACATTGACCTCTTTTGGGTCATTTGCAATATACGCGAACATTATAAAATTTGTAATTGTGGGTGTTCCACACGAATGTTGCGGACAAAATTGACGCAGGCTATTTGAGGATGGCCATCCTCTGTGATCGTATAGCATATTTTGTCATATACGCACAAATTCCGTCTCTATATAGAAAACATACACATCAAATAGGAGAAAAATCGATTTTTTTTCGAATTTTTGCCGCTGTTTGGTCAGCCATTCTGAATTCAGATGAACAATTCCAATGTCAAATGCATCTCTGGTTATTGTAGAACAGACATCCGTTGTAATGGAGCCCATCTGCTAACGGTTCATTAATGCATGATGTCATCAAAACGACTTGGCCGAGTTTCACAAACCAATTCTGTACAGTTTGTTTCTGGGTTAGCCTGACTTTAGCCGTATTTTGACTGGCCTAAAAAGGGCTTTCGCTCGGGAGTCGCATTTTTGTGCAAAATGACCCAGAAAGAGTAATGTTAATTCTGTTATTAGTTTATTTCAAAATGAAAAACCCACAAAAGTACTCACGTCTCTTCACCGTATTTCTTGAAATGGTTTTCGAAGTTTCAAAGTGTGCAGTGAAGCACCACAAAGAATGTCGCACTTAATTAACTACACGATTTCTAGCGGTGTTTATAGCTCGAAGAATTTACACAGATCATTAGTTATAATGAACCGTATTGCATTATTCATTATTCTTTACTGAACTTGCAGACTTTACAGTTTTAATAAGATAATATTACCATTTTTAAAAGATATAAAGTGAAAAACTAGCTGATGATTTTGTTCTTTCTTTCGAGAAACTTATCCCTGAGGTGTTTGTAAACAAATAATTCAGGCATTTTCAAAATCTGCACATAATGTCAGTTGCAAACTACAAATTAACAATCGCTGATGACCTCGTGCGATGAAAAAAACGTTGCCATGGGTTATAGAATCTGTTTCACACTTTCAAAAAGCAGTAATGACGTTCTGTTCAATGGAAGAACACATTAACATAATATCTCAGTCGAGTTGTCGCGATGAACATGACAAAAATATTCTTTGTTTGTTTGCAATTTTTAGTTCCCGCACATACTATGCGATGAGGTGCGTTTATTTGGTACCTTTTAATATTTTCCGGTAGAATCTTTCTCTGGACCCAAACCTTAATCGACTCGAGACTCTTCGTTTCCAGACCCACGCCTACTTTAACCCTTTACCTAACATGAAAAGCAGACGACACTTGCAAACACAATTCTTGAATAACTCATTTTTTTCATTTATTGTCTCAAAAACATAGATTATGACCCCCTCAAAGAGGGGGTCATAAACTATGTTTTTGAGACAAAAATGAAAAAATAATAATAATTAAAATGAATTGGCGATTTTTGTGAATAGCGCTGGTCGGTTTTTGCCGTTACATTGGGTAAAGTGTTAAGTAGATAAGGTCTGTGCCAATTTCATATATTCTACCAAAAGCCCGCTCGCACTCAAAATCTCAGGTAGCACGAAGCCCATCCCGGGCAGGTGCCATGCTTAAGATCGCTGTATCCCGTACATCGCGAACACAAAATATTCCTGGCTTCAGGTTTTGGTCATGATTTTTTTTATTTCTGTTATATCAGTTTGAGTGTATGGTTCTCTGTACACGCAATAGAAAGCGACTGTTATCATTCTACTGTATTACAGTTGAAGGGCAGTTTCAACATCTATGCCAGAACTGCGATAACCACAAACTAGTGTTCACCCGATGATCGGAACCGGCCACCACAATCGGCCGACTGTGGGCAATCGGATGACAACGCCAACGGCTCCTGTAATATCGGTTCAACCGATTATTGCCAAGCATTTTGTGATGATTCATTAACCGAATTTTATTATCTTCTGCAATTGTTCAATTGTTAATGTAAGATGATGTCAATGATACCATTCAATAAAGTTGCGAAACAACCACAATGTGTATTCTTAATCTCTCTAGGCGCCCCTTTACGGGGTATACCAGTTAAACGACCCGTAAAGCTTACAACTGAGCGTACTTGCGGCAATCATAAGTTCATACCGGAAAAGTGAAAGTTGCACTCCATTGGCTCAGGTCGCAGTAAAATTACCAGTCGCACGCACTTGGGCGGTAAACGTGGCTCTGTGAGAGCCACGTTTACCGCCCAAGTGCGTGCGACTGGTCATTTTACTGCGACCCCAGTAAATGAAGTTTAACACTGTGAAAAATGTTTAGTTTAATGAAGTTCTTTCGAGCCTAGACTTATCCAGTAGTGCACGGTATTACAATCGGAATCGGCATCAGAATCGGCCGATTGTGAGCTCAAATAACCGGTAATCGGTCAGCCACCATTTTTGGTAATCGGTTGAACACTACCACAAACACTGACTTTTGAAAGAGGCATAACGGTGGTTCGAACCAAGTAGTGCGTGTGGTTTTGTATAGTTCCGCTGGGCGATTGATGCCGAAGAAAACTCTCTCGGTGTGGGTTTGAACCCCGGCATGCCATTTGCAATATAGCCAGCTTCTTTTGTTATATGGCACTCGAAGAAGGAAAGGAGAGACGTTTTCGCTGATTTCCAGTGAAGTACAGTGTATAGAATTAAGTGATGCAATGACCCGATACTGGAAACTTTTGAAGTTTTAACGCCGAGCTGGTAACCAGTATAAATAGTCAGGCAAAATTCTGGATTCCGGATTTCTGAATATTTATCTGTACATTGGAGTATATGTTTCTTTATTTGTTGAACCTATGGTATACAATACCTGTATTGGAGATTAAGATAACAACTTTCATTATCTATTGCGACATTGTGATCGCAGGTACATGTTATTGTATACGGGAGATTGAATTCAGCGAAAAACTTGCTTTACTAATAACACATGCAGTATAAATCAGTACAAAAACGAAGTAAAGATTAAATACACCAGGGGATTCTGGCACAATAGCACAGTGTACCATGGTACTTTTATAAGGGCTGGGGGAACACTATATGAAGGAGATGTATGTTTCACAGTATTTATTTTGTTCCCAGGTGCACTAACAGGTATAAAGTATGTAGATAAACCGTGTACTGTTTGCATGTGCCTGATGACTCAAATAGGATGAACAAGGTTTAGCTTTTTTAATTAACAGAAGCATATTTGCTAATTATTAATAATTTAACGTTCGTCAAAATGCACCGCAAAGAGCTACTTGAAATCATACAATTCAAATAATTGAGTGCATAGCCTTTTCACTCACGATGTGTTCCAGAACTGTCTTAAGGATTCCATAATGGACAGTAAGTACACGTAAAAAGGACTTCCGATGGAGGCGAAATCTACAGAACTAACAACACTTTTACTTGTTGATTGAAAACCAAAGATTTCTTTCCAAGCAAGCGTGTTCTACACTCATGGTCTTTTAGTACAAACCTATTTCTGGCCACACAATATGTTTGAAACATGTGTCTCTATAAATCGCGTGGTTGATGAAGGGCGCGTATTGGTACACTTCACACTTCCCGGACAAAACTAATGATGCTGAATGCAGATTAACTGCTGTACTGTTTATACAACCGAATTGTTGGAATGTCAGCGAAAAATGTCGTAACTTCTGCCCTCTCAAGATTGCGTTAGGTCAAGCAACGCGGTAGTTCCTCCAATCGGCAACGTCAGGAGGGCTGAATCTCGATAAAGTGGAGGGGCAAATTTCCAAGACTAGTTAGGCTACCATTGTTTGACCCAGTGGGACAAAAGTTACAATCGTAAATCGCTAAATATACCACGACACACTATAGATGTGTAATATACCCCGCGGTGTGGTCACTGTCCAGTCTATTTCTTCTACTTCAACCATCTTTCAACCCGAAGGCTAGCCTTCGGTTTGGAAGATGTTTGAAGTAGCAAAAAAACGGATCGGAACGACCGAAGGTGGGATTCTTTGGTCAAATGTTGTTCGGATTTGCAAGTAATATATTACAGGAATGCCTGTATATTGACACATTTGCATGCGCCCATTTTAACTTATTGTGCAACCGCGCAACTTATCTATGGAAAAATGTGGAGAGGCACGTGTCCTCTGTGCCCCACCCCCCCCCCCCCCACGATCCACCGCCTCTGGGTGACGTTTGATAACGCGACAGTTGTCATGTTGTGACTATAATCACAGCGTAACAGCTTTCACATCATCAAACAGCAAACGAAAGCCAAGCACGGAAATTAGTATCAAGTTTCCAAGATCAGCACTTGTACAAGAATTTGTTGTAAATATTCAATTTGTAAGGCCGTAAAAAGGCTACATAACCTCAACATATTCGTTTTCCGAAGACATCAAAATGTATTCTTCAAAAAGCAATTCAAAACTGTCGAGAAAAAGGCTTTCAGTTTCCCGACGCCTCGTAATCGCCGGTCGAGTTTTAACCCTTTAACAAACACAACGGCCAAACCTGCCAGTGCAAAACACAAAAATTGCCATTTAATTTTCATTATTTTTTTCATTTTTTGTCTCAAAAACATAGCTTATGGCCTCCCATTGGAACGAGCTCAAACGAGCTTGTTCCAATGAGCCAATTAGGGGTCACAAGCTATGTTTTTGACGCAAAAAAATGAAAAAAAAATAGTTGATATCATTGAATTTCCAACTATTTAAATTTTAACCCTTTCCCAACGTAACGGCCAAAAACGACCAACGCTATTCTCAAAAATCGCCAAATAAGTTTCATTATTTTTTCATTTTTTGTCTCAGAAATGAAAAAAATAGTTATTCAAAAATTGTGTTTGCAAGCGTCGTCTGCTTTTCGGTTCAGGTAAAGGGTTAAAGAATATACCTTTTGTCTGTGAAAAATGAATATGTTGATGATGTGTACATTTATCTAATCAATACACATTGGATATTTACAGCACATTTTAGTTATTATTGACAATAAAACAAGAGCGAGATTGGAAAGTTGAAACCGTGTCGCTAGTTTTTGTACTTGGTAACACCATGGCGAGGACGCGGTGTCGTTGTGGTAACCGGTTCTCGTCAGATCACCGAAGTTAAGCAACGTCGAGCCTGGTTAGTCCTCGGATGGGTGACCGTCTGAGCGATCGTTTCGGACTCCCGCGTTGTGTCCTTGGTCGATGCACTTAACCCCGACTGTCCACATGGGGGCACGATGACGCCGTGTACGAAGGCGCACTGCACTTCGATGGTGCGTATGTCTTCAACCAATCTAACCCTGCCTGTGCTGCAGTGTGGAGTTACGATGTTGGGGAGCTAGCAACTGCTCGTCGTCGCTCGGTGGTTCTCTTCGGGTATTCCGGCTTCCTCCACTAGTAAAACTGTCACCGACACGATATGACCTTGGCTGTTAATGTGTCGTTAAACCCTAATAAAAAAAACAATAAAAAAACACCATGGCGTTGGTGAAGTCAAAGGTGTTGCGCTGTGACTACTTTCACGTCATTAAATGTCATCGATTGGAGGAGTTACCTCGTTGACTGACTCGAAGGCATCTTGCGTGTGGCAGGCAGAGAGTGACGTTTTTCCCTGACGTCCTAGCAATCCAGTTGTATAGAGATCAGCGGATCTTTGGCATGGAACATGGTAGAAGTCAAAGAAATGATTCTAGATTTTAACAATAATAACAACTGGAGATATTGGTGAATGCAATTTATAGGCCCGGTGCGTCACTAAATGAGAGACGCAATAGTGTTGAGGAGGTGAAACGGTATGGTAAGAAAAGATTACACAACAACAGTTTAGATACAGTAAGCAAAGTATTGCATGTTTAATCTGGAAAAAAAGTTTTTTAGTTGAAAAAGTCACTAAAATGTAAAAGTGTCCCAAACAACAGCGTTCGACGCACTTTAATGTACGAGAGTCACGTCGATTATTCGTGTTTTGATATCAAATGTTTATTTCTGTGCGTGGCATAGCATCCCAACAGCCGGCATTTTGACACCAACCACACATCTCCACAAAAGTTACAGCTCATTTTATCTTTTGGACCCCCCCCCCCCCCCCCCACCAGCTATGCCTCAACCACGGGCGGTGGACGCATGGGACTTCGTGTAGAACGTGATATGTTGTGGCGAAAATAAAAAAGTTATAGATATCGACACTGGTGATTGAAAATCCGGTCTAGCTCCCAAGTACAAGTACAGGTAACAGGATTTTCAAATATTTATTTCCAAATTCCAGGTGTGGTATGACGTTCTCGCATGATGCATGGCTGTCATGGTGATATCAATTGTACCCCTTGGTCAAACGTATTTTAAAAACTGCAGGTACCCCCCTCCTCCCTCCACACACACACACAGACACACACAACCCATTGTACACACACATGTAGTGTAGAAGTCCACAAAACGTGCTTGCTGCCATTTATTCTTCCACGGGGAAGGAAATATACTAAAGAAAGAACTAGGAATTCAAATGTTCAGTAAAATATAGAGGATATGGAATGGGTGTTTTTCTCATCTAATATTTATGAAACGAGTCTAAGAATTTTCTGTTTTGGCGAGGCCTATGGCGAGCCCAAACGGAAAATTCGGACGAGTTTCATGAGTATTATATGAGAAAAAACACTCATTTCATATTCTATTTATCATATGACACACACACGCACAAATTAGCCACTTAGTATGACTTTTTAACCCATCACCTAACTTGAGTTGCAGACGGCACTTGGAAAAAAACACCCCCCGTATAACTAAAAATTTTCATTCTTTGCTTCCAAAACACAGGTTATGACCCCTCATTGGAACGAGCTCGTTCCAATGAGGGGTCATAACCTATGTTTTGGAAGCAAAAGTGAAAATATAAAAAATATGAATGGCGTTTTTCTTGTAGGTTAGGACAGTTAACGTAAATTCTCCTTACTGAAATTATGCAAATATGACCCAGTTGTATTTTGCGTAGCCAATCAAATTATCCAGTTTTGAAATTGACGAATGAAAGCTCCCAACACTATTTATCCAAATTATGAAAATGTGGTCCAATTGTATTTTGTTCAGCCAATCAAATTGTCTAGTGTTGAAATTGACCAATGAAATTGACGGAAGGCTTTATTTATCACTGATTAATATGAAAACAAAATATCAAATGTTTTAAAGTGAACAAAACGGACGAGTCATATGATAAAATATTTTTTCAACTTATTCAGATACACATGTGAAAAACAGATATTAAAATGTCAACCCGACATTCACCGATTCGATAATGAAGTGTCAATGACACTGTAGTTTACTTGTGTGTTGTGTTTGATGGAAAGGATAATGTTCAATGTTTATGAAAGGATTATGAAATAAGACAAGAATTGTGATAATTGGGAATATGTTCATTTCTGTTCCCTGTGTGCTATGTTTATGATAAAAATAATATGAGGTGTACACTGTACTAAAGAGCTGAGGGGTGGGTTAATATGACCTCACAGTTAATGTATGTGGCCCTCACAGTTAACGTATATCAACAAAAGTTTCCAAGTTACAGTGAAATTATTCCAAAACGAGTCATCCTATCAAGTTACATTAAAATCCCCTCATAAATATGGCCTGTAGACTGTGCTAAAGGTTTTCGGGCTTCGGGCCCCTGTAGCCGTCAGTTTTCCAATTGCGTCCAAAGGGGACGTTCTCATCTAGACATTATATGAAGTCAATCTACCAAGTTACAATGAAATCCCTTAATAAATATGACCTGTAGACTGTGCTAAAGGTTTTTGGGCTTTGGGCTCTGGCAGCCATCATGGTTGAATGATCGCAACCAAAAGGGGACATTCTCATCTGGACACTATTTGGAGTCATCCTACCAAGCTACAATGGATCCCTTCATAATTATGACCTGTAGACTGTTCTAAAGGTTTTCGGGCTTTGGGCCCCTGAAGCCGTCACAGTTGCCCAATCATGTCCAAAAGGGGACGTTCTCATCTAGATATTATATGAAGTCCACCTAACAAGTTACAATGAAATCCCTTCATAAATATGACCTGTAGACTGTGCTAAAGGTTTTCGGGCTTCGGGCTCAGGCAGCCATCATGGTTGAATGATCGCAACCAAAGGGGACAATCTCATCTGGGCATCATCTGGAGTGATCCTGCGAAGTTACAACGAAATCCCTTCATAAATATGTCCTGTAGACTGTACTCAAGGTTTTCGGGCTTCGGGCACCTGTAGCCATCACAGCTGACCAATCACGACCAAAAGGGGATGTCACCATCTAGGCATTATATGGAGTCAACCTAACAGGTTACAATGAAATCCTTCTATAAATATAACCTTTTGCCTATGCTAAAGGTTTTTGGGCTCGGGCACCCATCAAGGCTGAATGATCATGGCCAAAATGGGACGTTCTCATCTAGACATTATTTGGAGTCATCCTACCAAGTTACAATGAAATCCCTTCATAAATATGACCTGTAGACAGTGCAAAAGGTATTCGGGCTTCGGGCACCTTTAGCCGTCAAAGTTGCCCAATCATGTCCAAAAGGGGACGTTCTCATCTAGACATTATGTGAAGTCAACCTACCAAGTTACAATGAAATCCCTTCATAAATATGACCTGTAGACTGTGCTTAAGGTTTTCGGGCTTCGGGCTCGGGCAGCCATCATGGCTGAATGATCGCAACCAAAGGGGACAATCTCATCTGGGCATCAGCTGGAGTGATCCTACGAAGTTACAATGAAATCACGTCATAAATATGACCTGTAGACTGTGCTCAAGGTTTTCGGGCTTCGGGCACTTGTAGCCATCACAGCTGACCAATCACGACCAAAAGGGGATGTCATCATCTAGGCATTATATGGAGTCAACCTAATAGGTTACAATGAAATCCTTCCATAAATATGACCTTTTACCTATACTAAAAGTTTTTGGGCTCGGGCACCCATCAAGGCTGAATGATCATGGCCAAAATGGGACGTTCTCATCTAGACATTATTTGGAGTCATCCTACCAAGTTACAAAGAAATCCCTTCATAAATATGACCTGTAGACAGTGCAAAAGGTATTCGGGCTTCGGGCACCTTTAGCCGTCAAAGTTGCCCAATCATGTCCAAAAGGGGACGTTCTCATCTAGACATTATGTGAAGTCAACCTACCAAGTTACAATGAAATCCCTTCATAAATATGACCTGTAGACTGTGCTTAAGGTTTTCGGGCTTCGGGCTCGGGCAGCCATCATGGCTGAATGATCGCAACCAAAGGGGACAATCTCATCTGGGCATCAGCTGGAGTGATCCTACGAAGTTACAATGAAATCACTTCATAAATATGATCTGTAGACTGTGCTCAAGGTTTTCGGGCTTCGGGCACTTGTAGCCATCACAGCTGACCAATCACGACCAAAAGGGGATGTCATCATCTAGGCATTATATGGAGTCAACCTAATAGGTTACAATGAAATCCTTCCATAAATATGACCTTTTACCTATACTAAAAGTTTTTGGGCTCGGGCACCCATCAAGGCTGAATGATCGCGATCAACATGGGATGTTCTCATCTAGACATTATTTGGAGTCATCCTACCAAGTTACAATGAAATTTCCTCATAAATATGACCTGTAGACTGTGCTAAAGGTTTTCGGGCTTCGGGCACCTTTAGCCGTCACAGTAGCCCAATCATGTCCAAAAGGGGACGTTCTCATCTAGACATTATATGAAGTTAACCTACCAAGTTACAATGAAATCCCTTCATAAATATGACCTGTAGACTGTGCTAAAGGTTTTCGGGCTTCGGGCTCGGGCCGCCATCATGGTTGAATGATCGCAACCAAAGAGGACAATCTCATCTGGGCATCATCTGGAGTGATCCTGCGAAGTTACAATGAAATCCCTTCATAAATATGACCTGTAGACTGTGGTCAAGGTTTTCGGGCTTCGGGCACTAGTTGCCATCACAACTGATCAATCACGACCAAAAGGGGATGTCATCATCTAGGCATTACATGGAGTCAACCTAACAGGTTACAATGAAATCCTTCTATAAATATAACCTTTTGCCTATGCGAAAGGTTTTTGGGCTCGGGCACCCATCAAGGCTGAATGATTATGGCCAAAATGGGACGTTCTCATCTAGATATTATTTGGAGTCATCGTACCAAGTTACAATGAAATCCCCTCATAAATATGACCTGTAGACTGTGCTAAAGGTTTTCGGGCTTCGGGCGCCTTTAGCCGTCACAGTAGCCCAATCATGTCCAAAAGGGGACGTTCTCATCTAGACATTATATGAAGTTAACCTACCAAGTTACAATGAAATCCCTTCATAAATATGACCTGTAGACTGTGCTAAAGGTTTTCGGGCTTCGGGCTCGGGCCGCCATCATGGTTGAATGATCGCAACCAAAGAGGACAATCTCATCTGGGCATCATCTGGAGTGATCCTGCGAAGTTACAATGAAATCCCTTCATAAATATGACCTGTAGACTGTGCTCAAGGTTTTCGGGCTTCGGACACTAATTGCCATCACAACTGACCAATCACGACCAAAAGGGGATGTCATCATCTAGGCATTACATGGAGTCAACCTAACAGGTTACAATGAAATCCTTCCATAAATATGACATTTTGCCTATGCTAAAGGTTTTTGGGCTCGGGCACCCATCAAGGCGGCATGATCGCGATCAAAATGGGACGTTCTCATCTATACATTATTTTGAGTCATCCTACCAAGTTACAATGAAATCCCTTCATAAATATGACCTCTAGACTGTGCTAAATGTTTTCGGGCTTTGGGCCCCTGTAGCCGTCACAGTTGCCCAATCATGCCCAAAAGGTGACTTTCTCATCTAGACATTTTATGAAGTCAACCCACCAAGTTACAATGAAATTCCTCAATAAATATGACCTGTAGACTGTGGTAAAGGTTTTCGGGTTTTGGGCTCGGGCAGTCGTCACGGTTGGCAGATCATGCCCAAATGGGGAAATTCTCATCTAGACATCATAAGGAGTCATCCTACCAAGTTGCAATGAAATCCCTCCACATTAAACATGACCTGCAGACTGTGCTAAAAGTTTTTGGGTTTCGGGCTTGGGCAGCCATCACGATTGATAGATCATGCCCAAAAGGGGACGTTCTCATCTAATCTAGGCATTATACAGAGGCATCCTACCAAGTTACAATGAAATCCCTTCATAAATACGACCTGTAGACTGTGCTAATGGTTTTCGGGTTTTGGGCTCGGGCAGCCATACCGGTTGCCCGATCGCGACCAAAAGGGGACGTCCTCATCTAGACATGACCCCCAAACCTGCATATGAAATTTCGTGACGATCAGACAAGAACTGCGGGGTGTAGCCCGTGCTAACGGAAAATGTGAACAGACGTCACAGACTCACAGACTCACAGACTTACAGACTTCCGCACGCGTGATGGTAATAGCTTATCTTGACTATGTCAAGTTAAGCTAAAAATGAATGTAACAACTCACAAAAGTATAAATACCTTTTATGAAAAGCTAAAGCTAAATAGTATTTATGACATATCAGCAAAGGTGATAAATGCTCTTAACAGAACAAAAATGTATCTGGAGAGTGGATTGTCACTAAAACACTTCCAGGGTGGACTTTCAACACAGACTGCGGCCCCCATAGAGTAGAATAAAGACGTTTCTCGGTAGGGAGTAGATATCGTGCCTTTGTGTGCGTTAAGATGCTCAGATCTTGCCCATTTCTGTCTCAATCTTTTTCCGAGTGATTGTGTGATCGACTTGAATAACAATGAGTGCAAGTCACCGCCAAACAATAGCATTCGATGCGTTTTAATGTCCGAGATTGATGTCGATTATTCATGTTTTGATCTCAAATGTTTATCTTTGAGCGCGGCGTAGCATCCCAACATACAGTGTATCGCAAACTACGCCCGACACCTGTCATTTTCCCACTAACCACACCACAGTCTGTGCGACAATTAGTTCAAAAGTTCCAGCTGATTTTGTCTTTTCGACCCCCACACGCCCGGTGTATGCCTCACCCACGGGCGGTGTACATATTGGGACTTCGCGTACAACGACATATGTTATCGCGAAAGGACACAATTTCTCACTTTAACCCTTTACCCAACGCAGACGATTTCAAAATTTATTATTTTAAATGTTATTTTAAAAATTTTTTCAAAACATTTCAACAAAACCATATCATGTGACCCCTCTTTGGAACGAGCTCATCGAGCTCGTTCCAAAGAGGGGTCACATGATATGGTTTTGTTGAAATTTTTCAAAAAATAATATTTTTTCAGCTGCTCAATTTGCATATTACGCGGGCGGATGCGGGCGATTCGTTGGGCAAAGGGTTAAAATAAAAAGCTATAAATATCGACACATACGATTGAAAATCCCGATCTAATTCACAAGTAGAGGTAACAGGATTTTCAAATGTTTATTTCCAAATTCCAAGTGTGGTATCAAGTCCTCACATGATGAATCTGAAATTAAAGTTCACGGCTGTCAAGGTGATACCAACAGCACCCCATGGTTACACTTATTTCAAAAGCTGCAGGTAGTTCCCACCCCATCATCGCACTCCGCCCCACCCAACCCATTGTACACACACCTATAGAGAAGAAGTTTACAAAACTTATTACAGAACATTTGAATTCCTAGTCCTTCCTTTGGTATATTTTCTTTCAACTTTGAAGAATAAATAGCAACAAGCACGTTTTGTAAACTTCTACTCTACAGGTGTGTGTACAATGGGTTGGGTGGAGGAGGTGGGTGGGGGAGGGTGATAAAATTACCCGCAGTTTTAAAATAAGTTTGACCAAGGCGTACATTTGATATCACCATCACAGTCATGGACCTTATTTTCGGATGCGAGGACATGATATCACACCTGAAATTTGGAAATAAACATATGTAAATCCTGTACCTGGGAGTTGGACCGAGATTTTCAATCATCTGTGTGGATATTTATAACTTTTTTTATTTTAAAGTGGGAAATTGTGTCCTTACGCCATACCGTATCACGTTCTACACGAAGTCTCATGCGTCCACTGCCCGTGGGTGAGGCATACCCGGGGATGGTCGAAAAGATAAAATCAGCTGTAACTTTTGAACAAATTGCGGAATTTTATGATACACCATGTTGGGATGCTATGCCCCGCTCAGAAATAAACATTTGAGATCAAAACATGAACAATCTACGTGACTCTTGGGAATTAAAACGCGCCGAACGCTATTGTTTGGCGGGTGACACTCATTTTTGTTCCAGTCGACAAGAAAATATCTCAGAAAAAGATTTTGACAAAAATGGGAAAGATCTGGGTATTTTAACGTACACAACAGCACAATTTGTAGTCCCTACCGAGAAACGCCTATCTTCTACTCTTTTGGTGCCGCAATTTTAATATGGCTGAAGCTGATAGCAGACCTTTAGCTGAATACCTAGTGGGCTGCGCAGGGGACTGGAGTTTTTTTAAGATTTCTGAAGCCTCATTTTGCAAACAAGAAGTGAAACTAACCTTTCTAGGCAATAAAAAGTTGTAACAAGTACCTGGAATCACTGGTGGAATCAAACTAATCAGCGAACTATACCTCTTTCCATACCTATTATGATGTTTGTCAAAGCAATTCGTAATTTCAATGGGAAAGCGGAGGTGGGTGTCTGAAAATGGCAGTAGAAAAATTGCACAAGGTGGCGGGTGGGTGTAAAAAGGGGTAAACCGAAAAATGGGACATGACGTCTGCAATTCTACTGCCCCCCCCCCCCCCCCCCCCCCCGCTACAACAGCGAAAAAAGGTTGCCGTTTGGCAGTCTTAAACTTTCCATCGCAAAAAAGCTATACACCACCTTTTCAATATGTTTCCACAATGTACCAAGTTTCAGTGTTCAGGCTCACAGCATCTCTGAACCACAAGTGGTAAAGTAAAAACATACCTCCAGCAAATATTGGAAATGTCAACCCTTTCAAGATGAATTGGGTCGTGCTTTGAATTAAATGCACAAGCAAGTTATGGCATTTGTTTACAGAACCGAAAACAAAATAGGCCTTATCGGAAGTAAAATAATATTATCAATGAGTGTGTGTTGCTGTTGTTGTTAATAATGACGATGTTGGCAACTTTGGACAGCCAATTATAGAGCTTATTTCCATTCTAGTATCAAAGTATATCTCACTAAAGACAAATTATTTGGTGCTTTAAAAATCAGAATAAAACTAAATATGCACACAAGTTTTAAACGGAATGAATAACACAAACACATCTTGTTGGAAGAGTCAATTTTCTGGCATCAATCTTCAGTCAAAGGGACATAACACGATCAAAAGAAGAATTCTTCCACTTTCACGAAATAACATGATGGACTGAAAACTCCGTGATTTTGCAGCTTTGGAATTACAACATCAATCGGGATATGTCTTCAGCTCTTTTGGGTAATTTGAACGTCACATTGGACCTGAATTTGACTTTTACGGTAACCTACCATACCATAAAAATATATTCGCCTGTAGCGTTACTAACAAGTCAAGTTTATTTATTTACCCTTTCTGCACAGCACGCATAAAGTTTTGTGTAAAGAAAAAGTTGGCCGTCCATGGGCAGGCAACGAAGTAAATATCAACCTGAGAAGGATGATCAATAATAATTTACTCCTACAATATCATAAGGCGGTAGGATTAAATCATTACTGAACTTCCCTACAGATATAAATAGATGTATCCATTCACATGTCGAGAAGAAGTGCGTAAGGTGATATCATTGAGTGGCTCAGATTTGAAGGGGAGCAAATTCAATCAAATGGTCTTTAAATTGAGGTCTACAGTGCAGCATTCAGATCGGTATGGAAAGCATGGTGCAAACACTTTTACAGTGGTACTGTGGGACGTCCCCTGCACATCTTTTACCGTGAATAATGCAAAGACGTGATGGGGTAGCGAATGTAATTGTTATAACTAAGTCGCTAAGGAATAATTAACCATTAACGCAATGCAAACGTACCACTGATGTTAGAAATTTCCAGGACAATGGTGTTTTTTGAAAAAAATTTTCTGTGACCGATAGCGTTTGCTTAAGAGTCAAAAGGAGGTGTGGAATATAGAAGAGTAACCAAAGTCACGCAGGTGTTTACTTCGAAATAAGCTGGAGATCAATTATTGTTACCCCCCGCCGGTGTTTATATCTACCAAATATGAAATGATAGACAAAATCTTAAACAATAAAAACGGATTGTTAAAAAATCTGTAGATTTTTTTTTCATTTCTGTTTTGCTTGAATCTTTTAATGTTACCTATTTTACAGATTATAGACTTATAAGCCCTGGTAACCAAACCTGAAGTGAGTATTTAGCGTGTTAGAAGAGGGCCGAGAAATCAGATTACTGTTGCGGATCAGCAAAGGTCTAAGGGTTCTCCAATTACATCCAAAATCTGGTTAATATATAATCAGAGATAAAATAGACTGTTGTACAGCCAAGCGGCTTCGTAAAGGGTTAACCTGCTTTATACAAGTAATTTCTGTCCATAAGATTTGCATTTATGATTTAAGGTCTTTAAAATCTTTGAAAAAACACTTCTTTGTCGGCATGTTACTTTCATTTCATCGGACCTTTACCTAACATGAAAAGCAGACGACACTTGCGAACAAAATTCTTCAACAACTAAGTTTTTTATTTTGTGTCTCAAAAACATAGATTATGACCCCCCTTTGGAACGAGCTCGACGAGCTCGTTCCAAAGAGGGGTCATAACCTACGTTTTTGAGATAAAAAATAAATTAATATAATGAAAATTAATTAGCGATTTTTGTGAATAGCGTTGGACGTTTTTGGGCGTTACGTTGGGTAAAGGGTTAATGACACTTATTTCCTTCAATAATAATAAGAGAATATTATATCATTTCACGGGAAGCTCTCTGTGAAAGCTTTCCAAAAAATGTGTGATAGACTGGAGTTTAGAATTATCAATGATTAATATGCAAGGAAAGGAAGAGTGTTGACAAAGTGACTGAAAATAACCTTGACTGAAACGAACCACTGAATTGTCCCACTTCCAGAACCAAAAGGTACCCCAAATTATGAGATTCTCTCCAGGGATGTGGCTAGAGGGTTTCAGCTGGGGGGGGGGGGGAGGGTGCCAGCGGTATAAATTCCAACTGTGAGTGGTTTCGATAGGTGGTTGCACTGCAGCGCTGTGTGATATCTTTTAAAGTGATTATATAATGTCAGTAATAGCTCTTGGCAATAAAAAGTTGAACAAGTACCAGTGTAACAAGCTGTAAGATGTATATATATATATATACATGCTTGTGAACCCTTCTGAAAATTTTCACTAGTCCTGAAACGGAAAAAGCATCATTTATAATGTGTCTGGGTCAGAAAATTTACCGGATTGATGTCAGAGTCGAAATTTTGAGGCCATGTCAATTTTAGAGTAGAAAATTTGAAACTCAAGGAAATAAAAGATCAAAATTTCTCATCATTAGTTGGAATTTTAATATTTTTCAGGAACAATGTTAATTTATTGAATTTCCAGCTATTTGATTTTTGACCTTGGAATTTCCAACTATTGGAAAAAATTCTCCTAGCTGGGGGGGGGGGGGGGGGGGGGGCGGGGGGTATCCCCCCCCCCCCACACACACACTCTTTCGCCACATCCCTGATTCTCTCTCAAGGTACTTTCGTGAACATTTGGTACACCAAGCTACTATGCGTATATTCCATATAAACTTGTGCTCATTGGAGATCTTTTGTATTACATAAGTCGTTGTGGAGTATTTCCCTTCTGTTTGATTATTACAGGATTGCTTATTTCTGGAGAAATTGTTCCAGCAGTTGCTCTCGTGTTGAGTAGATTATGTGCTGACGATTTATCAATAATAGTGAATGAAGAATGCCAGAACAAATATAACACGCACCCGGTCATCCAGTACTCAGTCATCAATAGAAGACAAATGTACCAATGACAGTAAGATCGATCGATACGGGAAAATCTCAGAAATAATCACTGATAACTGTGCAACTAACTTACTGGATATTACTGGAATGCTCATTGGTCACAAACAAAAAAGTGTCCCAGCTTACGTTTTTAAAAAGGGGACGTTCACCAAAGCTTTGAGAATATTTTTGAAAATTTCTCCAGTGCCCAAAATAGTGATAAAAGAAGTAAATAAAAGCATATTATATATCAAAATAATGACTAGAGCACAAGGAAATGGAATATATACACTTTTTCACGAGAAAATGTTTTTAAATATTTTTATGAGTTTGATGACAGACAAGCTTCTAAGGGAATAAGTAACCAATTGCAAAAAATCACGAATAGATCGGTAATTGCAATGACTGGGTTTCAAATAAATAACTTCGAACTCCAAATTCGGGAGAGCACATTTTTCCATTTCGTCC